>JAJHZJ010000258.1:6139924-6459924 GCA_023548195.1 Bettongia penicillata ogilbyi
GGAAGTGGCGCTGGGGGTGAGCTTAGGAAAGTCTTCATGGAGGAGGTAGCATACAAGCTGAACTCTAAAGGAAGAAAAACCTTTCAAGAGGTGGAGGTGAGGATAAAATATGCTGCAGGAATGAGAGGTAACCTCTGCAAATACATAGAGGAAGGAGATGGAATGTGAAGACTGGAGAATCCCAAGTAGACCAATCTGACTGGAAGACAAGAGTGCCTGGAGAAAAATGGAAAATACCTCTGGAAAGGAGACTTGGAGACAGACTATGGAGCCTTAAATGCCAGGATCTCCAGCGAGAGGAACTCATTAACTCCTAGGTCAGCCCATTACGCTGTGGGGCAGTTTGAGTTGTTAGGAAGTTTTTCCTTACTTTAATGCTCAATTTTCTTAGATACAAGCTCCATTTACTGTACCCCCTTCATCATTTTACCAGTAGTTGGCCATGGCACCCTCACTTCATCCATGTATCTATTTCATGGTTACAGTTAGAATTTTGACATTGCTTATATAACATGTCATTCATACTTCTTTTCCAAGGTTTATGAACTGGTTTCCCTACATTCATACCAGCAGTTTGTATCCCTCCATCTAATGTCTTGCTTAACAAAAGGAAGAATACTGGTATTGGGAGTCCGAAGCCAGAGTTCAAGTCCTGGCTCTAACATTTACTAGCTGTGTGACCTTGGATAAATTATTTCCTTCTCTATGTCTCACTGTTCTCATTATAAAATGGGGAAGACTTAGATATATCTCACAAGGCTCCTATGAGAAAAGCACTTTGGAAATCTTAAATGCTTTATAAATGTGTTAACATTACTGGTGCTTAATAACAAAGTATATACTAAATAAAAACTAAAACTATTACTATTTTATAACATCAAAGATAATATTAACATTCCCCAAATGATTAAGAGGAGTATTAAGTATGAGTATAAAGTGCTCCCCAAATAACAAATGTTACATAAATTATTAATATTTATTAAGTTAGCTACATATTGCCCTATACTAGTAAGTATTGTAATGCTATAATAGATTTTGTAAAGAGTGCATATTAAAATGATGAATAATTCAACACCAGCAGAGCCCCCACAAAAATTTTGCACATTTATCACTTCTGTCTTAGTCTTTAAGTTTTGCTAAACTGCTCATGCCATTTCTGACTCAGCTACCAGGTGGAGAGCAATCTAGCTTCCCAATTTCCAAGTCTTGTGAATAAATAGGACCAGATGACATATTTATGTATACATAGATATACCTATATACAAACATATGTGTGTACATATATACACATACACATGTATATATATGGGTGTGTGTATACACCCATGTACATATACATACACATATATGTATATGTGTGTATATATGTGTGTATATATAGGTATAACACATATAGGTAAAATGGAGCAATATAGGATTGTTTTCCCTACAACAGACCACAAGTTATTCAAGGAAATGAGTATGGTGCCCCTTCACAGTGGTTGCCTTGAGAGGTCAAACATTTATCCCAAGCCTTTATTCCCACATAATTCATGCTATATTTCTTCTATACTCTTGATCATTTTTCAGATTCATCTTATCCTTTCCCATGTCTTTGCCTTTTCTCATGCCACCTTCCATTTGTAGGAGTCTCTTCCATCTGTTCAATTTATTTCCATCCACTGATAACGCTTTGCATCCTTCAAGACCCAGCAGTCAAGGAAGCTACTGTTGTGAAAGCATTTCTGAATTGCTCTTTGGGAATTGTCTTTGTGGACTGCAGTATATTAAAAAGGTAGCATGCATATGGTAAAAAGCTGGATTTAATTTTTAGAAACTTGTTATTCGGTAATTTTAGTCATATCCCACTCTTCATGCTCTCCTTTGGGGTTTTCTTGGTAAAGATAATGGAATTATTTGCGATTTCCTCCTCCAGCTCATTTTACAGATGAGGAAACTAAGGCAAACAGGGTTAAGTGACTTGCCCAGGGTCACACAGCTGATCAGTGTCTGAGGCCAGATTTGAATTCAGTAAAATGAGTCTTCTTTACTCCGGGCCTGGCGCTCTGCTCACAAAACTATCAAAAGTAATTTCAGAGACAGTCTGGTGATATTGCATTTGAGAAGTAAGGTGGGAAAAGATAGATGATTGATTTGAAATGGTATGACAACAAAAGAGGAAACCTACCTTTCTTGGGGGACTCAGAAATTATTTCAAAAACCATTTCCAAGAGTCTCAGAGATCACAGATCTAGAATTGGAAGATATATTAGAGGTCATCTGTCTCAACTGTCTCACCTAACAGATAGGGAAATTGAAGTATGGAGAGGGATGGGGAGATGGAACTCATCACACAACTAATTAGGATCAGTCTGGATTCGAACCCAGGCTCTCTGACTCCAAATTCAGTTATCTTTGCATATCACCATGCTGCCTTTGAGAAATGCCCTGGTTCTGTCTTCTACAAAATAAGGGACAGACTAAAGTGACTTATTCTTAAGGCTCTTAAATTCTCCTTAGGTTGTTTTTCAGCCACTTCAGTCATGTGTGATACTTCATGACCCCATTTGGGTTCTTCTTGGCAAAGATACTTTAAAAAGCATTTTTCTAGTTTTTTTATGTATTACAAGTCATTTCTAGATATATTTTCTACCATTTCCTCCCTGGTAATAACAACAACAAACCAAAGAGTTAAACAAAATCAAATGATAGAATGCTTGCCTCTGAGATCATATGCAACACTGGGCTCCCCGCATTTCCCCTCCTCTGTTCTCCCATTCCAGAGTTGACCTTTGCAAGTCATCTGAGTTTAACTACCTTCGGATACTGCTTTCAATTATGTTATTATAGTGTGCATTGTGCCCCTGGTTCTGCTGACTTTACTCTGCAGAGCGCAAATTTTCTCATGTTTCTATGAAATGCATATATGCATCATTTCTAGATCATTTCTTAATGTTCCCTTAAGTATGACATTGTATGAGACTGCAACCTATGAAATGACTGAGTTTAATAATCTTCCAGAAGAACTATGTTGAAAAGGACGACGCTCATTTAGAAGTAAAAATTCGGCTATATTTGTGTGGAAAAATGTATGTTTATATGAGTATATATATCAGAGGTTATCTCATCTTTTGTTATTTACTGCTTTCAACCATGTCCACCTCTTCTCTATTGGGCATTTTCTTGGCAAAGATACTGGAGCAATTTGCCATTTCCTTCTTCAGTTCATTTTACAGATGAGAAAACTGAGGCAAACAGGGTTAAGTGATTTGCTCAGGGTCACACAGCTAGTAAGTGTCTGAGAATGGATTTAAACTCAGGTCCTCCTGATTCCAAGTCCACTGAGTCATTCAGCTGCCCTTTATCTGATCTCATTCCACAATTTTCGAGATGTGAAAAGAGACCCAGGGAGCTTGTTGCTTACCCAAGGTCACACAGGCTATAAGTAGCAGAGCAGGATTGAACTCATCCCCCTCCCCACGAGTTAGTGTTCCTTCCACCTTACCAACTGCACATTGCCTATCCAGGCCTGAAGATGTTTTAGCTGCCTTGATCCTACTAGGGCACTTGGACAGTTCCTCTCCCATCCAGGGAGGTAGGAGGTCTGAATGAAGGCAGAGCCTGAGGCAAGGGAACCAGGATAGGCAGGTGAGACTTCTGGAGACTTTCACTAGCTTCAAGTGTATGAAACTCATTGAAGAATTCCAGATTGTGACCCCTGGAAAGGTTCTGATTTGAAGCCTGCTGGGATCACACAGCAGGTACATGGCAAAGGTGAGCCTAGAACCCATGGTTTCTAAGTTTCAATGTGCCTTTCAATACATCAATAGTTGTGGGGTGGAGGAAGAAATAGTCACTTCTTCAGTGCCTATAGTGCTAAGCAGCTTTTACAAATGAGATACCATTTGAGCTTCACAATAATCCAGTGAAGTAGGTGCGATTATCCTCATTTACAGGAGGAGAAACTGAGGGAGACAGAAAAGTAAATAGTCTAAGGTCACACAGCTAGTAAGTTTCAGGGGTCAAATCTGAACTTGGGTCTTCCAGATTCCAGGTCCAGTCCTCCATATACTGTACCACTGAAACACCTCCAGGCAGCCTCTGTGCATTAGTGTCTATCCCTAACCTCTGATGCCCATCTGGAGATGGTCAGAAATGAGGAGAGACTCTACCAAGGTACCTACCCTCTAAGGTTTCCTCAAAACAAGAAGTAGCAGGACACTGTCTGGAAAAAGAAAAGGGCAAGCATGAAACCATGCCCATCTTCAAATAGGCTACGTCCTATTAGGGGAAACAACTGAATACACAGATAAGAATTAACAAAATAAATATGGGGAAAATATAAAGTAATTTTGGAGGAGGGAGGTGGTGATAAGGGGACAAATGCTAACAACTAGGGGATCAGGAAAGGTCTTCCTGTAGGAGGGGGCGAGTTAGCTTTCATTGGACCTAGTTATAAAGTGGCTCTCTCATGTTCTCCCCCCACCAATTATTTCATCAGGGGACAGGTGCCAACCAGCACGTAATTCAAGTTTATTGATAGGATGAGATATTTTACATTTGACGTTCACATCAGTCTCCCATTATATCTGTATTGTCCAGTTAATTGTGATCATTCACCAAATAACACTTTTTTTTATAATTTCTTCCTTGACTTCTGAGGTAGAAAGTCTTTCAAAATGTTCAGTTACCTCTGTTTTCCTTAAAAGAATTTCTTCTTCCATTTTCAGGCTTCGGATATATATTTTCCCCACCCAGAAACAAAGTAATGGCTCTGTTTCTTTATTTTTTCTTTCTCTCTTTTCTTTCTCTTTTTTCTTTCCTTCCTTCCTCCTTTCCTTTCCTTCTCTTTCTTCCTTACTTTCTTTCTTCCTCCTTCCTCCCTCCTTCCCTTTCCTCCCTCCCTCCCTCTTTCTCTTTCTTTCTCTCTTCCTTCCTCCTTCCCTTCCCTTCACTCCTCTTTTCTTTCCTTCCTTCTTTCTTTCCTCCTCTCTCCTTCCTTACCTCTTTCTCCCTCCTTCCCTTTCCTTCCCTCCCTTCCCCTTCCTCTTTCTTCCTTCCTTCTTCCTTTCTTTCCCTTCACTCCCTCTCTCTTACTTCCTTTGTTATTTCTTCCTTCTCTTCCTTCCTTCCTTCCTTCCTTCTTTCCTTCCTTTTTTCCTTCTTTCCTTCCCTCTTCTGGAAATCCTTTCTTAATTCTTTCTTCATAGGCCCTTTGGAGCCACAGTTGCTACCTCTTGACAAGGTTAAGAGGGGTATTCAGGTAGATAACAATCACTGGGGGAAAAAAACAAACTTCTCTCTCTCAGTTCAGTTGTTTTAACTGTTTTAGCTGCCTAAAACTAGGCAGCTAACTAAGCAAACTAACCTCCATCAGCCTCAGTTTGCCCATCTGTAAAATGGGGATGATAATAGGATCTACCTCCCAAGGTTGTTGGGAAAAACAAAGTAAGATGATGCAAGGTGTCCCAAAAGTTTTGGTGCTTTTAACTTTGAGCTTAAAATTACACTAAATCTTTTGGGAAATTGTAAATGTAAAACATTATGGAAAACTTAAAAGGCAAATGTTAACTATTATCACCATCATCATCATCAGGTATTTACTGCTTCATCAAAGACTCGAAGAAAGAACCTCAGAGGGCACTGAGTCCCAACCATAGCTAGATAGGAATTTTCTCTATAGGATCCTCATCATATAGCCTCAGTCCTCAACTTTCACAGGTAATGAACATCACAGGGTAATCTTCCTAGAAAAGAAACAAAAGTAAAAAATGCAAATGCTGATACACTGAACCTGTCAGAAGTAGGGGGTTAAAATCCCACAACACCAAAAACTGTAATCTTTTGTTAGAGACTGCTGAAAATACACGTTTCTACATACAATTCTTTAAAACAAATCATTAAAATTTTGATGATATGCATTTTTTCTAGCACAGTAACCATGAAACCCATAAAATGTAGTACAAAAAATAAAATTGTTAACATGCAAAACAAATTTTCCTGCTGGTATTTCCCTAGTATTTTGTGATCATTTATGCTAATATCTTAATTAAAAACAAAAACATTGATTTCAGACAATATTTACTTTTCATAAAAAATGAAGTCTATAGCATCACAAATACTGTAGAGCAAATAAAATTCTTAAAACTAAAAGATTTTTTAAACTTAATCTTACCTTTGTCTATGTTAGAGGGCTGTGTGATGGTGTCGCGCTGTATACTATATTGCTCTAAACCATCGTACTCTGGCCACCCTCTAAAAACAAAGGGAGACATTGCTGGGACTTCAGTCCCTACTGTTTGAAGACCTTGAGACTGGGAAGGTCTCAACATCACATCCCAGAGTCTGTCCTTCTTAGCTGGTGGATGGCATTGGATCATGAAGAACTCACCAGCCCGAAATAATCAGTCAATGACATCTGCTTTATGCACCACCTGAGATCCTTAAGGGTCTCAGAGGATAGGAGTATAGCAGAGACCAATTGACCTTGAACCTTGAGACTGCTTAGTAGGATACTATCTGCTACAAAAAACTGCACACATTGTGTCTCTTATTTCTTTTTCTACTGCACATAGTCACATGGAACTGCACACTTGCCAATGTGAAAGTGAATGAGGTTACTAATAAAATCATGTGAATGCTTGAACAGAAAGTTAAACATGTGAATGTTGAAAATCAAATGAATATCTATCTAACCTCAGCTCAAAGGACCCCCTCTCCAACCCCTGGTGCAATGAGAAATGACTCCTTCCAATGATGGGCCATTTAACTTTCGGACAAGTGGGAAATGTTTCTCAACATCAAGCTAGGGGCTCTGACTCTCTAGAATTTCCACTCTTTGCTTCAAGTCTTGTCCTCTATGATCGAAAATAAATCTAACCCAATTTCCCCATGCCAACCTATAAATACCTTAAGATACCTATCATATTCTTTAGGTTCCTACCTTTCATCAATTCTTCTATTCTTTTAATGAATAATTTAATTGATCTCCAAATGGTAGTTTCTAGTGCCCAACAACTTTCGTCATTCTGCCAGTGTCTGAACTTCTCTGATAGTTCTTCCCAATCATAAGGTGCTTCAGGAGCATGGTAAGTGGTTCTGCTGTTGAGGACAGTCACCCTTTCTTGGTCAGTTCATTCACGGTCCATAATGACTCTAGGCTTTTCCCATGGATCCCATGAATAATCCTGAATGAATTCTCCTCCTTTTTTCTTTTGTAAACATTCCTACAACTATGCCGGAAGATTATTTGAGAAAATTATTTTCCCCAACACACTAATCATGGAACTCCCTGGGTTTGCATGAACATACGCCTAGAAAGTGTAGAATGAGGCGAGCATGTCCTCAGCAGAGGGTTTAATGTGACGGCAAGTGATAAAGCATATGGTCCATTCTCACAGTGACTACATTAAAGCACCCCCTTTCCTTCTCGGTGAGCCATTGGTGTTACAAGCATCTGCTACAAACTCAGAAAGTTTTCCATGCAATTAGTGATCTGGAAAATGAGGCACAGTGCCTGTAATTTACAGATTTACAAAAAAACAAAACAAAAAAAACCCCTACAAACCCAGTGGATTTTTTTTATCTTTACAATTCAGCCTGTTCAGGATTTCAGGCCTCTGTGGCTAAATTATGGCTTTTGTCCATAATTTAAGGGAACTTGCTCCTAAGTTAAATGAAAATTTTGATTGGAAAGAACACACCCTGGCATGCATGAGTGCCGTGGATGCCAATGATAATGTAACATCTTGAGCAAAAAGGTCTAGTGAGGACCAAGCTATAGGACACTAGGGCTATTGTTTTCTACAGTTACTACAAAGCCTATAGTTTTCTTATTGCTCCTTCTAAATTGCAAAGATTTCATCCCAGTGCCTTGGATACAGTAAGCACTCAATAAAAGTATTTTTCATTCATTCAGGTATGCTTTTACTCATTTGGTTGCTTAAAAATGTCTATTATCTTCTTCATGGAAGACCCTCTGGCAGTTGCTGAGGTTGATATGGGAAAGACTCCAACCTCATTGTTTTCCCACAAGGAGCAGAAGCTAGCCATGAACAACAAACAAAAAGACAAATCTAGAAAAATCGTCTTAGGGGGAGGAGCCAAGATGGTGGAGTAGAAAGACTCACATATGCTAGCTCCAAATCCACAGTCCATAAATTTCCTGTAAAAAGAACTCCCCACAAATTCTGGAGCAGCACAAGCTGCGCAGAAACACAGTGGAAGAGATTTCCTTTCCAGAGAGCCCTGGAAAGGCGTCCTCAGGGGTCCATCGCACACTGGACAGAGGAGCCCACCCCTGCACGGCCCTGGCTGCGTGGCCCCAGAGGAGCAGATCCGAGCAGGCTTAAGGGACGAAACCTCTGGCGGCCGTGAAGGTCCCTCCGCCCACAGGCACTACAGGTGAGTGAGAGAGACTTCTGGGCTGGCCGAGAGGGGAGCGGGGTGTCTCCGTGACTCGGGCCCCCTCGGGAGGCGATGGTAGAGGCAGCGGCAGAGGCAGCGGTGGCCCGGAACTCCCGGAGCAGCAGGCAGGAGCTCAGGGCCATTACCTAAGGTCTCTGCATAAACCCCCTGAGGGAACTGAGCCTGGAAGGCGGCCCTGTCCCCACCTGAGCACCAGAACTTAAGCTCACATTGAATAGCAACCTCGCCCACTGCAAAAAGTCCCGAGGCTGGGGAGCAGCATTTGAATCTCAGACCCCAAGCACTAGCTGGGAAGATCTAGGCGGGGTTGAAGAGGCATCTCAGAAGTCAAGTAACTGGCTGGGAAAATGCCCAGAAAAGGGAAGAAAAATAAGACCATAGAAAGCTACTTTCTTGGGGAACAGATGTTACTTCCTCCTTTCATTTCTGATGAGGAAGTACAATGCTTGCCATCAGGGAAAGACGTGGAGGTCGGGGCCTCTGTATCCCAGACATCCCAGGTGGATGTCCGGTGGGCTCAGGCCATGGAAGAGCTCAAAAAGGATTTTGAAAATCAAGTTAGACAGGTGGAGGAAAAACTGAGAAGAGAAATGAGAGAGATGCAAGAAAAGCATGAAAAATGGGTCAATACCTTGGTAAAGGAGACCCAAAAAAATGCTGAAGAAAATAACACCTTGAAGAATAGGCTCACTCAATTGGCAAAAGAAGTTCAAAAAGCCAATGAGGAGAAGAAGGCTTTCAAAAGCAGAATTAGCCAAATGGAAAAAGAGGTTCAAAAGCTCACTGAAGAGAATAGTTCTCTCAAAATTAGAATGGAACAGATGGAGGCTAATGACTTTATGAGAAACCAAGAAATCACAAAACAAAAGCAAAAGAATGAAAAAATGGAAGAGAATGTGAAATATCTCATTAGAAAAACAACTGACCTGGAAAATAGATCCAGGAGAGACAATTTAAAAATTATGGGACTACCTGAAAGTCATGATCAACAAAAGAGCCTAGACATCATCTTTCATGAAATTATCAAGGAAAACTTCCCTGAGATTCTAGAACCAGAGGGCAAAATAAGTATTGAAGGACTCCATCGATCACTGCCTGAAAGAGATCCAAAAAGAGAAACTCCTAGGAACATTGTGGCCAAATTCCAGAATTCCCAGGTCAAGGAGAAGATATTGCAAGCAGCTAGAAAGAAACAGTTCCAGTATTATGGAAATACAATCAGGATAACACAAGATCTAGATGCCTCTACATTAAGGGATTGAAGGGCGTGGAATAGGATATTCCAGAAGTCAAAGGAACTAGGACTCAAACCAAGAATCACCTACCCAGCTAAACTGAGTATAATACTTCAGGGGAAAATATGGTCTTTCAATGAAACAGAGGACTTTCAAGCATTCTTGATGAAAAGACCAGAGCTGAAAAGAAAATTTGACTTTCAAACACAAGAATGAGAAGAAGCATGAAAAAGTAAACAGCAAAGAGAAGTCATAAGGGTGACCTATTTACATTCCTACATGGAAAGACAATATTTGTAACTCTTAAAATTTTTCAGTATCTGGGTAGTTGGTGGGACCACACACAGACATGCACACACACACATGTACATGTGTGTGCGCACACATACACACATGCACACACATACAGAGACAGAGAGCACAGAGTGAATTGAATAGGATGGGACCATATCTTAAAAGAAATTAAGGTAAATGGTGAGAGAGAAATGTAGTGGGAGGAGAGAGGGTGAAATGGAATGGGGTAAATTATATCTCATTCAAGAGGCCAGCAGGAGACTTTTTAGTGGAGGGAAACAGAGGAGAGCTGAGAAAAAAAACATGAAGTTTACCCTCATCACTCGTCATTCGACTAAAGGAAGGAGTAAAATGCACACTCATTTTGGTATGAAAACTTATCTTACGTGGTACAGGAAAGTGGGGGAGAAGGAGATAAGCAGGGTGGGGGGGATGATGGAAGGGAGGGCAATGGGAGGAGGGAGCAATTTGAAGTCAGCACTCGGGGAGGGACAGGATCAAAAGACAGAATAGAAACAATGGGAGGCAGGATAGGATGGAGGGAAATACAGTTAGTCTTACACAACATGACTATTATGGAAGTCATTTGCAAAACTACACAGATATGGCCCATATTGAATTGCCTGGCTTCCCAAAGGGAACAGGTGGGGAGGGAGGGATGGGGAGAATTTGGAACTCAAAGTTTTAGGAACAACTGTTTAATATTGTTCTTGCTACTAGGAAATAAGAAATACAGTCAATGGGGAATAGAAAGTCATCTGGCCCTACAGGACAAAAGAGAAGATGGGGACAAGAGAAGGGAGGGATGATAGAGGAGAGGGCAGATTGGTGATAGGGAAAATTAGAATGCTTGGTGTATTGTGGTGGGGGGAGGGGATAAATGGGGAGAAAATTTGGAACCCAAAATTTTGTGAAAATGATTGTAAAAAGTTAAATAAATAAATTTATATTAAAAAAAATCATCTTAGAAAAAAAAGACAAATCTATTTTACATGAAAAGAAATTGTCTTAGAACTTAAATAACTGGAGAAGTAGAGTGTCCTTTTGGTTTATTCAGTCAGTTAACAAGCACTTTTTAGCCACCTACTACATGCCAAATATTACATTAAGCCCTGAAAAGACAAAGAAAGGCAAAAGAGTGACCCTGCTCTTGAGTAGCTCAGCGTCTAATGGAGGAGATAACGTGCAAAAAACTATGTACAAACTAGACACAGGCAGGAACAAACTGGGTAGTCTCAGAGGGATGGCACTAAGGTTAAAGAGGACTGGAAAGGCTTCTTGTAGAAGCTGGGCCTTTCTTTAGCTGACACTCAAAAGGAAGTCCAGTAGCCCATGAGTTGGAAATGAGAGAGTTCTAGGTATGGGGGACAACCAGTGAAAATATCCAGAGTCAGAAGATGGTGTGTTTTGTATAAGGAAGAGCATAGCTTCCCACCATAGAAACAGGGGTTAAAGAAATAGCCATGACTCATACGTGGACTCCCTGATTTTAGAAGTTATCTTTGACAGCTGTCAAAATGGTTTTCCAAAACCACAGGTCTGACCATGGCATTCTCCAGCCTCAGAATCTTCAGCAGTTTCCCATGATGCTTCTGTCTGACTGCTCCTTCTCCATCTCCTTTGCTGGATCTTTATGTAGATCCCATTCACTAACCATGGGTGTACCCCAAAGTTCTATCCATTGCCTTTTTCTTCTGTATTGTTGGACTTGGTGATTCCATCAACTCCCATGAATGCAATTATCATGTCTATGCTGATGAGTTATTTATACAGCTCTGCTACCCTCCAGTCTTGTGTTTCCAACTGTCTATTGAACATCTTGGTCTGGATGCCTTACAGATATATTAAACTCAACATGTCCAAAATGATTCCCCCCTCAAATCTTCCCTATTTCTTAACTGTCCTTTTACCATCAGGAATACCATGAACTTCCCAGTCCCCCAAGATCACAACCTAGGCATCATTCTAGACTTTCTCTCCTATCTCTCTCTCTCTCTCTCTCTCTCTCTCTCTCTCTCTCTCTCTCTCTGCCCCTCCCTCCCTCCCTCCCCAATCTGTTGCCAAATGCTCAGGTCTTCATCACCTCACTCCCAGACTACTTTAATAGCTTCTTGGCTGATCTCCCTGCCACAAGTCTCTTCCTACTCCCCTAAGCTTGTCAAATTGATCTTCCTAAAATGCAAGTCTGACGATGCCATTCCTTTCCATTCAATAAACTCCACTGGCTTCTTCCTACCTTCAAAATCAAATGCAAAATCCCACTGGGGACTTGAGAGCCCTCAGATTCAGGCTCTCTCTACCTTTCCAGTCTTCTTCATTCCTTGCACATACTCTTGAATCCAGTGACACTGGCATCCTTTCTGTTCCACTCACAAGGCAGTCCATCTCCCAACTTTGGGTATGTTCACTAGCTGTCCGCCACCCCAGGAACTCTTTCCCTCAACTCTTTCTCTTGGTTTTCCTGGCTTCCTTTAATTCAATATCCCTCTACATGCAGCTGTTCCCAATCCTTATTGCCATGCCTTTCCTCAGTGCATTATCTCCAATTTCTCATATAAATATCTTGTTTGTACATAGTTGATTGCATTTCATCTTCCCCAAAGACTGAGCTCATTGAGAGCAAGGGCAGGTTTTGTGGTTTGAGGTTATCTCCAGTGTATAGCTCCTGGTACATAGTAGGTGCTTAACAAGTCCTTGTTGACTTATGGAGTTGAGTCCAGAATTAAAAACAAATTCATCAGGTGAGCATTCAGAGTCTTTCATAACCTGACTCTGGCCACACACACTCTCCATTTTAGCGTTTTCCTGGACTTGACAATTTCATCTCCAACCTCCAGGTTTTGGCATAGGCTGTCCCTGAAGTGCATTTCCTTCTCCTCTCAGCCTCTTCATCCCATGTGACACTTTCCATGAGAAGCCCTTCCTAATCCTAGTTGTTACTGTTCTCTCCCTTATATATTGTATCTCAACACTAGAATATATGGTTTTCAAGGGCAGAGACTTCTTTTGGCTTTATTTTTTGCTAACTTACTTCCTCGCATATAGTGGCTGCTTCAGAAATACTGTTGGGTTGGATTTATATGATTCTTTAAGGTTCACAGAACAGATGAAGAAACTGTCCAGAATGGAAATGACCTTCCCAAGGTCATGCAGATGACAAGTAAAAGAGCTGGGTTTCAAATCTAGGTCTTCTGAATCCATATCTACATTTTCCCACACTGCTGTCCAAGGCACAGCTCTGGGAAATAGGCTGCAATAATAGTATGCACCATTTAAAGATAAGGGAAATGAGGCACAATAAAGGACATAGTAGACTGATGATTTGGTAGTGCCTAAGAGACAGGTATCTTGGATAATCCCTCTCCATCTTCTTCTCATCCTCCTCTCCTGATGCTTAGGGTCAGAATGAGATGGACCTTGATGGCAGGCAGATCTACATGAGAAGGTGGTTAGGACTTGGAGCAAGGGAAGTTGGTTGAAGGAGGTGTTCTATCTGCAAACACAATCTTATAGAAAGACCCGTAATCAATGTCCTACTGCTTGCTGGGACTTCTCACATGCCATGTCCAACTTTTCTGATCCCATTTGGGTTTTCTTGGCAAAGACACTGGAGTGGTTTTACCATTTCCTTCTCCAGTCCATTTTACAGATGAGGAACCTGAGGCAAACAGGGTTCAGTGACTTGCTCAGGGTCACATAGCTAGTAAGTATCTGAGGGAGGTTAGGTCTTTCTGACACCAAGCCCAGTACTCTATACACTGCATTACCTAGTGGCCCTCTAACATGCTAACCAAACTACCAATTTTACATAGCATCTAGCCACCCAGGGAGTACCCCAACTCTACCCTTGCCTTCTGCCTATCTCATGAAGCTATAAGACATAAGACTTCTGTCCTGCAGAAGATATACCTAGGGTGTATGGGGTAGCTGTGTCTGTAAAAGAAGTCAAAACAAAAAGAATTAAGAGAGAAGAAAGAAAGGCTAATTATTTCAGGTCTTAAGCCTATGCTCATTTGCATAGCTTCCCTGGTCCATTCCAGCTCTTTATTAGCTGATTAGGGACACTGGGTCTAGCTGGGGAGCTAGAGAGGAAAGGGGGGACAACTCTATCTCATTATATAGAAACCTGCCAGGCAGAATTTATAATTTAAGGAACCAGCTCTCTAAATACATCTCCTAGTGGGAGGAGAGGGATACACCTGCCTCTGAGAAGCCTCATCGTTGCAGATCCCATCTCTTTGGCAGCTTATTTAGGGGCCGAGAGCCTGAGCTCTTCTCATTGGCCCTCAGAAATAATCCTGGATTATTTCCCCCTTTTTTTGAAATAGCTTTCCTAATCTATAGTTAAGTGGAAGGATTACTCAACAAGATAATTCCCCCAACACAAGTTATACAACTCCTGGGATCTGTGTGAACATAAGCCTAGACAGCAGACAGTGAGATGAGTATACCCTTGCTGAATATGAGGCACTCTAGGCCATGTGTTTCAACAAATACGCCTCCCCATCTATTGTCTGTCATCAGCCCCCGTCAACGTACTCCCATCTGGCCATTTACTCCTGCCTTGCCCATGCTTCTACATTTCCTCTTCAGCAGAACTAAACCTATTATTTACAAAATCTGGTGTCTTCTGCACAGAGCGAGGCAGCAGAGGCTGAGACACCAAAGGGCACTGCATGATTGAAAGCCATCAACTAGAAGAGAGAATGTTTGATGAAGTCGAGGAGCCTTTCTGTTTTGTGTTCTGTGCAATCAACTTATTTTTCTTTTAGACATCTGAGCTAATTTGTCTCACATCAAAAGAACCCTCATTTCTTGGCACTATATTTTATAGTTTATCATTACTAAAAGTTTATCAGAAAAATATTCGAAAAGAATATTCCCCTCCAAATGTGACTTACAAGTTCACTACATTATTAAATATGATTTCATTATGGATTGTTGCCAAATTCTTTCTTAGTGATACACACAGATCTGCTTTATGGTACAAGTTAATGAAAAAAATAGACTTCAACATACATAAATTTAAACATAAAACAGACAGTGTTTTTGGAAATGCTACTGTTCTGTAAGGGGACACAAATCTGTGGGGTAGAAGGGAAGAGAGTAAGTAAGAGTCCCAAGTAAATGAATGAGTGAGTGAATGAATTAATTAAAAAAAAATTCAGTAAGTACTTTTGTTGTTCACTTATGTCTGACTCTTCATGACCTCATGTGATTTTTTCTTGGCAAAGATATTGGAGTGGTTTCCCATTTCCTTCTCTAGTTCATTTTCCAGATGAGGCAACTGAGGCAAACAAGATTAAGTGACTTGCCCAGGGTCACACAGCTAGTAAGAGTCTGAGGTGGGATTTGAACTCAGGAAGATGAGTCTTTTTGACTCTATCCACTGCACCACCTAGATGCAGTAAGTGTTTCCTGCGTGCCAAACACTATATGCTAAGCAAATATAAAATCAAGACAATCTCTTCCCTCAAAGGACTCACACCATAATGAGGAAAGACAATACATTTAGGAGAGTGTTGTGCAAAGAAAGGGCATTTTGGTTTAGGAAGTCAGGCATGGTGAGTTGAACCACAGGTAAGCCCAGTGTCACATTCTATTCCAGAGGCAATGTTCATGCTGATTTGCTTATAGTTTTCAAAGCAAGAAGTGGGAAAAGGGAGGTGAAACACACAGGTGATAGCAGGGCAGTAAATGACCCATGTAGAGATGAGGACAGACCCACAGTCAGAGGAAGTTCAGAGCTGAGTGGCTTAACTCTCTCTCTCTCTCTCTCTCTCTCTCTCTCTCTCTCTCTCTCTCTCTCTCACCATGATCCCTAGAGGTCTAGCATGGAGGGTAAAATAGCATCAGGCATAGAGTTTCTGATGGTACAAACAACTTCCCATCTCCCCAGTCCAGCAGCTGAAGGTCTGAAGGACCTTAGCCTCTAATTCTAAGAAGACTTTAATAGGCTATTCAGACTCACTAAATCTCTGTGAAAATGGAAGCAGCAGGGAAGTCAGTTTAATCCAACACATTTATGTCTGGTGCCGTAAAAGCCCCTAAATATAGGGTGATATATTTGGAATGTTTTTTCTCACAATACACAGTTCCTTCAACAACCCTATCTGTCATGTGTGCCCAGAATCAGTAGTACCTGAGGTGGCACTGTGGGAATGGTGAACGGTTTGCATGCCTTTCCTTAACTGAGTCTGCTGAGTAATCCCCAGTGAGAGATATCTTGCTTCCTTCATATTGGTTCTATGAATCAGGGGTACCTGGAAAGCTTTCAATCCACCAGGCAAAAGCCAGGAACATGTCTGTAAAACTCTGAAACCCAATCCCCACCCCAATACAACAGAACAACTCTAAAGCTCATAGATGACTATACCCCAGATATCATAGACTCTTAGGATTCTAATGCTAGATCTGAAAGGTACCTCAGAAGTCGCCCAGAACAACCTCATCATTTTAAAAATGGGGAAATTCAAACCCTGGGAGTTTAAGCAATCTGCTTGAGGTCTCACAGGCAGTAAATATTAGGAGAGGAATATGAACCTAAGTTCTCTAACTCTGGAACTACTGTTCTCTCTCCACTGCAATGACCCCACACAAGGGACTCCACAAGAGGAAGAATTTGAGTTTTTCACCATGAAATAGATTATTGATTCAGACCTTGTCAAAAGGTTGCGCACAGTATATAAGATATAAAGCAAGATGATAGTGGTTAGTTCTGTAAAGGGGATCACTGAAGATGAAGTCATAGGAAATATCTCTCTCCTTGTCACAGAATCTAAGAATAAGAAGGAAACTCAACAATCATCTAGTGCCACCCATACCCCAAAGGAATGCCCACTATAAGGAGTGGTCATCCAGTCTCTACCTGTAGACCTCTAACGATGGAACCCATTACCTCTTGAGGCATGCCACTACACTTGAGGACAACTCTAATTTTCAGAAAGATTTTTCCCAATATATCAAGCCAAAATCTGTCACTTTGCAATACCCCCTGTTGCTGCTGATTCTGCCTTTGAGGCAAAATAGAACAAATTTAAATTATAAACCCTTCTTATGACAGCCTTTTAAATACTTGTAGATACCTATCATGTTCCTGCCTAAGTCTTATCTTCTCCAGGCTACTCATGCCTTTTTCTTTCAAATGATATTCTCATAGCATGAACCCAAAGTCCTTCAGTATCCTGGATAGTCATCTGTGGATTGCCTTGAACTTATCAACATCCTCTCTAAAATATGGTACCCAGAACTGAATACAATACTACAGATGTCATCTGACCAGAGCAGAGTGAAGTTGCTTTTTTTTTGGCTGCCATATTACTTCTTCTGCCAATTCATATTTAGTTTGAAATCCACCAAAACTCCCATATCTTTTTCCAGTAAACTGTTATCTAGCCATCTCTCCCCAACCTGTGCTTATGAAGTTGATTTTTTGAAACCAAATGCCTTCTATCTTTAGAAGAAAAGAGGGCCTTTTCATTGACTAGCAATAGAAAGTCAATCGTAAAATACAATGCAATAGATGACCAGGTCAGTGCAGCAGCTCATATGGGTCACTTTCTCCAGGAGCCTTTTCCTAATCTCTCTACCTCCCATCATTAGAACTCTCCCATATTCAAAGTTGCTGTGCATTTACTCTTAATAAATTTTTGTCTAGATTTATCCCCTTTAAGACTTCTTAAGGCTTCCTTGAAGACTTAGCTCAAATGCCACATTCTAAGGGAGGCCTTTCCTGGTTCCTTCAAATGTTTCTGTCTTGTTCTCTAAATCTACATTCCTGCCAGTTTGAATGTATCTTATTTTTACCTATTTATATTAATGTTATATCTGCCATAAAAATGTAAACTTCCTGAAGGTAGGAGTTTTTACTTCTTCTTCTTGTTTCCAGCACTTAGGACAATGCCTAGCACATAGTAAGCATTTAATATGAGATGACTAGGTGGTTCTGTAAGATAGAATGTTGGACTTGGGGTTGGGAAGATATGAGTTCAAATCTAGTCTCTGATCCAGCATGACTGTAAGTCACTTAACCTCTGTCTGTCTCAGTTTGTAAAACAGAAGGAAGAAAAGAAGCATTTATTAAATGTTTGCTATGTACCAGACATTTTGCAAATATTATTTCGATGTATTTCAAATATTTCATGGGGATAATAATAGCACCTACCTCCCAGGGTTGTTGTAAGGATGAAATGAGATCATATTTGTAAAGTGCTTTGCAAACTTTAAAGAGTCACCTAAATGTTACCTATTAATAATAATACCAATTACAAAGTTTCATTAATATTAATGTTAATACTATTAATTATAATAAAAGCTTTTTGAATCGACTTGAAATGAAGAAACTTTCATGGATGGGAAGGGTGGATTCACTTTGGCAAAATGATAAAGAATAAAATATACAATCTAATAAATTACTCAGAGGTAATCCAGTGCCATGGAAAGAGCACCGAATTTGAAGCCAGAAACCCAGCCAGTTCGAATTACTGGCCATCAGCTTCTTCATCTGTAAAATTACAGATAATAACCCTCCAAGTCATTTGTGAGGAAAGCAATTGGCAAGCCTGAAATTGACACAGAAATGAGAGGTATTGACTCAACAAACACTTAGCGAAGCTTCTTCCCATGTGAAGAATTTGAAGCCGAAGGCTGGGAGGGCTACAGGGCGTTCCCCCAAAAAGCTTTCATTCTGATTAGGGAAATAAATGGATGAAAAGTTTAATAATGCTAAGAGAGAGATGCCACATAACAACATTTAATTATTGGTTAATCAATTTTCCAATGACTGGTACAAATAATAAAAGTTGGAGGAATTTAGAGAGGGGAGAAGTCATGGGGGAAGGAGTGGTCTGGAAAACCTTCACGGCAAAGGGAATATTTGAAGGGGACATTGGATCTGGGCAGGATCTGGATCAGTGGAAGGAAGTTAAAGTTGGGGATTGGGAGGAGAACAACAGGAGCCCAAAACATAAGCCATGGAGCATAGTCTAGCTTCCCTGAGAAGATGATGAACAAGAAAAATCAAAGCCCATGGGGATTATGGCTTGGTACTTGAAGAGCAAACTAAGAGGTCATGATGCCTCCACTTGCTGACAGGCATAATATGAGAAAGCTTCATCTTTGTACACGATGAGGTTATCTTCCAACTCTGACACCTGGGAGAGAAATAAATGGAGAGCAGCACAGAATGCTGCCGGAAGATACAATTTTCTCTTCCTCTTCTCAGTTAAAGCCATTATAACCATTTTACGTAGACTCCTTACTCTAGCTGTAGGGAATGATTGTCCCAGGAGTATTAAGTATCATTCCACAGCAAGCCTGGCTTTGTTCCTTCACGGGATTTTGCATCTATGGCATCCTCAACCTTTACAGAATGAAGAAGGCTTTGGTAGTAGCAAGGACAATGGCACAGACCTCCTGCTTATGGAGATACTAAAGCTATTGTTTACAATTCAAGTTAAATTGTTGCATCTGACTGTGATCCTTATGTGTATATATTTCAACACTCCCATGGATCTGTGATTTTATCAATGAATCCCTTGGAGTAGATCCATCCACACAGAATAGCCAGTTCACAGAACTTGAGAATAGAAAAGAACCTAAGGCTTCATCCACTCTAACCCATCCCTTCTACCAAACTGATCCTGAAACCTTGGCTCAAAGACCACCCATCCTAAGGGGGAGCCACTTCTGCCTCCACTTCTGGATAGTGTTAATTTTTATGAAGTTTTTCCTGACATCAAAGATACAACTGCCACTTAGTTTGGGGCTCCTAGTTCTGGTCTCTGGGTCAAGCAAAACAAGGTATGAAAGTGGTGCAGTGGTTAGAGTTCCGGGAAGACCTGAATGTAAATCTGGCCTCAGACACTCACCCTGGGCAATTCACATAACATCTGTCTGCCTCAGGTTTCTCAACTATAAATTTGGGATAATAGTAGCACCTGCCTCTCAGGGTTGTGAGGATCAGTGCCTGGTACTTCATAAATGCTGTTTCCTTCCTTCCTTTTTCTACATAACAGTCATTAAGATACTTTAAGACAATTATTTTGACTGCCTCACTCTCTAAGTCTTTTCATCTCCAGAATAAAGATTCATTAATTCGGTTTCTTTTCCATGTACTCCTCATAAGACATGAAGTGAAGGTCCTTCACCCTCTAGATGACCCTCCTTTAGAGTCTCCATCTCATTTCTAGAATGAGGCACCTAGAAATGAACTCAGTACTCCGGATATGTTCAGACCAAGTCAGGGTAGAGTAGGGTCATCACATCCCCAGTCCTGGATGAGATGCTCTTCAGAGCTTTCCAAGACCACATCAGCTTCTTTGCCTTAACATTACCAAGAGGCTAAAACTGTTGTTTACCAACTCAAAAGTGAGAAAAGTTCAATTCTCAATCTGATTCTGGCCATTAGTATACATATATATGCTTGTGTGTACATGTATGTGTGTGTATATATATACATATATGTACACACACACACACTCATATATACACATAGTCCAGGACTCAGGTAAGACACTTTGTTACTTATTTTTTCATCTTGGGCAAGTCTTGCCCATGATCTCCCATAAATCCTCCATGGAGAATTGGAGGCATTATTATGTAATTATAGTGAGTATTTCTATCTCTTCCATGTCAGCTCCTTGAGAGCACAGATTGTCTTATTATCTCTTTTTGCCCATCTCTTACAATGCTTAGCCCAGTGTATGGGACATTATAGGTGCTTAATGAAATAATGACTTTGCATAGGGCTAAAGGGAATTGGCCATCTTCCCTCAGCAGTCACCTCTAACCTTCACCCACTAGTCTCAGTCCTCTTGGAAGATGTTTGTGGCCTCCCCAAGTCAAGCAGGCTTTTCACATGCGCTTGGGTAAGGCTGACAGCCACAGCTGGCAAGAATGGAGAGGGTGTCTGCCACGTGCCTTTTAATGTAATTAAAAGGAATGCTTCCTTTTGCTGGCAGCTCCTTCTGCCCTCACTCGGCAGCTGGCTCCGATCTGCCTCTGGCAGGGTTCTGGATCCTCTCCAGAGCTGCCAAGAGGAAGCCAGAGGATTCAGGGAAAGGGTTTCGAGGATGAAACAGTTTTGTGGTATGAGATGAAGTATCCTTGGGAGAGGAGAGGCAGAATAAGGAGGAGGCAAAATGGATAAGAGAAGTTAGAGGGGCCATGAGTAATCCATACGCTTTCCTTCCAGAAATTCAGAAAGCTAAAACCTCGAGGTGATCCCATGAGGACTAGACCACTAGGAGGCTGAAAGCCACATGTGGAGTCTGCGCTAGCATCCATCTTCCTAACAGAGTAAACTGGATAGGGTCAATTCTTCATTAAACCAATTTATTAAGCAGGAGACAGAGCTATGGTTTTGAAAAAGTAATTATTTTGCAAGATAGAAAAATTCAGTTCCACTGTTCTACAATGCTCTGGAGATTTTTCAGCTTGGATTTAGGAGATGCTGACCAGAAAGAATGACCAAACCTCTACTCTGTGTGTGTATGTTTTTAAAGCCCTAAAGATCTTCCAGGGTTTACCCAGCTCAGGAAGACACACTGACATCTAAAAGATGTTGTTCCAAAGACTTTGCGAACAAAGTAAATACTTTATCTTTTGTCAAATTTTTTTAAAAAAAGACTTCAATTGACCATTGTAGGAACACAGGTAAGCCCAGCTGTTGCCTGATTGTGCTCTTTATCTAATGGGGAAAAGGAGGGAAATATTTAATAATACGAACTCTCACCATTACAGGCAGCAAGGTAGTGAAGTGGATAGAGTGTTGGTCCAGGAGTCAGGAGGACAAGAGTTCAAATTTGACCTTAGACAACTAACTGTGATTCTGGGCAAGTCGCTTAACCCTGTTTGCCTTGGTTTCCTTATCCATAAAATGAGCTGGAAAAGAACATGTCAAATTACCACAGTATCTTTGCCAAGAAAACCCCAAATGGAGTCATAGTCAGACAATTTCTAATCTTTGTCTAAAAGATTGCTTATCTTTTACATTTCTCTAGGGCAAAAGAAAAGACCAAAGTGTAGATAGAAAGCATTCTTTACTCAAGAAAAAGACTAAGAAGGATCAAAGTCCAGGTCTATATAATTACGAAGTTTCTGGATAGAGAGAACATAAACTAACTGACTAAACTAACAAACATAATTGAACTTGGGGGTGCTTCCTGAATCCACTCCATTTGGAATGGCTTTTACTAAGCGCCTACTCTGAATAACACATGATGCTAGGAGTTAAAAAAACAAAGACAGGACAAAAACAGTGCCTGCCCTCACAAAGCTTACATGGGAGGAAGCGGGGGGCAGGGCGGTGGGGGGAGAGAGAGACACTGGATACGTGTAAAGAGAGAAATTAATACTATGTAATTTGAGAGAGGAGAGAACACGGACAACCAAGGAGATGAGTCAAGCTTTCCTGACGCATGAAATAGGTAGTTTTAGGACAAATAAAATAAAGTCCTTTTTTTCACACAGTGGGTAGTAAATGGATGGAACTTGTTACTCTGAGAGATGACACTGGTCAAAAAAATAAATAGGTTCCAGAAAGGAGCTTCAGGCAGGTTTGTGATGACCCATCATGCCCTCCTTGACGTAAAGTCTGTTCCTGGACAGCCCCATACAAAAGTCTAACAGTGAGAAAATTCATGAATTTTTCTTTGGATTTTTATTTTTTCTCAAGAGAAAGTAAAGCTTTGTACCTTGACCAAAGACATTTTCAAATACCAAGGATGACGGAACTTCTTGGTAGTAAATTCCAAAGGACTTATGGAAAGAGAAACAGTTTCATTTCTTTAATGATTTCACATGTTAATGAATAACCATTGTTGGGTGAACAGATTGAGTAACCAGAACATTCTGGCTAAAATCAGAAAGAGGATAATTCCTTAATTACTTATTAAATTATAGTAGGGTAGCCTTGAATTGCTCATGGAGCTAATAATAGCACCTGTCTTCCAGAGTTGCTGTGAGAATCAAATGAGATGATATTGATAAAGTGCTTTTGCAAACTTTAATTATTTCCATTCCCTTATCAATTAATATTTACCTCCTTCTTTAAAGTTAATGAAGCACTTCACTTTACATTTTTCATTTGAGCTTTATAAGAAGATTATGAGGTAGATACCATAGGTATTATTATCTCCCAGTTTATAGATCAAGAAACAGAGGTTCAAAAAGGTTAAGTGACTTGAAAATAAGCCACACAGCTATTAAGTGTCAAGACGAAGAATTTGAAACTGAGTCTCCCTGACCCAAATTTAGCATGCTTTTCACTCTGTCATAGGAAATGGAATTTCCATATATATATACACACACACACATACATATAATGTGTATGTGTTTATATATATATATACACATACATACATGTATACATATATATGTATACACACACCCAAGCCACTGACACTGCTTTTTTTAAATGTTAAAACCAGACTCATATACAATCTAAGGGACTGTGTCTTACAAGAACTCAGGACTGCCCTAATAATGTTTCAGTCATTTTAACTTGAATTTATCCTTTTCAATTATCTATGATGCTTATGTATACAACATACACCTACAAGGAAACTCACAATAAGTGACTTTCATCTTAAAGCCAAAGTCTAGGTATTGAACCCTCATTCTCGACTGTTCTATACATTATACTTACCTGGACAATACAGTTACACTAGAGATGCACCAAGCCCATCAAATGATGCAAAAATGTGCTTGGTCCTTCGAGGTATTTTTAAATTCTTATCTTTCTATTAAAGACCAAGATGACCCATTTTCTTGGCAAACACACATCTCTCTCTTCTTTTCCCAGATACAACAATTTCCAGAGGGGACATGAAGTGCAATTTTACTGCTCTCAGTAAATCAAAACTTTCTCCCTCAGTTTCCATCTCCAACAAAACTAAACCTTAGCTATCTTTCAAAAAAGCATAAAATAGCACCCTAGACTTAAAGTTAAAAGTGAACTTGGAAGTCATCCAGTTCAACCCCCTCAAAAGGGGCAAGTGAGACTCAGAGGTTTAAGTGATTTGCTCAGA
Source organism: Bettongia penicillata ogilbyi (assembly GCA_023548195.1). Lineage (NCBI taxonomy): Eukaryota > Metazoa > Chordata > Mammalia > Diprotodontia > Potoroidae > Bettongia > Bettongia penicillata. The sequence goes on from JAJHZJ010000258.1 coordinate 6,163,890, forward strand.
ACTCCCATGTAAGTGACACAGTCAGAACTGGAACCTTACTCTTCTGACTCTAAAGCCCACTGCAGAATGTTGAACCACACTCTATTCCAAGATGGGGAGACTCCTTATCCACCATTGCTCAAATAGCTTTATAACTGTCTTTTTAATTTTGGAGAAATTCCAGCTTTGACTCTGCATGGGTCATTCCAATACTTTTACACCATGAACTCTTACACCTAACCAATGAAACATCAGTTCTTGACTGAACATAACCAGTTAACTTTAGGATCCACAATTCTTGCCAGGATTTTCCTGTCATTTATCATTACGAGTCTGAAATTTGCAGTCATTAATGTCAGAAGCTGGCAGGAAACAACCTCCGGTTATATTGACTGACAGGGCTTGTCCTGGACAACCCAGAAATCCAGACTTGTAGGGTTGTTTTTTTTCTTCTTTGTTTCTGACTGGATCCCTGAGCTATGAACCACAGTCTGTCAGAACTTCACTGAATAAGACAATGTCCTTGAACATCTTGACATGCTAAAAAGAGCTTTATTAATGTGTATCAAACAACACTCAGCTCAGTGCCTCTGGGCTCTAAAAAAGAAGGGACTTCTACATCTAATTATACAAAAGAAAAACACATGAACTGATGTCATGATTCAATCCCTCAAACATTTAATGAGTATCAACTCAGGGCAAGGCATTGTACATATAAAGACCAAAATGAAACTGTTCCTACAGATGAGTGACTTACATTCTACTAATCACCTCTAGTGAGAGCAGAGCCATAACTAGGGTAAGACAATCATGGAATTGCCCAAGAACTAAAGGGTGCCAGAAGCACTTACAGTCTTTTGATGGCAAAAAAAAAAACAACTAATCTTTGCACAAATTTATCAAGAAAAATTAGTTAAATGCAGAAACTTGTTTTCCATGACTTCATTTTTCTAATGGATTTTCTCTTTCTTGTCTTCTAGATGGGGGGAGGGGTTAGAGAAGGGAGAGAATTTGAAACTGAAAACAAAACTGAATTCAAAAAGAGAATGATTAGTTAAAATAGGAAAGTACAAAAATGGTAGCCAAATTCTTCGTTAGTTTGTCCTCACCAGGTCCCAGGTTTTTCCAAACAAGTGTAAACATGCAAACACACATACACACACACATGTACACACTCACACACACTCGTGTGTGCAAAGTGTGTCATAAAAAAGGTATGTTTCATGTTCCCTACTCCAAACTACATTTCATACAATTGTTATACCTAGGTATGATTGAGAATACTTTTGAGAGTGAGGATGTCTAAGCACCAAGGCACCCAGTAAAGAAAAATATTAGTAGCTATAAGAAAGCAGCAGTATATTCCACGAGTTGATATAAGAAAAGTGTGAAGAATATACTATTCAGTGAAATCTCAGGGAACAAATTATCTGAGGAACAGCCCTCTATAGAAAAGGAAATTTTCAAACTAGATGAATTCATCTCCCCTGCAGTAAGAGCTCAAACCATATACAAATAACACATGTTCAAACCTCACCTTTGATCCTTACTACTATATAAGCCTGGGCAATCAATCAGCAAGCATTTATTAAGTATTTATCACATGCCAGGCATCATTTAGCCTCTGGGGCCTCAGGGTGCTTATATGTAAAAGGTACGGGCTAGACTAGCTGGCCTCTGAGGGCCCTTCCATTTCTCAATCGATGTGTCAAATGTTGATGCTCTCAGCTGGGTTCAAGCTGGGTGGGGTACCAAACCAGAGAAGAGGTGCCCAGAGCACCAGTTGTATCAGACTTCTGATGCCAGAGTTATATAACTCTCATTTTCCTAATTAGCTTCAAAGTTTCATTAGGAAAGGGGCTGCTTTATACTTCTTTTCATCTCCTGGGCTTACAGAGAGTAGGTGTTCCATGACTATCTCTTGATGATGATGAGAAAGAGAATATGAGGTCTCTCTGTGAGGTCTCATCAGCATTGTGGCTACGAGGACTTAATACAATCCAACACTTAATGATTAAGAAATAGTGTCTCTCTTTTAATCAACAATTCAGCCCAAGCAAAGTACAGGTAGAGTCAGAAGATTCAAGGGTTATTCCTTGGCTTCAGAAGAATAATCCACTCGAAGATCCTTTGGGATCTCTCCTCCATTCCATCCACTAATGTTCCTTATACGTTTCCAGTATTTGAAGGACTGACTAGCTGAGAAGCAAGAAAGAGTCCTGGCCAGGAAGATATGGCTCCTCATCTTCTCCTCCTCCTCATCAGAAGCCAGCCTTCACACTCACCCTCCTCATCCCGTGCCACAGGACAATCTAGACCTAATGGCTTCTCTATGAATGAGAAGGCAGGAAACACAAAGGCCATGCCCCAAAGCATAGGTACAGACTGTAAAATTACCATCTGGGCAAAACAGGAGCCCAAGCAGTCTCATTTAAAAGTCACTCCATGTTCCAGATTTCCCAGAGTGACTTCTAAATCAGCAGTGTCAGGTTAGTGTTAATTTCCCCAGTTAGTCATAATGAGCTTAAGGATGTGCTTCCCGCTCCCCCGCCCATCTCCCAGCCCGAAGTGCTATTTTTGCACCGGCAGCCCGGTGTACACACACTCCCAGATTCCCTAGCTCTTATGAATGAACCTCTACCCCCCAATCAAAGGATTATGGGATTCAGAGGTGGAGATGAGTTTAGAGAGCCTCTTGTCCAACTCCTTTCATTTTACAGAAAGCAGGTGTGACATTTGCAAAAATTCCATGCCAGAAGTTCATAAACTCCAGTCCCTGTCCTAAATTTGTCTGCCAACACAAAGATCCATCTTCAGAGAGGTGAGAAAATAAAACACGGGCAAAGAAAATAGAATTTTAAGGTAGGGGTGGCATCATTAATAAAAACACCACCTAGTGGCATGAGGCTCCTTTTGATTTTTCATCTGCTACCACCTGATGACTTCAAGATACAAAGCCCAATACGGTATTAAGTCAACAGGAGCCATAATAGCTCCAGTAAGCAAAGAAACTCATTAATAACCTGTTTGCCCTGATATTTATATCACCTCTAATATTTCTCCCACAGCTTTACTAAAGCCTGAAGAAGCCGCTCTTGGCTAGGTGATGGCTGACAAACTCGAGTCACATTTCAAAATAAATGGAGTGAAGCTCTAGAGGGAACAACATGAAGAAGAAGGAGGAGGAGAGATTCATTAGCTTTCATGGAGCGAGAAACAGCAAGGACCAGAAGAATACAATACATATCTCATTAGCTGTAAATGCAAGGGATGAATTAAGGAGCATTAATGTTTTCTGTCCTTAACCAAGCATAAGAATTGTGGAAGGCAGGGGGGAAGAAAGAGAGAGAAAAAAGGAAAGCAAATTTCACATCTGGGAGGTGATTAATGAGATGACTCTCTTTATATTTCAGCAATTAAACACCCAGAAGATGCCTGCCGGGCATTTCACTTTACTCCTGTACCTGCAACAAACAGAAGCCACTGGAAACAATTTTTTCCCCAAACTGACAGACCTTAGAAATGATGATGATTTGGGGGCTGGCCGAAATCATCCCAATTGCATCTCACTGAGTATTCCTGCTGACAGAACAGAGGGGGAAAATAACACAGAGATGGAAATTCATTTAGAGAAAATTAGTGACCAGTGTGCTGGAAAGGATGAAAAATGATGGATTTCCTGGGCAGGAATGGCATCCCCTTTATTCCTCTTGGAAACCCTTTCCCTCCACCCCGGGATGCAGACATGACCTGGGAGCCCCAGCTGTCGCATGGGACCTACTGGTGGGGGAGGGGCAGGATGCGAGCATGGAACCAAGCTGTATTTTTTGTTGTTATTGTCCCTGGCATAATAGGCAATACACATGCCCATTCAAATAATCAATAGGCATTTATTAAGTGCATACTATGTTCCAGGCACTGTGCTAAAGCACTGAGGATATACTAAATAGTGTCCCTTCCCTTAAGGTGCTCACAGTTCAATCAAACCTAATCTCACTTAAAATCTAATCTAACATGCAAACAAATATGTCCAAATAAAATACTACATGCAGGATACACTATAGACGATCTCAGATGGACAACGGTAACATTAAAGAGTAAGGGAAAAAATTCTTGCAGAAAGTAGAATTTTAGCTGAAACAAAAGTCTCAGAGAAATGAGGAGGTGGGTCAGATTCAAGTCTGGTAGCTGGCTTTCAAGAGATTGACCACATTGTATTCATTCTAACCATTTGCACGCCAAAAGTTTACATAGAAATTCATGTTGATGGCATGCTCATATATTCCCATATCCTGATATGGAAGAACAGAAGGTGGGGAGCTGTAAGTTTCCAGTAGAAATCTCATAGCAATCTAAAACTGGGGCGGTGCGGGGGTTGGGAAGGGGAAGTGGAGGCTGATTTTTAAAAGCAATTTGTGAAGCTGTTTTAAGGGAAATTAGTGAAGTTTCAGATTTTTTTGCTGTGTATCAGTGGGACCCAAATCAATACCCACCTTTTTCATGAAGCCTTCAATGACTTGTTCCAACCCTCATTGATTTTCCTATGCTCTGAACCCCTACAGCCATGAAAATCTTCCACATAATTTAGCACCTAATTGTATGCTGTCTTGTATTCTCTAATTGTTCTCTGGCTTGGTTTTGTCTCCTCAATTATAGTAGTAACACTCTTCTATTAAAGGAAATGTGGTCCAATGTTATCAATGTCAGAAGCTTTAAGGACTAGAGCTACAGGAAGCATGGGGATGAATTCCATATGGGAATTCTACTCATTCTCCCTCCTTCTTTCCTATCTTCCCCTAACATACTTATCCCCTCATTTTCCTATTTCACTCTAACCCTAGTGCTTCAGAGGGGCAGCTTTCTTTGACTCATCTCCAGATTGGGGGTGAGATAGGACACATAGTTCCTGGCTGTTTTAAAATTGTTCTCTACCCAGTGACATCAGGTCAAACAAAATGGCAGCATGGACCATCTCCTGCTCAATTCCAAATATGATTCTCCTCTTAGATCACGGATTCTTAATCTTTTTTCTTTTCTTACGTGTCAGGGATCCCTTTGTCAGTATGGTGAAGCATAAGGATCCCAGGTTTAAAAAAACTTGCCTTAGGTCCAGTTCACCATAAAAAGCTTTTTCACAGATAAATGGGAGAGAGTGAGGCATTTAGGATGACACCTAGGTTGCTAACCTGGGGGACTGGAAGATGGGTGGTTTCCTCCACATGGATAGGAGAATCTGGAATGGAGGAGATTTGGGGACAAAGATCCTAAGTTTAGTTTTGGACAAGTTAAATTTAAATTGTTTAGAGGACATCAGTTTGAAATGTCTTAAAGGAAATTGTAGATGTGAGACTGAATGTCAGCAGAGAGGGAGGGGGTAGGGCTGGATGATCATTAGCACAGAGATGAAATGAGCAAGTGAAATAGGAGGAGAGAGGAGAGAAATAGGAAGAGGAGAGGAGAGGAGAAGAGAGGAGAGGAGAGGACAAAGCTCAGGACAGAGTCCAATGGAAAACCCATAGTTTATAGGCATGACCTAGATGAAGATTCAGCAAAGGAGGCTGAGGAGTGGTTAGATAAATAGAAGGAGAACCAGGAGAGGAGTGTTAAGAGATGACAGTACCAAGGGGAAGAAAGTGAATGACAGTGATAGAGGCTGCAGAGAGGTCAACAAGGATAAGGACTGAGAAAAAGACATTGGATTTGGCAGGTTAAGAATTCATTTGATTTGTAACACAGCTCTTTTTGTGGCAGCAAGCATGTGGAAATTGAGGGGATGTCTATCAACTGGAGAATAGTTGAATAAATTACAGTATGTGATAATGATGGACTACTGTTATGCTGTAAGAAATGATTAAAGGTATAGTTTCAGAGAAACCTAGGAAGACTTATATGAACTGATGCAAAGTGAAGTGAGCAGAACTAGGAGAACACTGTACACAGTAATTGCAATATTGTAACAATAAGCAACTATGAAAGATTTAGCTACTCTGATCAAATACAATGATCCACAACAGTTCCAAAGGACTCATGATGAAAAATGCTATCCATCTCCAGAGAGAAAACTGATGAACTCCAAGTGCAGATTAAATTTATTTTTTCCTGCTTTTTTTTTCTCAGTGGGGTTAATGTGGAAATATTTTACATGACTTCATATGTATAATGGATACTGAATTTCTTGCTTTCTCAACAAATGGGGGTGGATGGGTAGAGGGAGGGAGAGACTTTGGAACTGAATATAGAAATAAAAGATTAGATTAATTCCACTCCCCCCAAAAAGAAATAATTGGTAATTTGGGAGAGAGGAGTTTTGGATGACTAATGAGGTTGGAATTCAGGCTATAGAAAATTTAAAAGAAAGTGAGAGAAATAGAAATATTTATTGTAGGTGGCCTTTTCAAGAAGTTTAGCTACAAAAGGCAGGAAACATATTAGACAATGGTTATCAGGGATGAAAATATAAAGAGGGAGATTTTTGTGGATAGGGGAAATAGGGGAGCATGTTTATAGGAAATAGGGAAGCAATCAATACACAGGAAGAGGTTGAAGATAAGTGAGAGGTTGGAGAAGACAGAGGAGACAAATGTTGGAGGAGATGAGATAGAATGGGATCACCTAAGCTTATAGAGGCCATTGACAAGGAGAAGAGACAGGGGTAAAGAGAGAAATAGTGGCCGAAGGCATACTGATGATGTAGGATAAGAAGGAAAGGAGAAGAGGGAGCTCTTGGTGAAGAGCCAGTCTCCTTTTTCTGCAAAATATGAGGCAAGGTTCTCTGGTGAGAGGATAGGGAAAGGGGAGTCATGAGAGGTTTGAAGAGGGATGAAAAGATTTGGAAGAGCGGTATAGTGAGTTAATTAGGGAGGTGTAGTGAGGACCCAGTTGAAGTTATGTAACCTAAATCTGTAGTGAACCCAGTTAGGATAGTTGTATGATTTTCTCCAACTTTGTTCAACAGTACGTGTATAAGAACAAAGTCAAAGGTTGGTGGGAGTAATCTAAGGCTGTGATTTGACAGGGAATCATTAGCAATAAGATATAGGAACAAAAAATTCAAGAGAAGATAGTATAAAGTTGAACTGGTTCACCAAGGGATCGATATGGAGAAAGGAAGAAAATGTGACTAGTTCAAGGGTAATAGCCTGGAAGAGACCTGAGAAGATGAGAGATTGGAGGTCCCAATATGGAGGAAAGGTAAGATTTGGTATTACAAGGCAGAGGAAGAGAGAGAAATCCAATAGATTGTGATAAGGTAAGGACATTTCTGTGTTCATGAAAATGGAGATGGTGGATTTATAGGTGATGGCAAGATAAGGAGTGTAACCATCTCTATGTATGACTGAAGTGGGGTGGAAGAGTAAGTCATGTGAAATGGGAGGTTTATGACCTAAGAAGCTAAGAAATTGATGTTTTTAAATTAATTTTACTTATTTTCAGTGTTCTACAAGCACTACCATGTAACTTAGATTTCTCACCCTTTCCCCTTCCTTCCCTCTCCCTCTCTGAGATGGCATGCAATTTTACATAGGTTCTACACATACATTTCTATTAAATACATTTTCACTATAGTCACTCTGTATAGAAGAATTAAAATGAATGGGAGAAGTCATATAACAAACCAAAACATAATACACACAAAAAAACGATCTGCTATATTCTGCGATTGAATTCCATAGTTCTTTCTCTGGATGTGGAAGGCATTTTGCCTTACAAGCCCATTGGGAATTTTTTTAAGTCCTTTGAAGTTCCAAGTCTACCAGAAAAAACACTTGCACACTGGGTCATTGCTGTGCACAAAGTTCTCCTGGTTCTGCTCCTTTCACTCAGCATCAGATCATATAAGTCTTTCCAGGCCTCTCTGAAGTCTTCCTGTTCATCATTTCTTATAGCACAATAGTATTCCATTACATTCATATACCATAATTTATTCAGTCATTCCTCAGTTGATGGGCATCCCCTTGATTTCCAGTTTTTGGCCACTACAAAAAGGGCTGCTATAAATATTTTTGTACATGTGGGACCTTTTCCCATTTTTATGATCTTTTGGGGATACAATCTTAAAAGTAATATTGCTGGGTCAAAGGGTATGCATATTTTTGTAGCCCTTTGGGCATAGTTCTAAATTGCTCTCCAGAATGGTTGGATCAGCTCACAGCTCCACCAACAATGAATTAGGACCACAACTCTCCAATATTTATCATCTTTCTGTTCTGTCATGTTTGCCAATCTGATAGGTGTGATGTGGTACCTCAGAGTTGTTTTGATTTGCATCTTTCTAGTCGATGGTGATTTAGAGCATTTTTTCATATTACTATAGATATCTTTAATTTCTTCCTCTAAAAACTGCCTGTTCATATCCTTTGACCATTTATCAATTGGGGAATGACTTGTATTTTTGTACATTTGACTCAGTTCTCTATATATTCTAGAAATGAGGCCTTTATGACAGACACTAGCTGCAAAAATTCTCTCCCAGTTTTCTGCATCCCTACAAATCTTGATTGCCTTGGGTTTGGTTGTGCAAAAACTTTTCAGTTTAATGTAATCAAAATTATCCATCTTGCACTTCATAATGCTCTCTCTCTCTCTTTAGTCAAAAATTCTTCCCTTCTCCATAAATCTGATAAATACACTATTTCTTGCTCCACCAATTTTTCCATAGTATTGATCCAAGCTAAGAAATTTAAAGAATTATCAATACATATACATTGAAGACCTCTGGTACAAGAGCAGGAACTGGGAAAAAGATAAGGATTGGGAGTCAAGTACTGAATTCACTGAGGAAGGAAGAAGGATATCCTGGAAGTCTATAGACAAGTTATCAGGATTTTGATTGGATGGTATAATGTGTGGTTGATTATTATCCAGTCTCAAAAATGACTTTCAGTTTCCATGCTCTTCTAGAGAACTACCAATGGTGGTAAGATCAGTATTTCCCATTGCTGAACAATATAGGTAGGTAGAAAACAGAGACTAGACCTCTGATTTTGCTTTTAAAGGGATCTCCTTAGAGAGAAAACTCCTTCAAATGCAGATCAGTATTTTTTTTTACAACTTACAGTCTTAGAGAATTGCCTACAACTCTAAAAAGTTAAGTGACTTATCCAAGGTCATATAGTCTCCAACTGTTATCATTATTACTGTTACTTATAGTAATAATAACTAACATATACCATCTTATAGGTTAAAAAGCACATTTTTTTGGAGACTGGGTCTCCCAGTCTGGAAGTTCAGTGATCACCTGTGGGCTAGATGCCAGTAATGCTCAGCACAAAAGCTTTGACCTGCTCCCTTTCTGACCTAGGCCAATGCTAATCACCTTAGACAGTCTGGTGGTCCCCTCCCCCCATTTCCTGGAGCTTGGTGCCAGATTTAGTGTGGCATTAGTTCTACTGTGGCTCAGTAGTACTGAGCTCAAGTGATCCACCAATCTTAGTCTCTCCAGGAGCAAGGATGCTAAAAAGCACTTTCCTCAGAAGGACCTGGTAGGGTATAAATATTATAATCACACTTTTACAAATGACAAAATGATGGGGGCCTCCTTGCGGTTAAATTCCTTGCCTAATGTTCTTCTAGCTAGTAAGTAGTAGCCCAGGGCTGCAATTCAGGTCTCTTGACTTCAAGTTCAGTGTCCTTCCCACTAGAACACTTGAAGTGCTGTGGGCAAGGGCAAACTGAACAATGTCTGCAGGCCCAACATCCCAGCTGGACGGAGCACAGCAGCTGCTTCCTCTGGGCTGAAAGCCACAATCAGTGTCAGCATCACTATCTCTAGGCTGTTTCCTCTTGAAGCATGCATCTCCCCAGTGAGGTACCAGGTGGAGCTCATCAAAGAGACAGGGGAGAGGAGTTTGATGCAGTTATCTTGATTTTGGACAGAGCAGATTCAAGGAGGACTAGAAATCAGCATGAACTACATAATTACAAAGCCCCAAGATCGATCTTGTTTAAAAAATGTTAGGGGATAATAATCCCAAACATCACATTAACTCTAGCTCCATTACTGGGAATGGAAAAGAAAAAAAATTAACATATTTTACTAGTCCACATAATTTGTGAGTGCAAACAAGCCCACAAGATGAATTTTGCCTTTATGTTTTCATCCTAGGATAAGTTTCTTCAAGATAATGCAGCTAATTCCATGGTGATCCTGCTGGAGGCAAAGACAGGCAACTGAATTAATTTCTCAAAGGAGTATTAGAGTAAGTTGTATATTTTCTTTGTTTGCATTAAATTAAAATTGCAGATTCCCCTTCAAATTGAGCCACAGTTGCAATCAACATATATGAAAGAACTAAAAAAGGAGATTGTGTGTAGTTGAAAGAGGATCAGCCTGATTCAGGAGCCCTGACTCTGTCTCTAAGGAGCTGTTTGTACAGCTATTTGAAATATATATTCTTGATTCCTGGACAAATCAGTTGAATCATTAAATTGCCAGGGTCTCTGTGAACCTTGGTTTCATTATCTGCAAACGTGGGACAATAGTACTTGAAGTAATACCTCATGGGATTGCTGAGTGAAGAGCTGTGTTCACAAAGTCCATGATACGTCAAGGATCAGTGGTTTATCAATGTGGGCATTTCCCTCTGCTGAAGCAGACTTCAACCTTCTACAGTTTAGAAGATGTTCTCCTAGAGCTATTGCAGCCAAAAATTCTTCACCTCTTGGATAGCCTGGTGATGAGCCTCTCTGAATGATGCTCTGAGAAATGATATACGGTCAGTCCACCATCAATTCTGAAGTCAATAAATTTCCAGCTAGACAGGACCTGAAGACTAGTTCTATTGATTCATTAGCACAGGGGACTCCTAGATGAGAAAAGCCCTCTCTATCAAAGCAAGTTAATATATATAATCATGATGAGTTTCCCAGTCTGAGGCTTGATTTGAATCTGTGTCTTCCTGGGTTAACTCTCTAGTCACAAAACTCCATGTTGCCTTTCTGAGCTGGAGATCCAAAGATTTAAAAAAGAGCGAAATAGCAGCCCCATGCCCTCAAGAAGCTTATAGGAAATGAAATAAATGAAGTAGAACTTCCACAAATGTGGTCCCTGGGATATTTCTAAACAGCTTAGATTGAAAAAGACCTTCAATGACTATTATTCAGTGATATAAGCTGCTTCTTTCCAGTCTGGACTGGGGCCTGGAACTGATCCACAATGGGATTGTCTCATAGGGTCAGGAAGTTAATCATAATGCTAACTTTCATACAGTGCTTTACATTTCTACACACAAAGCTATCTCACCCATTCCTTGTGATAACTCTGGGAGGCATGTACAGCAAATATTACTTTTCCCACCTTACAAAGAAGGAACATGAGGGTGAGAAGGGTTGAGTAATTTGCCCATGTGCAGATAGTTTATAGATGGCTGAGATGGGGCCTGAAGCAGATCCCCTGCCTCCAAAATCAGTGTTCTTTCCCTTATACCCATCTGGCTCCCTAAAGACAGGCTGAAGCAATACTTTGTGAAGCAAAGCAATTAACTAGCTATAGACTGTAGGCATTGTGTGGGGTGGGGGGTGGGGGGGAGAGAGCCTTGTATACTTTTTTTAAGGTAAAAATTCAAAAAGCCCATATGGCAAAATGACTCCCTTGGAGGGCAACATGCGTAATCCATACAAAATAAATCGAATGTAAATTAAGGGGAATGGGGGGGCACTAGCAGTTTGGGGAGGAAGAGCAATAAAAGGCTTCTTGTAGAAAACATTGACTGAGCAGAGTTTTGAAAGAAATAAGGGATCCTAAAATGTGGAGGGGAAGAGGGAGGGCATTCCAGGCTTGGGGGATAGCCAGCGTAAAAGCATTGAGATGGGAGATGGATATGTGAGTAACATTGGTGTGGCTAGATGGTAGATTATGGGAAGGGGAATAATGTATAATAAGTTAGGAAAGGTGGTTTGGCGGCCAGAATGTCAATGGCTTTAAAAGCTAAACATCAGAGCTGCTATTTGTTCCTTGAGACAATAAGTAACCATTACAATTTATTAAGTAAGGGAATGGCATGGTCATACTTTTGCTTTAGGAAAATCACTTTTGGAGGGAAAGATTTGAGTCTTTGGGAGCCCTTCTAATTGATCTTCCCAATTATTGCAGTAATCTAGGCAAGAAGCCTGGACCAGGGTGGTGGCCATGGGAGTGACAAAATGTAAAAAGGGTAATTTACTTCCAAAAAGCCTCACAAATACATTTCAAAACCACCTTAAACTACTTATTAATGCATATGGCTCCTGTCAGACTATAAATTCTATGTGATCAAGGACTACATTGGTTTCACCTTTGTCATTTTCAAGGATCATGGTGATTGGTGACCATTGAGAACAAAGTGGGTGGGTTCCAAGATAGGCCAGATGCTCATTATAACAAGAGGTTAAGAAGTGTAGCTTTGCCTCAGGGTAGAACCAACCTACAGAAATGACAAGAGAGCATTTCAGGCCTTTAATTTGACAGTGAAATGGGTGGAGGGCAAGAGTAGAACTTTCACTGATAGAAATCACACTGCCCTCAAGGAAAAAGGCAGCAGAGGCATCTGGTAAGTACAGGCAGGGCATCAGAACTGACACAGACTGCTCCATGACATCTGTAGGGGCCATCTTCTGAGATAAGTGTCATCTTCTACCTGGGTAACTCTCAGAAAGAGAGTTATGGAATTTCGGACAGATTTATGAGAAGGAATATGAACAAGAGGAGGGTTCCCTTCTTTCGGTGACTGTCATATTTATCAGATGATAACAACTGTCATACTCTGGTATGGGTTTTTTTTGTAATTTTTTTCATTCTCTTGGTAAATCTCTTATTGAATAACTAAACATCTGTCTCACTTGAATTCCATCTCCCACTTGATGCTTTTCTACTCACTGTTCTGCAAGCCTCGAATGTAGTCCCTGTCATCATGTTCACCTTCTGACTTCCTCCAAGACACAGCTCAAATCTTCCCTTCTCTAGGGGAAACCTTTTCTGGTTTACCCCTTCCCCCCAACAAAGGGCCTTCCTTATAAGATTACCTCCTATTTATATTGTAGATATCTTGTATGTGCACAGCTGCTTTCATATTGTCTGCCTCATTAGAATTTAAGCTCCTTGAGGGCAAGGACTGAGTTTTTGCCTTTCTTTTCATTCCTAGAATTTAAGACAATGCCTGGTACACAGCAGGTGCTTAATAAATGCTTATTGTTGTACTAACAGAATAAAGTATTTGTCTGCAAGTAGATTTCAAAAGCCAGGGAGAATCTGAGCACCTTCAGAGTTTGATGGACGCAAGAAAAAAGCCTTCCACTCGATCCTTTCTCAGGAAGGGTATGGTTTCTATGCATGTGGTCCATCTTGGGTCCCTTCCTGGCAAACTGGAACCATGAAAAAGAACCACAGATAACTTGATAAAGAGCCTTCCTGTTACACTTTCTATACTCTGCCTCCCTGAATTAAGGGAAGACGATTCACTTTAACTGGCAGAGTTGATGGGACAGGACAGACATCAATTATTACAACTGACTCCATTGATAAATCAGTCATCTGAAAACCCTCACAGATCCTTAATAGGGTAGTGGCCACCCTAGAGATCCATTACCTACAGGTGAGCAAGAATAGATGTTTAGTCTCCATATTAATGAGATATATGTCTAACTGTCTCTCACCAGGAGAAATTCTCACTGAAGGATAAAAAATTAATTAGCATCCTAAATAAGTGGAGCACAGGAAGGACAAAATCAACCAGATTTGTATAGATGTCCACATGGAAATGGTCAAGCAAAGACTTTCATTTTAAAGAAGGGCCTCCACGATTTTCAGAGAGATGTTATGGATAAATCTTTTCTGACTGGATTATTTTTTCTAAGCTCTCTCCCATCTTTGTCTTTGCATTTCCAAGAAGCAGATCTACTACTCCTTTGAAGAATGTCCAATTTAAAGATGTGTGGAATGCCTTCATTCACAGATGATACAAGTCCCTTAAGGTTAAAAATCAGTTGAAACTATTTCTAAACCAACTTCTCTCCAAAAGGAACTTATTTCCTTCTTAATCTAGCATAAAATTATGCAGGTAAGTGCTATGACATTCATTTTTCCTTTGAAATCTGCATCTGTCATTTCAACACTAGTATATTTTTTCATGTTTTCAAACACTTTATTGATGCTCTTTAAAGCATGTCTATCACTCTCCACTAATCCACTTCCCTGATCTTAGTAGAAACCATCCCTTGTATCACATATCCATAGTTAAACAAAATAAATCAATACATTGAGGCAACAAAAATAGCTAGATGGTACAACGGAAAAATAGATAGACACATGGGCCTGAAGTCAAGAAGACCTAAGTTCAAATCCAGCCTCAGACACTACTTTGCTTGTGACCTTGGACAAGTCACTTAACTCTTACCTGCCTCAGTTTCCTCAACTGTAAAATGGAGATAATAATAGCACCTACCTCCCAGGGTTGTTGTAAGAACTTAACATCGTTCTTGGTACTTACTGTATGTGTTTGTCCCTCATTCTCAAAGAGGACCATGACATCAAAATGATGACATGACTTGCAATTGACATTATTTTGAGTGAGGGAGGGCTGTGCAAGGTCACCAACCTCACTTTCTTCTCCTGAGCCATCTGGGTCCAGTGGCTTGATATTCATCAGGATGACTGGAGATGGCCCAGGATGCAATGTACGATCCTGGTCATTTTAAGCTAAGGTCTTATCAGATACTCACTTTGAGTGAGATACACCCAATCAAAGCAGTTACTTTAAGCAGTTATTCATGGGATAGGCCCTTTTAATAAAGAAAAAAATAACAACAGTTTGATTTGGTACATATTAGGCACTTAATAAACCCATATTCCCTTCTCCTACATTGACCAGCCACATCTGAAAACATCTATTTTATTCTGTAAATCTAGTCAGATACCTTTCTACCAACAGGTAGAAACATATATTTTCATCTAACTTATAGCAGCTCTTCCCCAAGTTTTGATAGTGTAAAGTCCTGTCATTTTAAGTGTCTGGCTCACAAAGATTATAATCACACTTATAGAAAATATACAGGAAGGAAAGCATTTGACTGGGAAGGAAGCATTGATTTTTCTTTTCATTCTGTGTTCCCCATAGGAAGATGTCTTAATTTTGTAACAGGGGACAGAACTGCTAAAAATACTGGGTCACAGCAGCCAAGAAGGCATTTGCTGGAAGTTAAAGGCTTAACGGGATGTTAACAGCTATCTATCTCTTGGGCTAAGCCCTCAGAGCTTCCTCAGAGAGGAGTGGAAGCAGAAAGAGGGGAGGAAGAGGTTTCTGTCAGCAGTGGCTGCTTGGAGCAATCTTTACCCCTACTGGACCCTCCTTATTCTTCCCTAACTCCATTTTAGCAGCTAAATATCCTCTTTTTTTAAAGGGGAGAAGGATGGGGCAAAAACACTGACATTTGATCTTTTGATATCTGGAAACAGCTATTTATTTCTTACAAAGAGACTCAAGTATATAACACTAACATAGCTACCTACGTTGGTTCCTACTGTCCATGGACAGCAAGGTCATGAAGTAGATATAGGACTGGACTTAAAATCAGGAAGACCTGTGTTCAAATCCAGTCTCAGATACTTGACAGCTGTGAGACCCTCGATAAGTCACTTAACTTCTATCTGTCTCAGTTCCCTCATATGTAAAATAGAGATAATAACCATACCTGTCTCCCAGGGTTGTTGCCAGCATCACATGAGATAACATTTGTAAAATGCTTTCCTCTGAAATCTGAAAGCATTTTATAATTGCTCATATCATTATTATTATTAATCATCTACAGCTCAGTTTGATTCAAAATGGAATGAAGTCTCTACTAACTTCATTTTGGAAGATTTAGAAGAGTAATTTGCTCTATGACCAATAATAATTCCAAAGGACCAGTGAGGAAGGACCCATCCCCTGACAGAGAGGAGATGGACTAAATATGAGGAATGTAACACATTTTTAAATACAGTCAACATGAGAATCTGTTTTGCATAAATATGCCTATTTGTTAACAGGATTTTTTTTCTTTTTTCTTCAATGGAAGAAGGGAAGTAGGAGGGAAAAAAATAAAAATTTGATAATGCTTTAAAATTTATTTTTTAAAGTAACAATGTTCAAGACATCATACTAGGTGCTGGAAATACATAGACCAAGAGTTTTATTTCTTGTTGCCATGGACCCCCTTCGGCAGGGGCAGCTAGATGGTGCAGTGAATAGAGAGTTAGGCCTGGAGTTAGGAAGACTCACCTCCCTGAGTTCAAATCTGGTCTCAGACACTTACTAGTTGTTTGACCCTGAGTAAGTCACTTAATCCTGTTTGCCTCAGTTTCCTCATCTATAAAATGAGTTGGAGAAGGAAATGGAAAACCACCTCAATATTTTTGCCAAGAAAACCTCAATTAGGGTCACAAAGAGTTGTACACACCTGAAATAACTGAACAACTCTGTAGCAGTGTGGTGAAGTTTATATACCCCTCAGAATTATGTTAAATACTTGAAGGCATTAATAAATTTCAGGTAGAGATTAGTGAAAACAAGGATATAATTTTTCCCATCCAATTGATAAACCTCCCTCACATATATCTGCAGACTTCTTGGGAGTCTTTGGATTCCCAGGTTAAGAACCCTTAACATCAACAAAGAAAATTACTTACCTTCCAAGAGTATATGTTCTACTGGGTGACCCATGTATATAGATAAGTCTATTAAAAGGTATAAAGTGATGGGGATAAAAGAGATCCAATCAAAATGCTTCAGGAAAACCAGAGAGGGAGAAGGCATCAATGCCCAGGATGATAAGGAAAGGCTTCATGGAGGAGCCTTATGTACTAAGCCTTGAAGGAATGTCAGGACAGTGGCAATGAGGCAAGTGTGTGCTTCAAGCATGGGGGTAATGTACAGAGAAAAGATGAAAAATCAATTTCAATGAACTGATACAATACAGTTTGGTTAGAATAAAGAATGGATTAATATGAAATAAGTCTTGAAAGGCAGGCTGGAGACAGACTATGAAACTAGTAGATAAGAGTGGGTAAGCTTGCACACACTCAAATCTCCAATCATCTCAACTGAACTTAGGGCCAGAGTTTCAAAGCTGAGGAGATTAACTTCTCATGGGACTAGAACTGTGTAGAGGTCCAACTCTCAGGTCTAGTGTGGAGGGTACCTGGTTCAGGTGGGGAGGAAAAGGTCATGGGGGATGGGTAGATGGTAAGATGGCTTGGGTAGATGACTGGATAGGATATGAAACGGAAGCATGATCTTCAAGGAGGAATAAAAGGATTGCCGTGTTATGGTGAGAGTCCAGTGGAATTTGTAGTGGTCAGCATAGTTTTGTGACTTCCTCCAGCTCTGTTCAGCAACCAGGAGTAGGAAGAGCAAAAGAAGGGGATGATGGGAGTAATGCAAGGCTGGGATTTAGCAATGGTTGAATGGCTATAGGGTAAGGGAACCAAAGGATTTAAGAACTGATGATAGCATAAAGTTGAATTGGTTAGCTAGAGGGTCAAGATTAGGAAAGGAGAAAGGCATTAAAAAAATTTGATTCACTAGAGCACAATGTCATCTTAAGGTCTCTGCTCAGCTGTGGTGTCTCCCATAAATATGTCAAAATTATAGAAGATCCTTAAAATGACTTTCTAAAAAATTCTTCTTAACGTAGTAAGTAATTTACATCAATTAAACAGTCTTAATTTCAACTTTCCTAGAAAATGATGACAGTCCTTGTCAGCGTCTGTACCTTCATTCATACCTCATTTTTCCATCAAAATATTCTTTAAATAGATCATTTTCTAGTTGCTTCATTGCAACTACTTCACATTTTTATTCTTCTAGTTTAGTACTGATTTTTATCTCTGCTCTAAGAAGCAAATATTCAACTGGATATGGAGAGTGAATTTAAGTGACTTTCTCATAAGTAACTAGTCATTTACCATCTGTTAGAGTATGATCAATTTCATTTTTTATGTTACTCAGTGCTTGTCATGCCTGGTAGCAACTGGCGCTCTCTCTCTCTCTCTCTCTCTCTCTCTCTCTCTCTCTCTCTCTCTCTCTCTCTCTCTCTCTCTCTCCCTCCCTCCCTCCCTCCATTACTTCCTCCTCTCTCCTTCTCTCTTCTTTCTTTGTCCTTCCTCACACACATCTTTTTACTGTCAACTCCAAAAATATTACTTAAGTTGCTTTGCAGAGTGACTTCCTGGACAGAGGCTAAGTGATGACAACTTGATCCCCTTGACCAGATTCAATCCACAAGTCCCCTCTTCAAGCTCCTGCCCTTGATGACCATCTCACGCATGGGGCTGGCTATGGCAAGGGAGCCCATCAGACAGCAGCCCTTTCATTTCTGCTGCTGTTATGTTCAAAGATGGAATCTCAAATCAGTCCTTTCCAGTCTTGAACCTTGGCCACTCTGAGATGAGCTAATGATTGAAGCATTAACTTTGGGGACCTTTAATAAGAACCTCTCTGAGAAAGGAACATGGGATGAGCTTTTCCAAATCCTAGTGGTCTGACGGTAGGAGGGGATTCCAATGGAGAGTTCACTATGAATCTATAGGCAGAAACAGGGGCTGAGTGCTTCTGAGGTAGTCACTAGCAGGAATACTAAAGGGGAAAGTCCGGTGTTCCAGACTTCTTATAGCAGGGATTCTTTCTTTATGATACTTTTGGATGGTCTAACAAGCCTTCAGTCTCTTTCATTTTTTCCTCCTGAACTCTGTTGTACAACGTGTTTTTTGCCATCCTCTCTTAAAGACAACCTTTGCACATTAAAGTCACACTGGGTGTTAAATTTATGTTGAATTAACATGAAAAACTTCAATTAAGTTCTTCAAAAAAGTCCTTGCTTCCTTATTCTAGGCAATTGGTATTCTAGGATATTGGTATACAAGTGTCAGTCAGCTTCATAGTGCTCTTTTTTTTCAAATGCTTTTTACCATAATAAGAGATGATCAAATTATTATGAGATAATGCTTCTTCTTGTCTTGTTTAATGGACTTAAAAGTAAATTCTGTAGATGTCTTTATTTGGTTCTCCAAGAAGATTCTATTGAGCCCCTATCTCTTTGGATCTGCTAGTTTCATTTATAGCAAGAATGTGAAAATTGATATGATTTGGTTCTCCTGCTAGTATGTATCCTGATTCATTAATCACTAGGCCAGGATCTCATTTTCAGAGAACCAGCCATTAACTTAATGCTTATAGGTGGTCTAAAAATATCTGATTATCTGTATCCTCTTTCCACCATTCCTGCAGAAATGATGGTAGACCACACTGGACTGAGGTCGACTGTATATTTTTGTTTGCTTAATGGACTGACGTAGCCAAATAATTCATCACCAAGGGAACAACCTACTAGTGATGAGTCAGGTCTTCTGAAGGCAGACCTTACCTAACACTGGGCTCATATTTATCCTTCTACACAAACAGCTGCAACATCAGACCATGCTACACACAGTCAACTACATTGCTGTTGTTCGTCCTTCATTTTTTGTAAAGGACCAATGACATCATGGCAGCTTCACATCCTATCTAGCCAACCACTAGGCCATCTCACTCTCTGTATACCCTCTCACCATCCATTCACCCTCCTCCTTCCTTAGCTTTTCTCTTCCCCAGAACAAAACACCACTCCCTAGTTACAACATTCATCTATCAAGTGTTGGCTCCTTGAAAGCAGCAAATGTTCTCCTTTAAAAAAAATTGTATCCCCAGCATTTAGCAGAGTTCTTGACAAAGTAAGCACCTGATAGCTTTCATTCAACGAACGATAAGCAGGCAGAATAGTATATTCTTCACACTTTTCAATGTGTCTGTAAAAACGATATCTGATTATTTTGCAAAAGCCCTCTTCATACCTTTATCAATGATGTCTTGGTATGTGTGTAGCTTATCCTCATAAAGACTTGCTAGAGATGGGAAAGGAGGATAGTCAGACAGATGGATAGATGGATAGTTATTGATATTTTCTAGGCCACCTCATTGTTGCTGTCATTGTTGATATGAATAAAGCCCATGATTTTTAATTCTTTAATCATCTTCCTCCAGTTATTTCAAAAATTGATGTCTCAAAATGTCTTGCCCCCAGTATAGACTTATATACTTGGTGTAGTCCAGAGGTCAGCAATCAGTTGCTAAGGACTTAATCTGTAAGTGGAGAATGGTTTTTACATTTTTGAATACACTAAAATTTTATTTTTAAATGTCAAAAACATTCTTAGCTCACCAACAGCAAGCCAAAGAATTTGCAGAGCTCCCCTGATCGATTCTACCAACTCTCAATCTTTTTGATTTGTTTTTTAGTACTAGTTCTGCTCCCTCAAGCAGCATGTTGAAGTGTGTGACTAGAGTTCAGACACAGCACATGGGGAAAGTGAGTCAGCTGCAGCATATCAACTGCAACAATGAAGAATTCTATAGTAGATGTGGGTCATTAGAGAGATGTGGGTCAGTCATATATCAAGAATGAGCGATAACCAATGGACGGCCCAAGTGCTCCACTCATATCCACACAAAATGAAGAGATCTGGAGGAAAGCCTACAGCGTATCTGGTCAACCCCTGGTGACAGGTTCATGGAAAGACATGGATAAGAATCACACAGGTTGAGAAGACAGATCGGTTGAAATCCAAACATCTGCAGAGATCACTGTTCCATAAAAGTATCAAAGAAATGAAAGATGAATTAGAAAAGACAGTCTTTAAAAAAAGAAAATTCAACTTCTCAATGAGTAGAATCTCATTTATCTTTGTGTCTACTCTTCTTAGCACATAGGAGGTAATTAAAGTGCACTGAGTGACTGAATGATTGCATGAATAGCAAAATTATTACCAATTAAAATAGAAAATGAATTACATTGATTCTAGGAAAAAACCTTAGACTCAGACCCCTAATCATTTTTATAGAGATTAGGCAAGTTTTCAAGAATGATTCTTTGTCAGTTTTTGGAGACATTTTAAGTAAATGGAAAACCAACTTATAATATTAGCTCAATCTATTCCCTGCTCCCTAACCCCCTACACATTTACAGAGTGCTTCATGCTCGTAATGACCCTCTGAGCTAGGGAGGCCACGACTGTCTTTGGCATTTTTTGAGAGAAGGCTCCTGAGGTTCAGAGAGTAAAGGGAGTTTCCCATAGTACATGGGTACAGAGCAGTAGAACTGGGTCTCAAGCCTAGGTCTCCTGATATCCAGTCCAATGCGTGCTATTTCCTATGTCACAATGCCTGCTTCTTTCAATGAAATTGGGAGGGAGACAGGGTGGAGAATAAAACATGCCAAAGCAAAACAATTCTATTTAAACTCAAGCACCTTGGGAAGATCCAGTCAGTCCTCTCTACTGCGCCTTGCACAAAATCCACAACATAGAAATCTAAACATTCCTGGTGACTTTAAGATACAATGTGAGGATGACCATCATCATCATATCTCCAGGCAGTTGCTTTATACAGAGGATCTGAAGTTCTCTGTAGCTTCCTAAACTACTGAATATTACTAAGAACTTTACTGGTGATGCAGAAATGGAATTTGGAATGGAAAGTCACAAGTAAGGAAATACAATAGGAAAGCATCAGGCACTTTTTCTTCATCATTAGCACTTGTGTGAGGATGTCTTCCTGGGGCCATAACCTTCCCCTATCAGGGGTGGACAACCTGCAACCTTGAGACTACATGTGGTCCTCTAGGTCCTCCAGAAGACATAAATGGCCTCAAGGCCACAGGCTCCCCACCTCTGCAAGCTCCTCTATTCACTTCTATTGTAAATCATCAGAACACCCTGTAGCCAACTGATGTAAGCACCTCAGAATTAATGTTACTCCAGGTGTGAGTACTTTCCAAGAAAAAAAACTCCATCTAGGCCAAGAATTACAGGAACATAGAAAGCTGAAGGGCAAAAAAAAACAATCATTCCTTCTGGCTTCCCTGTCAGTCAAGTCCTGGTCATTCCAAACTCCCCGGAAATCTGGCTCATCATTTCTTACTTACCTACTATGAGCAGAACATTGTGTTAGGTGCTGGAGATTCCAAGATAGCTACAACACAGACTCTGCTTTCAAGGAGCTTAGACCTTCAGCTGGGTTGTTTCATGGAAAGAGCACTATGCCTGGAGTTAGCATTCTACCTCAGGCACTCATTTGTTGCATGACCCTAGGCAAGTCACTTATCTTTTCTTAGCCTCAGTTTCCTAATCTGTAAAATACAGGTAATATCACCTACCTCACTGGTAGGAGAATCAAGATACTTTTTGGAAAATATATTGCAAATCTTAAAGCACTTTATAAATGTTAGTTATTATGATATAGTCACAGTAAGGGAAAATGAAAACATTGTAAACTCCTATAAGCATTTTTCTTAGGTGCATTCTATTTCAACCCCCAGCCTAAGCTAGAAGTGCCTCCCTTAACTCTCTTGTAACAGAAAATTCTTGTCTCCTTGATTCCTTTGGGTCCTAACTCCATTTCTGGCCAAACCGCACCCCACAAAGCATCTTGAATTTCCAGGTAATACATCCAATCCCCATTTCCCCGAACAATACAGAAATACCTCATACGGTTTAATTTTATTTTTTCCCTGTCTTACCTCAGTACTTGGTGCTGCCCAAAGCAATGTCTGGGTTCCCTTCATTTCTATGGGCGGTTCTCTCCTCTCAGTCTTATTCTCTAATTAGCCCATAGCATTTGGGTGTTTCCACAAATCTATAGTTGTTTCTATAAAATCACAGAGATGAATGACATAGAGGAATTTGTACCTGTTTGACCTAGGATTTCAAGAGACAAGAGACTCAGGTGACCTAACTACAGAAATCAGTCTGTAGTAAACTCCAAAAAGTATGTGTGTACACACACATGTAGATAGAATATGTGAATATGTATGAATATATGAGTATATGTGTATAATTAGGTATATGTAAATATATTGCCCATATTAACTAGTATTTATGTAGCACTTTAAGATTTGCAAAATGCTTTGCAAATATTAACTCATTTGATTCTCATAACAATCCTGGAAGGCAGGTGCTTATTATAATTCCCATTTTACAGATAAGGGCACTGAGGCTGATAAAGGTTAAATGACTTGCCCAGGTCACAGAGCTAACAAATATCTAAGGTTGGATTTGAACTTAAGTTTTCCTGCTCCACTACTCTATCTTCTGAGCCACCAGCTGTTTCCAGATAAAGTATGCCTCATTGCCACCCTTGTCTAAGAGTTAGATCTATTTTGAAGAGACAAAGCAACAGTCTCAGGAATGTAGCCTTCCTCAGAATTCGGCAGGCTATACACAGAATTAAAGGATCATTGAATCGCTGAGTTGGAAACAACTTCAGGGGGTCTCCAAGACCAAGCTACACCTGAACAAGAACTCTTTTCTAACACCCCTGGTAAGTGGTTATCCAACCTTATTTCAAAGAGCTCTAAAGAAGGACAACTTGTGTTTGTCAAAGAGGACCATGACATCAGGGAAATGATGACATGACTTGCAGTTGACTTTGATTTGAGTGAGGGAGGGTTGCGCAAGGTTATCAAGCCTCTGGATCCAGTGACCACATATTCATCAAGATGCCTAGAGATGGCCCAGGATGCAATGGGACTCGCTTGCCCTTTAAGGCTAAGGCATTTTCAGGTACTCTCTTAAAGTGAGGTAATGCCCATTTATGGAATAGGCCTCACCTCCTTAAGGAAAGAGTTAAAGATTGGCCCCTTTAATTAAAAACAAAACAAAACAAAATCAAGCTGGGAGAAAGACCCTCAGGGTTGCTGTTCCAAAGACAAACAGTAACCACTGACATTCGTTGTAAATTCACTCAAAGTAAAGAAGGTCCAAAATACAGCCATTAAGTGGAGCTTGGGCAGAGACCCATTATGGTTTAAGAGAGAACTGAGAGGAAAGGAAGGAAAGGGAGGAAGGGAAGGAAGGAAGGAAGGAAGGAAGGAAGGAAGGAAGGAAGGAAGGAAGGAAGGAAGGAAGGAAGGAAGGAAGGAAGGAAGGAAGGAAGGAAGGAAGGAAGGAAGGAAGGAAGGAAGGAAGGAAGGAAGGAAGGAAGGAAGGAAGGAAGGAAGGAAGGAAGGAAGGAAGGAAGGAAGGAAGGAAACCCCACGTTAACTAGAAATTTACCTCCTTTTGGAAAGGACAATTGACTACCTCCTAAAGGAGTCAATGATACTTTTTGATGGTGTTTATCGTTAGGAGGGGCCTCTAGGTGGCACAGTGGGTAAAGCACTAGGCTTGGAATCAGGAAAACTCATCTTCCTGAGTTCAAATCTGACCTCAAACACTCACTAGCTTTGTGACCCTGGGCAAGTCACTTAACCCTGTTTATCTCAGTTTCCTCATCCATAACATGAGCTGGAGAAGGAAATGGCAAACCACTCCAGTATCTTTGCCAAGAAAACCCCAAATGGGATCATGAAGAGTCAGACACAACTGTACAAAACCAAAATTTTCAAGAAGTACTTCCTCACCTCAAGCCTACCTCTGCCTCTTTTTAGCCTTCACCCCTTCAATTTTAATTCTATCTTCTAGAGCCAAGCAGAACAAGGTCATTCCCTCTTCCACAGGGATGATCCAGAAATATTGGAAGCCACTTATATATATTCTCCCAGTCTGTCTTCTCTTCTCTAGGCTAAACATCCTGAATTCCTTTATTTAGCCCTCATATGTTATGAGCTAGAGGTCTTTCCTCATACCAGCTGTCTTCTTCTCTAGGATACTATCTAGCTAATCAATGTCCTTCCTACAAGATAGTGACTAGAACTGAATATCTCAGATATGATTCGTCCAGGAGAGATCACTGCAGCAGCAACATCACATTCTTAATCCTGGATACTCTACCTCTCTTAAAGCAATTTAAGATGACAACAACTTTTTGGCTGCTGTATCACATTTTGACTTTGCTATCTGGTAAGACCTTCAGATCTTTTTCAGACAAATGACTATTTAGTGATACCTCTTCCATCTTATAACTCATGAAGCTGATATTTTTAAATTTTTTTTAAATTTTAAAAATTATTTCATTTGCTTTCCATTTTCTACAATCACTTCCATATATCTTGGGCAGCTAGGTGGTATAGTGGATAGAGCACCAGTGCAGAAGTCAGGAGGACCCGAGTTCAAATCTCACCCCAGACACTTGACACTCACTAGCTGTGTGACCTTGGGCAAGTCACTTAACCCCAACTGCCTCATCCTGGATCATCTCCAGTCATCCTGCTGAATATCTGGTCACTGGATTCAGATAACTCTGGAGGAGAAGGGAGGCTGGTGACCTGCACAACCCTCCCTCACTCAAAATGCAAGTCATGTCATTATTTCTCTGATGGCATGGTCTTCTTTGGCAAAGGACGAACACACATACACACACACCATATATCTTAGATTTTTTCCCCTCCCTCCGAACTCTCTCCGTGAGATGGTGTGCAGTCTTACATAGGTTCTACACATAGATTCCTATTAAATACATTTTCACCTTAGTCATGCTGCATAGAAGAATTAAAATGAAAGGGAGAAACCATAAAACAAAACATAACACAAGAGAAAGTGGTCTGTTTCATTCTGTGATCCAATTCCATAGCTCCCTCTCTGCATGTGGAAGGCATTTTGCCTCAAGAGTCCATTGGGAATTTTTTAGGTCTTTGCCTTGCTGTGAAGGACTAAATCTACCAGAAAAATTCCTCATACACTGTGGCTGTTATTGTGTACAAAGTTCTCCTGGTTCTGCTCCCTTCACTCAGCATCAGTTCATATAAGTTGTTCCAGGCCTCTCTGAAGTCTTTCTGTTCATCATTTCTTATAGCACAATAGTATTCCATTACATTCATATACCACAACTTGTTCAACCATTCCCCAGTTGATGGGCAACCCTTGATTTCCAGGTTTTGACCACCACAAAGAGAGCTGCTATAAATATTTTTGCACATGTGGGACCCTTTCTCATTTTTATGATCTCTTTGGGATACAGTCCTAGAAGTGGAATTGCTGGGTCAAAGGGTATGCACATTTTTGTAATCCTTTGGGCATAGTTCCAAATTACTCTCCAGAATAGTTGGATCAGCTCACAGTTCCAACAATGAACTCATGTTCCAAGCCTCCAACATCTTCTCCAACATTTATCATCTTCCTGTTTTGTCATGTTAGCCAATCTGATTGATGGGTGTAATGTGGCGTCTCAGAGTTGTTTTGATTTGCATCTCTCTAATCAATAGTGATTTAGAACATTTTTTCATATGACTATAGATAACTTTAATTTCTTCCTCTGAAAACCACCTGTTCATATCCTTTGACCATTTACCAGTTGGGGAATAACTTCTATTCTTGCACATTTGACCCAGTTCTCTCTATATTTTAGAAATGAGGTATTTATCATAGATTTTAGTTGCAAAAATTCTTTCCCAGTTTTCTGCTTCCTTCCTAATCTTCGTTACATTGGGTTTGTTTCTGCAAAACTTTTCAATTTAATGTAATCAAAATTATCCATTTTGCAGTTCATAATGTTCTCTATCTTTTGTTTGATCAAAACTTTCTCCATTATCCATAAATATGGCAAATATACTATTCCTTACTCTCCTAATTTGTTTATAGTATCAGTCTTTATACCTAGATCATGTATGCATTTGAACTTTATTCTAGTGCACAGTGTCAGGCATTGGTCTATGCCCAGTTTCTGCCACACTGTTATTCAGTTTTCCCAGCAATTTTTGTCAAATAGTGAGTTCTTATCCCAGAAGCTGGGGTTGTTGGGCTTATCAAACAGTAGGTTGCTATATTTATTGACTACTGTGTCTTGATTACCTAGCATATTCCACTGGTCTACCCTTCTGTTTCTTAGCCAGTACCAAGTGGTTTTCATGATTGCTGCTTTATAATACAATTTGAGATCTGGTAGCTAACATTTCTTTTCATTAGTTCCCTTGGTATTCTGGACCTTTTACTCTTTGAGATGAATTTTTATATTATTTTTTCTAGCTCTAGAAAATAATTATCTGGTAGTTTGATTGGTATGGCGCTGAATAAGTAAATTAATTCAGGTAGAATTGTCATTTTTATTATATTAGTTTGGCCTACCCACAAGCAACTGAAGTTTTTCCACTTACTTAGATCTGACTTTATTTGTGTGAAAAGTGTTTTGTAATTGCGTCCATATAGTCTCAAGGTTTGTTTTGGCAGGTACACTCCTAGATATTTTACAGGGTCTACCATAGCTTTAAATGGGATTTCTCTTTCTATCTCTTGCTGTTGGGCTTTGATAGTAATATATAGAAATACAGATGACTTATCTGGATTTATTTTGTAACCTGCAACTTTGCCAAAGTTGTTTATTATTTCAAGTAGTTTTTTACTTGATTCTCTGGAATTCTTTAACTATATCATCATATCATCTACAAAGAATGATAACTTAGTTTCTTCTTTGCTATTCTAATTCCTTCAATTTCTTTTTCTTCTCTTACTGCTAAAACTAAAATTTCTAGTACCATACTGAATAACAGTGGTAATAATGGACATTCTTGTTTTACCCCTGATCTTACTGGAAATGCATCTAGTTTATCTCCATTGCATATAATGCTTGCTGAAGGTTTTAGGTAGATACTGCTTATTATTTTATGGAAAGTTCAATTTATTCCTATGCTCTCCAGTGTTTTCAAAAGGAATGGGTATTGTATTTTGTCAAAAGCTTTTTCTGTATCTATTGAGATAATCATATGGTTTCTCTTAGTTTTGCTGTTGATATGATCAATAATGCTAATAGTTTTCCTAATATTGAACCAGCCCTGCATTCTTTGTATAAGTCCTACATGATGATAATATATTATTCTCATGATTAGTTGCTGTATTCTTTTCACTAATATCTTATTTAAAATTCTTGCATCAATATTCATTAGAGAAATTGGTCTGAAATTTTTTTTCTCTGCTTTGACTCTTCCTGGTTTAGGTATCAGAACCATATTTGTATCATAAAAAAGAATTTGGTAGGACTCCTTCTTCACAAGTTTTCCCAAATAGTCTACATAGTATTGGAATTAACTGTTCTTTAAATGTTTGAGAGAATTCAATTGTAAATCCATCTGGCCCTGAATATTTTTTTCCTAGGGAGTTTACTGATGGTTTGTTCAATTTCTTTTTCTGAGCTGGGGTTATTTAAGTATTCAACTTCCTCTTCTGTTAATCTGGGCAATTTATATTTTTTTAAAATATTCATTCATTTCATTGTTGAATTTATTCATGTCATTTAGATTGGACTAAGTAATTTTTAAGTATTGTTTTAGTTTCCTCCTTATTGGAGGTGAGTTCATCTTTTTCATTTTTAATATCATTAATTTAGTTTTCTTTTTTCTTTTTTTTAATCAAATTGACCAAAAGTTTATCAATTTTATTTTTTTTAATAAAGCCAACTCTTAGGTTTTTTATTAGTTCAATAGTTTTCATGATTTCAATTTTATTAATCTCTCCTTTGGTTTTCAGTATTTCTAATTTGATATTTATTTAGGTATTTTCAATTTATTGTTTTTCTAGCTTTTTCAGCTGCATGTCCAATTCATTGATCTACTCTTTCTCTATTTTTATTCATGTAGGCATTCAAAGATATAAAACATCTAAGAACTGTTTTTGCAGTATCCCATATGATTTGGTAGGTTGTCTCATTATTGTCATTCTCTTAAATTAAGCTGTTGATTGTTTCTATGATTTGTTTAATCCCCTCCTTCTTTAGGATTAGATTATTTAGTTTCCAATTAGTTTTTGGCTTATCTTTCCATGGCCTTTTATTACATATAATTTTTACTGCATTATGATCTGAGAAGGATGCATTGACCATCTCTGCCATTCTGTACTGGATTGTGAGGTTTTTATGCCCTAGTACATGATAAATTTTTGTGTATGTGTCATGTACCACTGAGAAAAAGGTATATTCCTTTCTATCCCCATTCAATTTTCTTCAGAGATTTACAATATCTACCTTTTCCAGAGTTTTATTCACCTCCTTAACTTCTTTCTTGTTTATTTTGAGGTTATATTTATCAAGTTCAGAGAGGGGGAGGTTGAGGTGCCCCACAAATATTGTTTTACTGTCTATTTCTTCCTGTAACTTCCTTAACTTCCCCTCTAAGAATCTGGATGCTATACCACTTGGAGCATATATATTTAGTAATGATACTGCTTCCTTGTCTGTGATGCTTTTTAGCAGGATATAGTTTCCTTCCTTCTCTGCTTTTGCTTTGTCTGAGATTAGGATTGCTACCCTTGCATTTTTTTCCCATCAGCTGAAGCACAATATATTCTGCTCCAACCTTTTACCTTTAAACTGTGTGTATCCCCCCATTTCAAATGTGCTTCTTGTAAACAACATATTGTTGGATCATGTTTTTTAATCCATTCTGCTATCTGTCTCCATTTTATGGGAGAGTTCATCCCATTCACATTCACAGTAATAATTACTATCTTAGTCTTTCCGTCCATCCTCTTTTCCCCCATTTATGATTTTGGTTCTCCCTTCTGCCTTTCCCTTCGCAATAGTTTTAATTTTTGACCACACCTCCTTCAGTCTTCCCTCCCTTCTTTCAGCCCCCCTCCCTTTTACTCCTTTTTTCCCTTACTACTTCTTCCCTCACTTTTAGCCTCTCCTCCCTTTTGTTTCCCCTTTCCTCTCCTACTGACTATAGAACTAGAGTTCTATAATTAATTTTGTTCCCTCCTTGAACCAAAACAGATGAGAGTAAATTTCAAACAATGCTCATCTCCCTCCTCTCGTTCCTTCTACTGTAATATATATTTGTGCCTCTTCCTGTGATGTAATTTACCTTTTTCTACCTTCTCCTTTAAACATCTCCCATTACAATCCCTTCACACCCTTAAATCACATTTTATCATCACATCATTTACTTTATACCCACTCCCTCTATCTATATATGACATAATAAGTTAACAATTCTCAAGATTAATAAGTATCATCTTCCATTATAGGGATGTAAACAGTTTGCCCATATCAAATAACAAGTTTTTTTTCTCCTGTTCACCTGTTCACCTTTATATGCCTCTCTTGAGACTTAAGTTTGAAGACCAAATTTTCTATTGAGCTCTGGTCTTTTCATCAGAAAGGTCTGGAAATCCCTTATTTCATTGAATATCCCTTTCCTTGCCTAAAATATTATGTTCAATTTTGCTGGGTAATTGACCGTTGGTTGTAGTCCCAGCTCCTTTGCCTTATAGAACATCATATTCCAATCCCTATGATCTTTTAACACAGAAGCCAAAAGATCCTGTGTGATCCTGACTGTAGCTACTCAAAATCTGAGTTATTTCTTTCTGGTTGCCTACAGGATTTTCTCCTTCACTTGATAGTTCTGGAATTTGGCAACAATATTCCTTAGTGTTTTTAGTCTGGGGTCCCTTTCAGGAGGTGAACAGTGGATTTTTTCAATGACTATTTTGCTCTCTGGATCTAGGACTTCTGGGCAATTTTTCTTGATGATTTCTTAGAAGATATTGTCCAAGCTCTTTTTTCATCATGGCTTTCTGGTAGACCAATAATCCTTGGATTTTTCTCTCCTGGACCTATTTTCCAGGTCAGTTGTTTTTCCAATTAGATATTTTACATTTTCTTCTATCTCTTCATCATTTAGATTCTGTTTGGTTTATTCTTGATGTCTCATAGAGTCATTAGCTTCTATTTGTCCAATTCTATTTTTTTTAATAAAAATTTATTTATTTAACTTTTTACATATATTTTCACAAAATTTTGGGTTCCAAATTTTCTTCCCTTTTATCTCCTCCCCCCACCCCAATACACCGAGCAATCTAATTTTCCCTATCACCAATCTGCCCTCTCTTCTATCATCCCTCCCTTCTCTTATCCCCATCTTCTCTTTTGTCCTGTAGGGCCAGATGACTTTCTGTTCCCCATTGACTGTATTTCTTATTTCCTAGTAGCAAGAACAATACCAAATGGTTGTTCCTAAAACTTTGAGTTCCAAATTCTCCCCATCCCTCCCTCCCCACCCATTCCCCTTTGGGAAGGCAGGCAACTCAATACAGGCCATATCTGTGTAGTTTTGCAAATGACTTCGATAATAGTCGTGTTGTGTAAGATTAACTGTATTTCCCTCCATCCTATCCTGCCCCCCATTGTTTCTATTCTGTCTTTTGATCCTGTCCCTCTCCGAATGTTGACTGCTCCCTCCTCCCATTGCCCTCCCTTCCATCATCCCCCCCCCACCCTGCTTATCTCCTTCTCCCCCACTTTCCTGTATTGTAAGGTAAGTTTTCATACCAAAATGAGTGTGCATTTTATTCCTTCCTTTAGTCAAATGTGATGAGGGTAAACTTCATGTTTTTTTCTCAGCTCTCCTCTTTTTCCCCCCACTAAAGTCTCCTGCTTGCCTCTTGAATGAGATAGAGTTTACCCCATTCCATTTCACCCTCTTTCCTCCCACTGCATTTCTCTCTCACCATTTACCTTAATTTCTTTTAAGATATGGTCCCATCCTATTCAATTCACTCTGTGCTCTCTGTCTCTGTATGTGTGTGCATGTGTGCATGTGTGTGTGCGTGCGTGCATGTGTGTGTATGGACCCACCAACTACCCAGATACTGAAAAGTTTTAAGAGTTACAAATATTGTCTTTCCATGTAGGAATGTAAACAGTTCACTTTTGGTAAGTCCCTTATGACTTCTCTTTGCTGTTTACTTTTTCATGCTTCTTCTCATTCTTGTCTTTGGAAGTGAAATTTTCTTTTCAGCTCTGGTCTTTTCATCAAGAATGCTTGAAAGTCCTCTGTTTCATTGAAAGACCATATTTTCCCCCTGAAGTATTATACTCAGTTTAGCTGGGTAGGTGATTCTTGGTTTGAGTCCTAGTTCCTTTGACTTCTGGAATATCTTATTCCACGCCCTTCGATCCCTTAATGTAGAAGCTGCTAGATCTTGAGTTACCCTGATTGTATTTCCACAATACTGCAATTGTTTCTTTTTAGCTGCTTGCAATATTTTCTCCTTGACCTGGGAATTCTGGAATTTGGCCACAATGTTCCTAGGAGTTTCTCTTTTTGGATCTCTTTCAGGTGGTGATCAATGGATTCCTTCAATAATAATTTTGCCCTCTGGTTGTAGAATATCAGGGCAGTATTCCTCGATAATTTCATGGAAGATGATGTCCAGACTCTTTTTTTGATCATGACTTTCAGGTAGTCCCATGATTTTTAAATTGTTTTTCCTGGATCATTTTCCAGGTCAGTTGTTTTTTCAATGAGATATTTCACATTCTCTTCCATTTTTTCATTCTTGTGGTTTTGTTTTGTGATTTCTTGGTTTCTCAGAAAGTCATTAGACTCCATCTGTTCCATTCTAATTTTGAGAGAACTATTATCTTCAGTGAGCTTTTGAACCTCTTTTTCCATTTGGCTAATTCTGCTTCTGAAAGCATTCTTCTCCTCATTGGCTTTTGGAACCTCTTTTGCCAATTGAGTGAGCCTATTTTTCAAGGTGTTACTTTCTTCAGCATTTTTTTGGGTCTCCTTTAGCAAGGTATTGACCCGTTTTTCATGCTTTTCTTGCATCTCTCTCATTTCTCTTCCCAGTCTTTCCTCCACCTGTGTAACTTGATTTTCAAAATCCTTTTTGAGCTCTTCCATGGCCTGAGCCCACCGGACATCCACCTGGGATGTCTGGGATACAGAGGCCCGCCCTCCACGTCTTTCTCTGATGGTAAGAATAGTTCCTCATCATCAGAATTGGAAGGCGGGAACATCTGCACTCCATCAAAGTAGCTCCCTATGGTCTTATTTTGCTTCCTTTTTCTGGGCATTTTCCCAGCCAGTTACTTGACTTCTGAGAAACCTCTCCACCCCCACCTAGATCTGCCCAGCTAGTGTTTGGGGTCTGAGATTCAAATGCTGCTCCCCAGCCTCAGGGCTTTGCGTGGCAGGAGGGGCTGCTATTCAATGTGAGCTTAA
Organism: Bettongia penicillata ogilbyi; assembly: GCA_023548195.1. Lineage (NCBI taxonomy): Eukaryota > Metazoa > Chordata > Mammalia > Diprotodontia > Potoroidae > Bettongia > Bettongia penicillata. The sequence goes on from JAJHZJ010000258.1 coordinate 6,196,791, forward strand.
GTTCTGGTGCTTGGGTGGGGGCAGGGCCGCCTCCCAGGCTCAGTTCCCTCGGGCTTTATGTAGAGACCTTCAGTAATGGAGAGGGTGGGGGCAGGGCTGCCTCCCAGGCTCAGTTCCCTCAGGGGCTTTATGCAGAGACCTTCAGTAATGGGGTGGGTGGGGCAGGCCATCTCCTAGGCTCAGTTCCCTCAGGGGCTTTATGCAGAGACCTTCAGTAATGGAGCTTCTGCCTGCTGGAGGAGTCCCGGCCACTGCTGCCTCCCAACGCGGCCTGAGTCACAGAGACACCCCGCTCCCCTCTCGGCCTGCCCAGATGTCTCTCTCACTGACCTGTAGCGCCTGTGGGCGGAGGGACCTTCCCAGCCACTGGAGGTTCCATCCCTGAAGTCTGCTCGGATCTGCTCCTCTGGGGCCGTGGCCAGGGCAGCACAGGGGTGGACTCCACTTTTAGGGGCACGACAGACCCCTGGGGACTGCTCTCCTGGGCTCTCTGGAACGGAAATCTCTTTCACTGTGTTTCTCTGCACCTTGCAGTGATCCAGAATTTGTGGGGAGTTCTTCTTGCAGGAAATATATGGGCTGTGGGTTCAGAGCTAGCATACGTGAGTCTTTCTATTCCACCATCTTGGCTCCACCCCCCCCAATTCTATTTTTTATCATATTATTTTCTTCAGTTAACATTTGCATTACTTTTCCATCTGTTCAACTGTTCCTTTTAAGGACTTATTTTCTCCAGTTAGTTTTTGTACTTCCCTTTCCATTTGCCCAATTTTCCCCCTTAGGTTTTGTGCTTCCTTTTCTATTAGTCCAATTTTCTTTTAAAATTCTTCTGTGATTTCTTTTTTCATATTTTTATAATCATTGGCCAGCTTTTCTTCTACTTCCCTAATATGGCTTTTTAAAGTCCATCTTGAGCTCTTCTAAGAATGCTCTTTGGGTTTGAGACCAGCCAAATCTCGTTCTGAAGTTTAAAATGAGAGTATAGTCTCAATGCTGCCCTCTTTGGTATTCGTGTTTTGGTCCTTGTCCCATAGAAAGATTCTATTGTCTTATCTTTTCTGGTTTGCTTCTTGCTTATGCTGATCACCCTTTTCCTGGCTTTTAAAGTGGATCTCTCCTTCTGAAGCACAGGGAGCTCTGTCCCACTGTTCTTGTGCTTAGAACTTGAGGCTTGGTTATTGTGGCCTCTGGTTCTTTCAGTTAGAATCTAAAATGCTGTAGCTGACCTGGTACTGAGCTGGCTAATGTACCAAAGCAGAGATCAGGTGAAGTCTTTCTGAGTTTCCCTGTAGTTACCCTGGAGCCAGTTGCATTAAGTGTTGGGGAGGGGTGATCTGGCCAGAGGAGGTCTCATCTCCTGAGCACAAGCAGGCTCAGTGGTTGGTGAACCCCATTTGCACTGGTGTCTTCCCTATTCCTCTGCTTGTGCTGAGGTATGTCTGGGGTCCTGGTGTTGACAATTGTGGGCTCCACCCCCATGGGGCTCAGGATCTCCTCCCAGTTTGCTGAGGTAGGGTTGATTCCACTGTTCCAGGATTTTTCCTGGGGAAATATTCTATGGGTTTTTCAAGGTCAGCAAGGGGAGGGGGAGAGCATTTACAGATCACTCCACCATCTTGATTCCTGGAAGTTCAAATAGGTGACTTACAGACATTTAATCTGCAGGCTGATAGTCTCAGGAGGGGCTGGTGCAGTTACCTAGGTTTCTGCAGTTCTCTCTTGCTCAGTTCCACTGGACTCCCATCCTGGGCTGATATGTTTGAGATTTTGCAGTGTAGTTGCTGCTTCAGACCACCTGGGCTTTCTGCTCAGCTTTGCCATGGCAAAGTCCACACTGGTGTAATAGTAATTTAACTAGAAAGATCTTCTCATTAATTAATAGGCCCATATAATCTACTTAAATCACCTGGAAGCCTCAGTCACATGTGATGGTAAGAGCTTGCTGAAGAGGTGGTACAGGAAAGGTGGAACAGAACTGGAAGGAAGTGAGTGAGTGGGGTCAGGTAAAAGGGGAAAGAACGCAGGCCAACTGACACATTGTGACAGTTGATAGTGAGAAGGCTCTGGCTGAGGGAAGGGAGGTTTGAGACTGGCTGTGCCCTCTGCTGTGATCATGTTTATTAACTTCTTTGTCACCATGACAGATTTTGCTTTCTGATTCTGGGATTTGGCTTTCTGGTGTTTAAATACATGCATTTCTTCTGCCTTCTATATGGAGAGTCTTTTATAATCTGCGATTGAGAACTATGCTGGCATATTCATAGTCACTACCAGTGCTGTGAATATTGCCTTGGCGATATAGCTGGTACAGTCTGTGAGCTGTGCGCTATGTGTTCCTCCAGCTCCATGCAACAGATCCTTCCCACTGACCCAGTCTATCCTGGGTTGGAAATCTGCCACAATCTGTCTCCTATTGGATTCTACCACTCTAAAATTTGTTCAGATTCTCTTTTTAGAAGTATCTGAAGGAGTTTGTCCTACAGCTTAGGTGAGTAGTTGCACTTATTCTGCCATCTTGGCTCTGCCCCTGAATTTTTTAACCCAATTATAAGACCAAAATTTATCCCTATTAAAACTTACTATATTCAATTCTACCCAATGTTCTAATCTATGAAGAAACTTTTGGATTCTGTCTTTTGTGTGTTAACAATCCCGTGGAGCTTGGTGTCATCTGCAGATTTGCAAATCATGCCATCTATGACTTTAATCCAAATCACTGATTAAAATATTAAATGGCACAGGACCTAGCACAGATCCCTGAGATACTCCATTGGGGACCTTCCAGGAGGTCTGAATAGCTCAGTGTGGTTAGCTGAATGGATGGCTTTATATTCAGAGAAACAAAGAGAGTTGTAGTCCTTTACAGTCACACTAAACCACGGTAAACAGGAATGCCACCCCCCTCCCCCTTCCATCTCTGAATATATCAGTCCTATGAAAAGGCTAGATAAGGTTAAGCACAAGGGCTGGGAGAATTCCTCTGATGTTAGGGGCTGCATTTAATGCACCCATCTGTCATTCATCCTATTTCTGTCTACAAGTTCATCCTCCTTCTTGACCTAACTAGACTACATCAGTCATCTGATCCAATATCCCACCCAGTGCAGAAATCCTTTAAACAACATCACTGATGTATAGTTATTGAGTTTCTACTTAAACATTTCCACTGACACAAAGCTTACAGTTTGTGGAGACAGTCTATCCCTGCCTCATTGATGGACAGCTCTAGATGCTATGAAGAGCTTGCTTCCACATACACATTTGAAATCTGCCACTTTGCAAGCCTACCACCCTGCCCACCCCGCCCCCCTCCAGCCTACTTTGGTTTTTCTTAAAGCTTCTCACCTTTAACATCAACTCTGTTCCTAAACCTTTGTAACCTGGACTTCTATTCCTACCAATTCCATATCAGCTGCTCTCCAAAGTTGAATGGCCTTGGGATTGCCAAATCCAGTTGATCTGGGGTTTCCCAGTTCTCATTTACCTTGACTCATGTACACCCTTTGACACTTTTGAACAACTCTTTCTTCCAGATATCTTTACTTTTTGTTGATTTCAGCATCTCCTAGTTCTTTCTCCTACTTCTTTAAATATTCCAAGCACCTAGCTGCTAACTATATACAATTCATAGAACTAAATTAAGCATGACTCTGGCCCTCAAAGAGCTCAGGTCTTTTTCACGTGAATGTTAAGTCAATCATGTTTTTCCCCTTGTATATTTAGGAAATTGATTTTTTAACCTAAATGCAAGATTTTATATCTATTGCTATTTAATTTCATCTTATTGGTTTTGACTCAGCGTTTCAGTCTGTCAAGATCATTTTGAATCTCATTTCTGTCATCTATCATATTAATTATCCCTCTTAGCTTAGTGACACCTGCAAATTTGATGAGTATACTATGTCTTCCTTTTTCTCACCGATAAAAATAATTTCAATTAAGAGGAAGCATATACACATAAGTGTAGTATGTGTGCATATATGTATATGTGTTATATAATGGTATATGTACATTCACATATATGTTTGTGTAAATATATGTATGCATTAATTATATGTGTGTATGTATATTGTGAGATACATCGAAGTATATACACACATATATATCATTCTAGTCCACATGCATAAAGATAAACTGCTTCAGTTCACAGTACCATATTTTTTTGGAGGCAATTGGAGTTAAGTGACTTACTTGCCCAGGGTCACACAACTAGTAATTATCTGAGGCTAGATTTGAACTCGGGTCTTCCTGACTTCAGGTGTATTCTGAGAAGGGATCTATAACTTGCACTGTGAAAGGGATCATGACCCATTAAAAAAAAAGGACCTCTGTTCTTGGAAACCCAACTTTCCTGAGAAATACCTCTTAACAATGAAGGACACCAAATGGAACAGAATGAAAGAAAAATATCATTGAGCACCTCTATCACAGAAAAGACATCACAAAGATATTAGACCCAAAGCAAAGTCTACTGCAGTGTTCGGGGACTCCCAACAGATGATAACACTAAGAAACTAGGCAAATGCTAGCACTCCTGAGAATCTGGGGATACCTGAAGAGATCAGCTTGAGATTGGAGCCATTTCCCCTGATTCTTTCCTAGTGGGGAGTCATTTTTCACTGTATGGGCCTAGGCCCCAAGCCACCAGAAGATAATTATATATGGAAAATACTGGAGGGAAGGTACAAAGAGGTTGCACCTGACTAGGGGATACCCAATCATCCCAGCCTGAAATTAGTCCAATCTAAGGTCCAGAAGCCAAGAACTTCTATTAAGTGACAACAAGGAGAAGAGGAAGGCCAGTGTGACCAGACTAATCCCTAGAATACAGATGGAAGCTGCTGATTGCAAAAAGTTGGGCATGGTTCCAACATTGAGTCCAGTTCCTGGTCCCAGGACAGAACTGAAATCTCAGGTAAGTGCTGTGGAGGAAAGCTGAGCCTGGAACCAAGCAGCTTTCTGTTCAGAAATTTATACCAAGAATTCAGGGCTATTTGAAGATTAGGAAAATTATAATCATAACAATCCTATTAATTAAAAAACCATATAAACTGCATGATAACATCACAAGACCCATCTTTGTTGAAACTATTAGAATGCATAGGAATAAATGAGTCCTTAAAATGTTAAACACTATCTATCCAAAAACTAAATGTCATCTTAATGGAAACACACTAGAGGAGTATCCAATAAGATCAGAGGTAAAGCAAGGATTTTCACTGATACCATAATCATTCAATGAAGTTTCAGAAATGCTAGTTCTAGTAATAAGACAAAAAAAAAATAGATTGAGGAAATACATGCAGTCAAAGAGGAAGCAGAATTATCATTATTTGCAGATTTAATACATAGAGAACCCTAGTTTCAAGGAAAATTAACAGAAATATTAATAACTTCAACAAAGTTGCAGTAAGTACACAAAATAAACTTAGATTCAACCTATCAAGGCACACCCCTAATTTATATAGCTGTCCATTAATCCATACATAAGGATCCCTATTGGTTGCCTGATGACTTTGTTTTAAAATATAATATTATCTATGCTGTGTTTTTTATTTGCTTATCTTGTTAGATGTATCCTTATTAGACTTTAGTTCAGGTCACAATTGAGAGAGTTATGGTCTGCCTCTGACTTGGAGTAATACAACTGCAACATATTTTGGTAAAACTAAAAGAAAACAAATAACTGGAAAGATATTAAGGGCTCATGATTGGGCTGTGGCAATACAATAAAATGACATTATCTAAATTAATTTACAGATCTAGCTCCCTTCAAATAAACTACCAAAGTTCTATTTTAAGAGAACTAGATGAACTAATAACCAAATTCATATGGGAGAACAAAACATTCAGAATTTCAAGAGAAATAAATTTTTAAAAGTAGGTGTAAAGAGATCAAATAGAATTATGAAGCAACAATTTAATGCTTGTCAAAAATAGAAAAGTTGATCGATGGATAAGATTAGATTTAAAAAAAGAAGCAATGGAAGATACAGAAGAGTACCATTCTATAAGTTCAAGAACATCAACCACTGGGGTATGAACTCCCAAAAATTTCTAGGAAAACTTCTGGGAGGCAGTCAGGCAGAAATCAAGCTTAGGTCAATATCTTATGCTACATATCACAACAAACTCCAAATAGACACATGACCTAAATGTAAAAGATCATGACATAATTAAAAATTAAAAGACAAAGGAATGAGGTTATTCACAAATGACTAAAGAGATAATTTACAACCAAACAAGCAATAAAGATGATCATAAAAAATAACATGGAAAATTCAATTGCATAAAATTAAAAAGCATTTGCACATTTATATAGCACTTTAAGGTTTTCAAAGCACTTTTACATGTTAGCTCATTAACATAAGAAAAGATAGATTCAGCAAGGAAACAATTGGGGGAAAAAAGCTTCCCATTAAATTTCTCTATTTAATAAAAGTCTAATATCCAAGATATAAATAGATTTGATACATACATACATGCATACATACATGCATACATATACACACACCCATTTTGTGTGTGTGTCTGTGTGTGTGTGTACTATTCCCCAACAGAAAGTCAAATAATATGAACAAGCAGGTCTCAAAATGAAAAAATTCAAGTCATTGACATCTCTGTAAAAATGCTCCACATCTCTAAGAAGAGAAATGCAAATTAAAACAACTTGGATATTCTCCTTTATACACATCAGATAGACAAAAATGACAAAAGTAGAAAATTGCAATTACTGGAAGAATTATGTATGGTTGGTGGATCTGTGAACTGGTTCAACCATTCTGAAAAATAATTTGAAACTATACTTCAAAAATCACTAAACTGTATACCCTTTCACACAGTGATACTGCTGTTAGGAATGTACTCCATGGAGGTCACAGACAGAAGCAAAGGATTCTATGCAATATTACATGGACAGGCAGGAATATCCTATGGCAGACTATTTATAGTACCATTGTTTTGTCATGGAAAAGAACTGGAGACAAAATAGGTATTTGGCAATTGGACAATAGATGAATGAATTGTGGTCTAAGGAGGCAGTAGAATATTAGTATACCATAAGAAAATGTGAATACCATGGATTCAGAGAAATATGTAAAGACTCCTATGAACATGTATGTATAGAATCCTATGATGTAGACTGCAATGAATACAAGCAGGAGAATAACATGTGATGATAACAAGAATGGGAGGTCAAACAACTTAAAAGACCTAAGAACTCTGCCCAAAGCAGTGATCATGATAAATTCTAAATGACTGATAATGAAACCAACCTTCCAATTCTTGGCATCAAGGTAATGGATTAGAGGTTTCCTTAGAGAGGTAGCACACGAAGTCCCGGGTTCAAATTCTGCCTCTGACATATGCCATTTGTGTGACCATGGACAAATTACTTACCATATTAATGTCCTGGCAAATCTTTGGTACTCAAAATTACAGATGAGTTAGTAAAGATACTTTGCATACCAAGAGCTCACCAACATAGATGAAATCAAAAGTTTGAGTCAAAAAAAAGGTTTCACACATATAGACAAAATTAGCTACATGTATCAATTAATTATTTTAATGTAGCTTCACCCAGTTCATTCAGTAGACATATAGCTTTATTATCTTAGCTATATTACTTAGACTTGAAAAATGTAAAGGATTTTATCATTCATGTCATCTAACTTCCTTATTTTATGCATTTTATACATATTTTATACATACTAAAGGTCAGAGAAATAAAGATTTAAAAAAACATACAAAAAATAGTGGCTTGCCTCTACACAATAATAGCTTCCTGTGGATTTTTAAATTTTGGAATAGAATAAAAACTCATTAGTATGACACTATTGTACTATAGTGTTTCAAGAACAGGGTACCATTTTCCATGTGATTTGTCAATTATGACAGGCCTTTATAACAAGACCATAGTAAATGACAATGGTCAGTCAATTATAATCACATAAGCACTGAATTTCAGGGATGAAAGGGACCTTTGAGACCATCTGGTTGAACGCATTTTATAGATGAAGAAAATGAGTCCCACAGAGGTTAAGTGACTTGTCCAACATCACAAAGTGATTAAGCTAGAACTTAAACAAAGACCTTCTTACTCCTTGTCCAGACCTTCAACTAAGAGATGATAAGCAGCATTTCAATGTGCAGTGCTATCACATGGGACAGACACTAAATATGAGTTGTGTGTGAGGATGAAATGAAGGTTCTGAGACTTCTGCCTTCCTGCAGATCTGCTCATTCATTTTTGTCCCCAGTGTAACATTGAAAGGAAATGACTAACAACCCATTAGAAGAGGGTTCAAGAACAGTTTTATCCAACTGCATGGGGAAATGATTTGTGCCCATTTAAAAATATTTTATAAATTTTATTTCAGGATTGTTGTTAGAAGAGATGAACCCTTAAAGTATATAATAACAGATTTGAAATGAAACAGTTTACAGCAATTTAATTTTTTAAAAAATAGTTCCATCCCTCAAAGCATTAGGCAAAGAAGAGCAAGCAGTTTGATTGCCAGAGTACAATATGTAGGTGGAAGTGGAGGCAATCAACGTAACTCTATTTTTGAAGTCTCCATTGACTAATTTTCCTGGGAGAACATGGAGTAGGGGAGAAAATAAGGAATTTCTCTGGAGGCCAGTCAATTGCATCTAAATCTGGGAAAAACAAATATTACCATGAAAGGGTTGGGCTTATTTGGTGAAAAAGGCATCACACAGTCTCACATTCTTCCAAGGGCACTAAAATTATGATGTTGAATGACTGTAGTTATTCAGAGTCCTCATGTAAATGGCACAACATTACAGAAGCAAAATGCACATCAATTAAAATGCATATGCCAGGATCTTCTGCAGAATTTGGCAAGCAATTAAATAGAAGTAATCAAACAGAAACTGCATTTCCTGTATTAGAAATAGAAACATACTCCACTGGGGAACTTTGAAAATTCTCCATCAATGGATAATTGTGCAATAGATTATCATCCTCTAAACACAACTGTAGTTGAAAATTCTACTACATTGCTAATTGACAGACTCTGAAATTCTTATATTTACCAGGATAACATGATACTAGTCTTCCTGGCTCCATCCGTGGGCAGGACTAGTGTCCCAACCTGCTACAAGTTCAGGGAGATACCCTGGGTCCATTTCCCCATCAGTAGAATGATTTGGAAAAGAAAATGGCAAGTCACTCCAGCATCTCTGCAAAGAAAACCCCAAATGGGGTCATGAAGAGTTGGACACAACTGAAAAAATGACAGAACAAGGAAAAGGAACTTTACCATGCTCAGCTTTTTATGGGTTTTTATGCCTGTTCCTGTAAAACTGCCTTCCAGATATTTCTAAATATGTTGTACCTGGATGGTTGCTATCACCTTCATTATTTTGCATGGAAATAATCATTTCTAAGCAATAGTGAGCACCCAGATTTGAAACATTTTAACAAAAACACCAGGTTTCAAAATCCCCTTTCTTAATATTCTTTTCCCAAAGGCAAATTTTTTAGGTAAAAAAATCTATGTGTATTTGGGAGTCTAAAACCAGATTACCTGAACCAATGACTCCCACCTCAGTCTATATTCACATTGCTGAAACCACTTAGAACCATAGGGTCCACTAACTCAATAAACTCCTACCTACTTAGAACTGTTCCAAAGACAAGGAAATCAAATCTTTCTAATGTAAATTGCCCTCCCAACTTAATCTCCTGATCCCTGGCATCCTTAACAACTTCTCTCAGAGTACACACCTGCTTTCCCCTTCACCTCCCTATTGTGTTGAGACCTCTCTCATGTGCTACTTTCCCAGTAGCTGACCCCCATGCCAGGAATGCTCTTCATGCTCATCTCCATGAATCTGACTCTTTCTACAAATCACACCTCAAGTATTGTCTTCTACATAAAGTCACTCCTGATGCTTGTACTCCAGCATACGTAGAAGGGCCTGTTTTACAGGTTCTTAGATCTGCTTTTCTAAAAGGAAAGCCACTTTTGAGGATTCAGCAATCACTTTAATGAAGCACAAATATCATTCACTTAATTCAGAGGAAAAAGTCAGCACCCTGAACTTCAGAGAAAATACAAATAGAGAAATAAAGATCAACAGACAGGGTCTCCAATTGTCTGACCATAAGAAATACATATATCATAGATCAACAGACAGATTCAACTGTCTGATCATTACATACATACATAGTTACCAGAGAAAGAAGCACCAACATCTGGATTTTCAAAGCCAAGGTGCTCCTTAGTGGCCACCCAGAGTCTCCTCTGGCCAAACAAACACTTCCAGTGAATAAGCCCCCAAGTAAAACCTCACCTCAGAGTATTTATACATTTTTCAGAGCCTGAGGGTCCAACACTCAGACCCAGTGCCTCGATAGAAATTAACAAAAAGTATTGAGGACTAGGCAGGGAAGATCTTTAACTCTTCTCCCCACCCACCATTAAACTTACATTAACATTACAATGCTCCCAAGTGGTTTTGCACTCCTTTCCTCAACTCCCTGGGTTTATTTACTCCATATTTAGTCTGTATGTATTTATATAAGTACTCATCTACCCCCATTACAATGTAAACTCTTTGAGAGAAGGGAATGTTTCATTCTTTTTATCTCTTTCCCTAGACCCCAGCAAAATACTACATTTCAGCGTTGTTGCTGAAAGAAACTCTTAAAGGTTATAACGACAGATTTAAGGGAACACAGTTTATAGTAATTTATTTTTTTTTTAATGTTCAGTCCCTCAAAGTATTAGGCAAATAATGATCAAGTTTTTGATTAACAGAATGCAAAATGGAGGTGGATGTGAGGGTATAGTAAGCACTTAACAAATGTTTGTTGATAGATTGAAATGATACTGTTATAGTGTAAAGTGTATTATACTTGAAATCAGCAGAAATCTGGGTTCAAATCCCACTTTTGGTATTTAATAGTTCTGTGATTATGGGTAAGTCATTTAATTTCTTAAGACCTGTTTCCCCACATGTGAAATGGCTATAATAATACCAATAATGCTGTTGTGATGGTCAAATGAGATTTAAAGTACGTAAGTTGCTTTGCAAGCCTTGAAATGCTATGTCAGCTATGAATGAATATACCTCCATCTCAGTCTTAACTTTCCCCAATTCCCATTTCCCTCTGCCTCATGAAAACCCTGACTTCCCCACCCCATCATCCTTTGTCAACAAATCACCTTCAGTAAGGATCCCTTCCTATGCTTCTTCCACCTCCTCTCCCTAACTAGCAGCTGGTTTTCCCTTAGGATGCCATGCCCCTTGCCACCCTCTCAAATTCTTGCCTCTTCCCTCACACTCTAAGTTCAAAGGAGGCCAATTCAAAGGACAATTTAGACAGTCTGGATTAAAGTTTTCTAAAATCCTAAGGAAAGTTTCACTGGGACCAGGTGGTGTGTCTGTTTTATTTGAGAAGAGAAAATAATGACAAGGGGGTACCATGTGGAGCAGGAAAATAAAGGAAATAAAAATTCTTCTGCAGTGTTGGGGGCCATGATTCTCTAGACCTGGCAGTGAAAACAGCATTCCCTCGGATTTGGGGATTAGATAAATAAAGATTGCCACAGATGTGTTGGCAACAGGTTGCAGAAACATCTGTACCACCTGTACAGAATTTCAGTGCTGGAGGCAAAGGTAGATGGTTAATAAGGCTTTCAGTCTTACCATTTGACTTTCACGTAGCCATGATTGGATTCACCATCATGACTTTAGATTAAAAACTTAATTCCCCAGTCTGAGCTAGCATTGAAACAGTCCCTGCTTGCCTGGGCTAATAAGGCTTTGAAAGACAAGCCAGAAGTTCCCAATAAGGGGACCACAGGGTTTGAAGGGCAAGGAGGGCATCCATTCCATCCTCCTCTCTAAGGTCCCGAAATTTCCAAAAGGATTATTTGACAGGATGATCAAAGAGCTAAGTTTTCTGTTGAATAAGACAGAAAATGTGAGTGTATACACATATGTATATGTATATATACACATATACATATGTGTGTATATATGTATGTGTGTATATATGTATGTATACACACATATAAAATATGTACATACATACATATATACATACACACACCAGGATAGGCAGAACTTTCATACTTTAGTTTCTTTGAATGTTCATGAGTATGAGCATTTGTACAAGGCATAAGATGATGGAGAATTAGTAAAGGTTGGAACCCAAGAGATAATGCCTTTGATTTCTATACAGGGTTGGGAATTCTAGTTATTTTCAATTCAATTCATAACAGGTATTAAGGAACTACTAGGTATATTACTCTGTACTTAACACTTCTGTCTTTGTAAAGGGTTTTTCCTAATTTTTTTTTCTTAATTAATAGCCCACAGTTTCTACCTATGCCATTTCTCTATCCAGATTATCAATAGGTTGGGTTATTTTCAATTATATCAGCCTAATGGAGTATATTTTCATATTGTATAGAGATTTACAGGAAAAGCTTTACCACTTTATTTATTTCTCTAATGATAGCTTACAGGACATGGAAGAATATGTTCACTCATATGAGGACTGGGCACGGACTGAAAAGTAGAGGTAGAAATGTTCAATAATCAAAAATCAATCACTTTGATATTATGCTGCTACCATTCTTGGCAGATCTTCAAATTACTCTCATTTCATTAGTCAGTCATAGGTCATAGGATAACAGCTCTAGAGTTGGAATGGACAGCATGGGGAACCTACTCCAACTTCTTTATAGAGATGAGGAATCTGGGATCCAATAACTTTCCTCAGGTCAAATAGGTACTTAAGCATCTAAGGCAAGATTTGAACTCAGGTCCCCTGACTCCAGATCCAGCATCCTCTCCACTAAACTATAATTGCTCTGCCAATTGCTAGCTTTCTGACTTTAGAGAGGTCACCTTACCTTTCTGAGTCTCAGTTTCTGCACCTATAAAATGGGAGGGTTGAACTAAATTATCCCAAAAGTTTCTGCCATCACTGAGATTCAGAATTCTTCCCATTCTGGGAAATCTGGTTGTATCCTACTTTATGGTATTGTATTCAGAGCAGCTAGGTGGGGCAATGGATAATGTGTGAGGCTTGGAATCAGGAATATGAGTCTTCCTGAGTTCAAATGTGGCCTCGGATATTTACTAGCTACATGACCCTGGGTGAGTCACTTAACCCTGTTTGCCTCAGTTTCCTCATCTATAAAATGAACTGGAGAAGGAAACGGCAAACCACTCCAGTATCTTTGCCAAGAAACCCCAACAGGGTCACAGAAGAATCGAACGCAATTGAAAATGACCGAACAACAACAAATTCAGAGCCTTGATTTAACTCAAGACTGAAGAACCCAATGATAGTTTGCCCATCAGAAAATGATGTAATGACTTTATTATGACTATTACCACTGGTGTGGGAAGTTAGACTGCACGACCTCTAACTTCCTTCTGAATCTGAGTTTCTCTGATTCTCTACTTTTATAATCAAGGTCAGGCTGGTGATACAGTGTCATAAAGAGGGGGCTAGGGAGTTACCATTATGTTTTCTTCTAAATGAAGAAATTGGGATACCTCATAAAATGCAATCAATTCAGCCACAGCTTTCAGGGAGATGGTTTGATTAATGCAGCGAGTGGTTAAAACCATAAATGTTTCCAGTGCCATGTAAATTAGCTTCCTAATCACAGAAGGCCCATTACTCCATTCTGGGCTTTTAAAAGCAGGCCCCTTCCGAACAACATGCGTGGGCTGAAATCATTCTGCTGCTGCTTTCATGCTCAGCTCTTACCCAAGCACCAGTACGCCCTCCAGGAGGTTTGTTGTTGGAACTTCAAAAAGACTCTCAGTTGCGCCTCATTTTTGTATTTGTTGTGTGGAAGAAAAGTTCCTGTGTGTACGGTTATTAATGATTTTATTTATATACCAATATTTAGTAGTGCTTGCAATTAAGCAGCTCTGCTTTCAAAATATGACTAATTAGACGGGTTGTGCTGGCAATAAAGCTCCGGCACAGAACACAAATCATTGGCACAGAGATTGCCCCTGCCAACACAGAAGCCGGATGCATAATGATAGGAAGTAGCTCACCTCCTGCATATTTCAATGCCTAAGAACATTTTGGCTAAGGCCAGGGTGAGGGTGAGCAGGCAAGGGAGGGAGATGAGGAGCCAGAAGGTCACACAATGTGGTGTTAGTATTGGAAGAGTGAACTGAGCTCACCAGCCAAAGGGTTCTTATGACCTAGAATAAGACCCCAAGACAAACTGACTGCATACTCTACAACACTGACATATTTAGAAGAGTCGGGGAGGGGAGGTCAGTGGAGGCAGAAACCTTTCTGAAATAGCAGTGAGAAGGCAGAAACCCAAGTCAACTCCTGATTTCCTGAATTTGGCCATTGACCACTGGACAATTTGACAGATTTTCCCTGTGTGCCATACCATTTCTTTCTGTCTTAAAAAGGTGTGATCCTTTCTATCCATTATCTGTCAAATAATCATTCCCCCTCCTCCCAAAGCTAGCTACCTTATGGAGATGGACATTATAGTTCACAAAGTATCAGAGTGAGAACCCAGAAGACCTGGATTCAAATCCCAGCTTTGCTGTGTGACTTGGGGCAAGCCATTTCAAACCCTTTAACCTCACTGTTTTCAGCAAAATGACGTCCTCCCAAGCCTTGTCAAGCTCTAGGTCTAATCTTGTTCAACCCTATTTTTACAGGTGAGAAAACTGAGGCCCAGAGAATTGCCTGAATTCATATAGCTAATTATGCAGAAGGAAAACTCAGAGGACTCCTTCCATTTATTTTAATCCAAGAAACATTTACCAAGGTCCTATTCTAAAGTACTGTGTTAGCCTGAGAATGAAAAGATAAACTGAGAAAATTCTCTGCCCTCAAGGAACTATATGCTACTGAAGGGGAGAAAATTGGAAAATAGAAAAATAAATATAATAGAATCTGGGAATCAGAAAGATCATTAGCAAACTAGATATATCAGGAAAGGTTTTATGTAGGAGGTGGCATGTGTGCTGAGCCTTTAAAGAAGCTGAGAATTTTAAGACAAAAAGGCAGGAAGGGAGGACATTCCAATCACAGTTGTGCACAGGTGGGAGATGGAATGCTGAATAGGTAACAGCAAATAGACTCTTTTGGTGGAAGGAAAAGTGCATAAAGGGGAGTAAGACAAGATCAGTCTAGAAAGATTAAGTGGAGCCAGAATGGGAAGCATTTTCAAAGCTAGACTGAGGGTTACGGGTTTTTTTGATAAATTTTTCCTAGAAAGAGCTGCTGAAGACTGTGGAGTGATATGGTCAGACCTATGCTTTGGGAAGATTATTTTGGCAGCTGTGTCAAAGATGGGCTGGAGAAAGCAGAGCCTGGAAGCAGGTAAGACAATGAGCAGACTTCCAAAAATCCAGGCAAAAGGGTATGAACCTAGGTGGTGGTAAAAGATAGGTCTGAGGTAGTATCAACAAATGTGATGAAATATGGGCACTGGAGGAGAGGGGAGAGTTAAGGATTATAACCATAACCAAAATAATAACATGATAATAATAGCTTTTATATGTCCAGTCATACAAAGAGTGTCTGAGGCTGGATTTTAACTCAGGTCTTCTTGAATGCAGGTCTCCCACTCTATGCATTGGTTACCCAAGAATGAGTACAAGGCTGTGAACTCAAATGACTAGAAGGATGGTAGTGGCTACTATTGAAATGAATCACTTTGAAGAAGTAGGTTTTGAAGGAAAGATCATGACTTCTGTTTTAGACTGGTTGAAATTAAGATAGATTTGTGATATACAAGATAAGCAAGCAGTTGACAGTATAGAAAGAGGATTGAGGAGTTTGATTTGCAGGTGTAGAGGTAGAAGTCATCTTCATAGAGATGACAGCTGAACCCAGGGAAGTTGCTGATGAGGACACCACTGAGGGAAACACAGAGAAAAACAAGAGGGTCCAGGAAAGGGCATTGTGGGAATGACTGCATTTAGCAGATGAGAGAAAGAGGATATTCCAGCAAGGAGACTGAGGAGAAGTGAGCAATAAAGAGATCCCGGTAACCTTTGGGGCAACAGTTTCATTTGAGTAATGACTATATTACAAGCAGTTGAGAAGTGAGTGGGAGGTGAGAAATTGGAGGCAACAAGTATAGATGACATTTTCTGGGAGGTCAGCAGTTAAAGCAAGGAGACATACAGTGCCATAGCTTGAGGGAGTTGACAGAGTTAAGTGAAGGTTTGTTTGGGTTTTTTTGAAAAAAAGAATGAGAAAGACCTAGGAATGTTTGCAGGCAGCAGGAGAGGATCCAGGAGGTAAGGAAAGATTGAAAATGAGAGAGGAAACCGCTGACAGGGCATGTTCTTGGAGATTGAAGGGGAAGAGATCAAATGGGGAACAAATAGAGAGAATGGTATGACAAAGAAAAGAACTACCTTTTTCAACAGCCAAGGAAAAACTGGACACATCCTCATTTAGTCATTTAGAGATATCACCTATATGAAAACAAACACAAAACTGTAAAGAATCACTCTTCGAATTGATAATTTACAATATTACAGAATGGGTGCAGGCATGCCCAGCTCTTTGGGTAGTCACTGGGAAACACTATGATTGGCAGCAGGAAATGGAGAAGCAACCACACTTTTATAAGGCACAGAAGGTTAAAAAACAAGGTTAAAAGACATGGAAGGGAACAGAGATAGACAAAGATAGACTCAGGGACAGAGAAAACAGGATGGTAAAGGAAGGCAGACGGTTTGAGGAAAAAGGTGGGGTTAACACAGAATAGAATTGGGAAATACTAGGCAGCATGGACCCAATGGAGATGAAAGAGGACTGGGATGGACGAGGGCTTGGATGGGCAGGAGTTTGAAGTCTCATTGTGATAGTTTTTTGGGGGCCTGGGGGAGGGACAGAACAATTCCTATCTGTTCCACCTTGGGGTTAGTTCTTTAACATAACCAAATCAAACTTTGAAGTCATCATCTCAAAGTTATCAACACCATTTTGATGTTCTGCTGGTCTGGAACCGTGGAGGTTTGGAATTTGTCCGAGGTTTAAATATCATAGGACCAGAAATCTTGAGAGCAGCTCCTAGATGCCTTCCCCTGATTCAGCACATATTACTAGGATGTGAATTTTGGTTAATATATGATACTTTGTAAATTACGCACCTTTCATCTTTGGCACAGTTTGGATGTGAATTCCAGGTTCCTCTAGGCAATGTTATCTCCTGTTATTGCCCCTTTCACTCACTACACTTACTATCCTTACAGAAGGGAGAAGGTGATGACCAGAACAAGATAGAATTTTAACACAACCCTTATTAGCAAAGCCTTTTTTGCCTTAACCTTGGAAGTTTTGACATTTGAAAGGCTTAAGGAATTGAGGAATGAACTTGAATCTTCTGGATTAATCTTTCCAGACAAGTGTAATACTAGAAACACACAAAGGTTCACTTTCTTTAAGTGACTTACAGAGATCAAATTCTAGAAGTGTGATTAGGTAGGGCCATCTCTGGCTATCAAGAAGCAGCTAAGTTATCTGGAAGCAAATGTTAAAAACTCAAGATTTAGAGTTTTATGAATTTGTAAAACATTTACAGGATTTTTCCCTATACCAATTAGATAAATCATGAGAATCTTATACTTCTCAAAGTTTGGCAGCTTCTATTATAATATAAAGCAGATTCCATATTTTATTTTAGACTGTAAACTCAGACTTCGGGATCTGTGGGTGTGAAGTCAGTGAGAAGAAGATGCTACTGCTATCAGGCAGTCATTCAGTCAGTAAGTGTTTATTAAGCATCTATTAAGTGGAGTTCACAATCTACTAGGAAGGATGACATGAAAATATCTGTGTTCAAACTTCAGTATGACAGAAAGCTAGCGGAGGTTGAAAAGGGGAGGGGAGATAACAGATACGGAGAACAGAAAGGGAAACCAGTATTTTACTGTGCATTCTTTGTACCTGCTTTGCAAATCAATTGGTAAATTCCCATCTCACTCAAGAAGTAGGAAACTACTAATACCAAGGTTATCAACATGGCCACTTGGCTGCCTCCTTTCACCCAACTTGGATGTGGTGGAATGAGCTCTGCCCTAGGAATCAAGAGATCTGGGTTTGAGTCCAAGGTCCACCATAGGCTAGCTGTGTGACCTGAGCTGAGGTACTTAACTTTTCCTAGGCTTGGTTTATAATTCCCAAAATGGGGATGGTAATACTTATATTACCTAACTCAAAGACTGTTGTAAGAATCAAATGAGATTCTGTAGGAAAACACTTTTGCATACTATAAATGAGTATGCAAATGTGAGCTATTATTATAATTATGTTCTGTGTTCTAAGGCTACTTTAAGCCTTTGGCAAACTCATCTACCTATGATAAAGCTAATTTGTGAGTCATACAATGTTAGGGCTGGAGAGATACAGACTATCCTTTCTTAACTCTTTACTTTACAGATTGAAAAATAACAGCCCAAAGAAATAAAGTTACTTGTCCAAGGTCATAATAGTGAACAATCAGCAGAGATGGGTTTGAACCAAGGTTTTCAGTCCCCAGATAAGTCTCAACACTCTAACTTTGCCCTGTTTTGACAACAGAATTCTCTAAAATGATTCTTTTAAAAGGAGACAATCACTGAAAAATATTAGTAATTGTTTGAATGTGATCATTGGTATTCTACATAGGTATTCTGTTGCGATGCCAGTCCTTTGGATATGAAAATAATGGAACTTAGCAGTACTATGTTCATTCAACCTTTTCTATATTCATTACTTACAAACATTTATTAAGTACCTACAATATACAGAAAACTAGGCTAGGCATGCTGGAAAGCTGTTATTGCTCAATCATCACATCCAACTCTTCATGACCCCATTTGGGGTTTTCTTGCAAGGAACTGGAGTAATTTGCCATTTCTTTCTCCAGCACATTTTACAGATAAGGAACTGAGGCAAATATAGTCACACAGCCAGTGCATATCTGAGGCCAGATTTGAACTCAGGAAGATGAGTCTTCCTTACTCCAGTTCCAAAACTCTATCCAAGTGCCACTTTCCTGCCCTAATGATGGGAAATATAAATATATAAAGACCCAAAGTATACAGTCCCTATGCTCTTAAAGTTATAGTCAAATAGTGGAATATGATATAGACTACTATAATATGTACAAATAACTATATACAATATTACATAAGTACTTTACAGAATTGTCATGTGATATGTGCCAGAAATTAAACTCAAGGACCAAATCTTAGATCTATCACTTATAATTCTATATGAACAGGTTTAGACTCAATAGCCTACAATATCTCAGCTTTACATTGATGATCTTATGACACAAGGGAGAAGGTCATTCACAAATGGGGACCTCAGTGAACACTTCCTGGAAAAGGCAGAAATTACATGGTACTTTGAGGTATATTATTTAAAGTGGTGATAGGTTTGCACTAAGGTCTCCACCCATTCATGAGCCTAGGACACAGGAAGGAGGAGTGTTTTATACAC
Source organism: Bettongia penicillata ogilbyi (assembly GCA_023548195.1). NCBI lineage: Eukaryota > Metazoa > Chordata > Mammalia > Diprotodontia > Potoroidae > Bettongia > Bettongia penicillata. The sequence continues at coordinate 6,216,274 of JAJHZJ010000258.1, forward strand.
TGTTGTGAGATTACTGTGTCAATTGGTTTTGCTTAACCCTTTGTAACAAAGGAGGGAGTAGGTTGGGCCTGTGGGTGTGGAATGGTGCATACCCCAACAGATACAAGTCACTGTGTTGGTGGGTTAACTGTTAGTAGGTAGTTTAACTGTTGCAAAGGAGAATTTATTGGGGGAGGGGTGATTTCGGGAGCCAGATATGTCAGGAAAGTACTGATAGAAAAGCACAAGGTATAAGTAAAACATTATTGTTCAAAATAAAAGAACAAATTAGTGGCAAGGCTGACTGGGATGGTTACCTAGGTCTTCTACCTCCTAGAGCAGAGCTCTCTACCATACTACACTTGTGTGAGAAGAAGGACGAGGTCACACTCCAGATCCCACGGTTCCTGGATGAGCTGCTTATTACATCATTGAACAGTATAAATGAAATTCCTGAGGTGTAAAATAAGGGGGTTGGATGAACAGATTTCCAAGGTTCCTTCCAAGTCTAAACCCTTTAACTTAAAAAGGAAAAAACAGAGAGGCTAAAAGGGGAACAGTTAAGTAGCGATTTCCATATTATTCATCTGCAGATCAAGAAAATCAGGAAAAAGGTTTGAGAGCATGACACACCAACTTTTCTTTTTTTTGGTCATTGTGATTTTGCAAAGCAATGCCCATGATGTTTCAAAAACTAGGAAGAATAAAAAATAGACAATCCAGAGCAGGAAGCACCAAGATCCCTTCAGAAAAGCAAGTTAATAACTTGGGAAGTGGTAGCAAGTTCATCACTGTCATCTATTCTGGAGCAAAGGGACAGAGCAAAAGAGAAAAACACCATAACCAATCAATGTTGGACCAAGTTTAGTAACAGCTCCCTGGATGCAGGCTGCTTTCTCTGCCAGGGAGGAGTGTCTGGCAGGGACTCTGGAAGACTGGCTACTTTGTCTCCTTCAAATTATGGTAGGAGAAAAAAATTTAAAAAATTTCAAAAGAGCTTTGATTTCATGTGCTGTCCCACTCATAAGCCTGGAGTCAGAGAGGGATGTCATGTTTGTGCTGAATGTGGAGCACAAGTAAGCTTGGGGGCTGGACAGCTTCCTTCACCTGTTGGGCCATAGTCTGGACTCTGGCTTTCCCTTCCCCACACAGTTATTTTATGTTACATTCATGATGTCCTTTCCTTCCTTCCCCTCATCTCCCCCTTTTCAAGGAGTGGGAACAATGGGGGAGGGTGGGAGAAATTAAAAAGTAAGTTTGTTACTCATTCTGGGAGTGAGTAAGACCTCCTTCCCAGCAGAAAGTGATAAGGATAGGATGTCCATCTGCCCGCAACATCTCGAAGCTGATGGGATGAGATCACAGGATGCTGTAACTGGAAAGCACCTTAAACCCATCCTCTTTTTTGCAGATAAAAAAGCTGAAGCCCAGAGCAGGGGGGTGATTTACCATAGGTCACATAGCTAGCAAGAGGCAGAGTCTGGGTTTAAACCCAAGTTTTCTGATTCTAAGTCCCCAGATTTTTGTACTAAACCACATAACTTCAAGTGGGAGTAGGGGGAAAGACTGGTACCATGTGGAAGAAAACCCCCACCTGATTATTTGGTATGGGTATAACTACCAGTGAAGGGGATAATACAGGGCCTGGGAGATCACAAAATCAGGATTTTTTTTTATGTGTGTGAGTTGGGGGCTTAGGAAGGAAAGTTACTAAATTTTCTTTGGAGTGGAATTATAAATGATACCAGTACTACCAGACAACATGGTACAATAGAAGTAAAAAGATAGCCTGGATTTCATGCTCTTTTGTTCTCTAAACCTCAGTTTCCTCACCTGTAAAAGGAGCTAATAACCATTTGACCTGTTCGTCTTACATGGCTGCTATAAGAATCAAATGCGATTTTATCTGGATCTATATGAAATTGTTTTGAAAACTATGAAGGCCAATTCTTTGTTGAGGGAGGAAGACAGGGAAAGAGTAAGAGAGGGAAGGAGGAAGGGAAAAAAGAAGGCAGACAGTGAAGGAGGAAAAGGGAGGGAAAGAGAAAGAGAGGGAAGGAGGAAGGGAAAAAAGAAGGCAGACAGTGAAGGAGGAAAAGGGAGGGAAAGAGAAAGAGAGGAAAGGAGGAAGGGAAAAAAGAAGGCAGACAGTGAAGGAGGAAAAGGGAGGGAAAGAGAAAGAGAGGAAAGGAGGAAGGGAAAAAAGAAGGCAGATAGTGAAGGAGGAAAAGGGAGGGAAAGAGAAAGAGAGGAAAGGAGGAAGGGAAAAAAGAAGGCAGACAGTGAAGGAGGAAAAGGGAGGGAAAGAGAAAGAGAGGGAAGGAGGAAGGGAAAAAAGAAGGCAGACAGTGAAGGAGGAAAAGGGAGGGAAAGAGAAAGAGAGGGAAGGAGGAAGGGAAAAAAGAAGGCAGACAGTGAAGGAGGAAAAGGGAGGGAAAGAGAAAGAGAGGGAAGGAGGAAGGGAAAAAAGAAGGCAGACAGTGAAGGAGGAAAAGGGAGGGAAAGAGAAAGAGAGGGAAGGAGGAAGGGTGAAGGAGAATATGGAAGGAGGAAAGGAAAGAGGGAGGAAACATAAAGGAAGAAGGGAGAAAGTAAGGTAGAGAGAGAAGGAGGAAGCATTGGAGGGAAAGAGGAAGTGAAGAAAGGATCCCTTGAGATGCCAAATGGTGCAGTGGAAAAAGTATGGGATCTGGAGTCCAAGAAGCTGGGTTGAATCTGGGCTCTGCCATTAGGTTGCTAGATCTTATCTTGGGGAAGTCACTTAACTACTCTGGGTCTCATATTGCTTACCTATAAAATGAGAAGGTTGAAGTAAATGATCTATAAGATTCCTTCTAGCACTAATTCAAGATCCTCTGATTCATCTTGGGTGTCAACCGCATGGCCCTTGAGAAGACAGATTATATAGTATATGTGCCTGCTAGGGAAGGGTTCAGAGCCATCTTTAGTCATTTTCTTTCTTACGGATGCTAAGATGACATGGGTGTTGAAAACAGTGTATCTGTGTCAATAAAAGTAGGTTTCTAAAACATGTTCATACTCAATCGGCCGGCCTCCAATTCCCCACCACTACAACCACACGGACATACAATTCAAACCTAGCTGTGTCAGCTCAATTCAACTCCATAAGCCTTTATTTCACATCCACTATATATAAAGCACTGTCTAGGCACTAGAGAAAATATGGGCAAATGAGACCCAGTCAAATTGTTCATAAAATGGAAGACAAATTCAACATGTCCACCTGTCTCACAGAGATCCAAGGCCACCCGGGCTGTGTAGAGGATTAGAGAGGCCAAAAGCTTTGCTGAGGTGGATAAAAATAGCCCAGCTACAGGACAGCTCCCACCGTCTTCACCCGAAGACACGCCAGCCCTGAGATGTGCAGAATGAGGCAGCTGGAGCCCCTTGAGTCCAGCTTAAAAATGAGCCATCTTCTCTTAGGCAGAATCACATCTCATAGCCCCAAAGGTCACACAAACTATAGATCTCCGAAAGGGTTGATAATATGTGTGTGGGAGGCACAACAGAGTTTTCCAAAAGTGAAGAAAATACTTAGTTATCCATCTCTCTGTCTCCTTCTCCCTCTTCTCTCTTTTCCCCTCTTCTCTGTTTTTTCCTTCATTCTCCTGTTTCTCTCCCCCTTTCTCGCCTTATCATTCTTACTATATGTTTCCACTTCCCTCTTCCTTTTACCTATCTTCTCTCTCTCCTCTCTGTCTCTGTTTCCTTCTTTTCCCTCCCCCCTTCTCACTTACCTATCTTTCTCTTCCTTTCTTTCTCCTCTGTCACTTTTTCTCTCCCCTCCCCTCCCCTCTCCTCTTCTCCTCCCCTCCCCTCTCCTCTCCTCTCCCCTGTCCTTTCCCAAAACCTTAAACCTACTGCACTCTGAAGCTGGGACTCCAACAGGCCCCTCCCTAAGGGCTCCCTGGACCCTCCTAGCTTTACAATGATTATCAGTAGTAACTGCTGCTGTTTCCTTCCCAGCCTGATGTCTTTCTTTTTCTTGGCCCCATTAAAGGGGCCATGCCTTGGCTACTTCTTAAACAGGCCTGTTCAATGAAGAGCATTACTTCACCCTAAGTGAGTACCTGCAAAGACCTTGGCCTAAAGGGCCCAAGGTCTCCCAGTGCATCCTGGGTCATCTCCAGTCATCCTGATGCATATCTGGTCACTGGATTCAAACGGCTCTGGAGGAGAAGTGAGGCTGGTGACCTGCACAGCCTGCCCTCACTCAAAACAAAGTCGAGTGCAAGTCATGTCATCATTTCTCTGGTGGCATGGTCTTCTTCGGCAAAGAAGGATGAACACAATCACTCTCCCTCTCTTTTCTCTGTCCCCCTCTCCTCCTCCATCTCCACCTCCCTATTGTCTCTGTGTTTCTCTCCCTTCTCTATGTGTCCCTTTTTTTCTGCCTCCTTCTTTCCTCTCAGCCCCCCTCCTCTTTTTCCCTTCTCTACTTGATTCAATTTTCAAGTCAAAGGAGATTTCACTGAGACCTCAGTAAAATTAAAACATTCAATTTGCCTCATAACAAGGATGAGAGCAGAGACACCCTAGATTTTCATTACAACAACAGACATTTACTAAGCACCTACAACGTACAGGGCAGGCCCCTGTGCTCGGTGCTTTCCTAATGATGAAAGAAGACACATTTCAGGCTCTCACAGAGCTTACAACCTAGAAGTATCTCAGTTTTCTATCACAATATCCTGGGACATAGTACAGACTTACAGAATTGTTTCCACAATTTCTCAAATTTCAGACCAGATTGCTAGGGAAGAAAGAAAAGGGGTAAGTAAAAAAAGGGAACTACCATTCAGCTCTACACATACACACACACACACACACACACACACACACACACACACACACACACGCACACACACCTTTCTCTCTCTGTGAAAGGGAAGGATATGCTGTAGGTAGAAAAAATACCCTGTGGATCATTTCAGCCAGGATGATCCTGCCTCCCCTGTGGATTGGAAGGATGGAGCAACCAATTTAAACCATGACAAGAAGTAAGTACTATGCTTCAGCAAGGTGACCAGAGGAGAGGCCTTCAGGCAGAACTTTGGTCTTTTCAGGGCCCCAATATAGTTTTCAGAGCCTAAACATATGAGTTAGCAGGCAGGGCAGAGGATAGGGCTCCTAAGTGGAGCTTAGCCAATGAGGTAGACTTGTAGACCACTACGCTGTGATCTTTCCTTCAATGTTACTTCTCAAAGTGCCTCATTTTTTCCTTTACTAAGGGCCTTGCTTCCTTGTTTTTCTTCTTTCCCTCTCTGTTTCTCTGTCCTCTCCTTTTCACCCTTGCCCTCACTCCATCTGTACATATGCTAAACCATGTCCAGAAAACAGTCTCATGTTTCACTGGATTCAAGGCCAATGCTCTTCCCTTGTTCTCCTTGTTCCTCTCTGGCCTCATCCACACTCTTTCTACCTCCCATCCATCAAAACTAGGATGAGCCCCCCCAACTGCTCTCCTCTCCAATCAGTTGTCAAGACTTTTCCCCTTTCCAATTTAATTTGTACAAGAGCTGATAGTCCACTGTTCCATCAGTGTGACTTGGGATCAGCTTTCCAGGGGTCACGCAGACTTGGCAAAGTCTTTATCTAGCTCATAGATACTTCCCCAGCCAACTCAGCTCAGTCGGATCTCCCTCATATATTTATCATATTCTAATTTGAAGTATTCAAATTCATTCACTTGAACAAGTATAATTAAGCACCTACGAAGTGCCAGAGCATCATTCTAGTTTTGTCTCTGTAAAGACAAAGATGAAAAGCACCACTGTCTTCAAAGAACTTACATTCTACTGAGTGAAAATAAATAATTGGTAAGGAGGGAATCAGGAAAAGGCTTGGGTAAGGAGGGTCATTTTAGCTGAAGCCTGGATGGAGGCACAACTTCTCAGAGCTGGAAGTACAAAGAGACAGCATTCCAAGGAAGTGGAGAGAAACCTATATAAAGGGCACCAAGCCAAGAAGCCCAGCAGGCCATTTTGGCCAGGACATGAAGTCCATGAAAGTAAGTAACATGAAAAAAATATAACTTGGAGCTAGTCTGTGAAAGGCTTCAAATGATAAATAAAGGAATCTGAATTATATCCTAGCAGCAATAGGGAGCCACTAAGGCTTTTTAAGCAACAGGGTGACATGGTCACATCTATGTTTTAAGAATATTAATTTGGGGACACTGGGTGGTGCAGTGGACAGAGCACCAGTTCAAACCCAGCCTCAGACCTGACACTTGACACTTACTATCTGTGTGTATTCATATATATATATATATATATATATATATATATATATATATATATATATATATATATATATATATATATATATAATCAGTTTGGTAGCTATGTGAAAGATGGGTTGAGGAGGACAGAAAATGGAGTCAGAAAGACCAATCAGAAACAAAATGACTTCAGTACCCTGGACAAGGGTTAATGAGCCGCTGAATTAGGATGATTGCCATGTAATTGGAGAAAAGGGAGCAGATGAAAGAGATACTTTAGAGGGAGAAACAACACATTTTGACATATAGTATGGGGTGAGGTAGAAGGAAAAGTCAAAGATAATTCTCAGGTTGAACCTGTGTAACCAATGGTGGAACCCTGGAGGTAAGTGGCAAGCTTCCTATGCTAATCTGCTCGTAGGACACTTCTAGGCTTGAACTATATTGACAACATCATCATCATCATCATCTTCATGAACAATAACAAGGCTCATCCAAAGGGGTTGCATGAACAATCCCTAAGATAGAGGAGGTTGAGAAAAACAGGAGTAAAAGAGAAGAAATCTAATCTATTTTCCTATTTTACAAATGATGCATGTAATAAATATAACAGATACTTAATTTTATATTTAATATTTTTAAGAAAAACTACTATTCCCACTGACATTTTCCCAAGGAAGACCATTCACTCCATGCAGAACATAACAGCACCACAAAGCAGTTTCAGAAATAAATGGCATGATGCATTTATGGTAGACTTGATGGAAAAGTCACTGATCATAAGATTATAGGATCTTAGAGGTCACCTACTTCAACCTTCTCATGTTATCAACATATCCACCTTCTCCTATTATATCTAACCTTCTCATATTATAAAGAAACTGGGGTCCCCAAAAGTAAAATCACATCCCTGCCACAAAGGTAGTGAGTAACCAAGCCAAGATTAGAACCTAAGTCCTTTGGCTGCAAATGCAGTGCCCTTTTTGATCTACCATGACCATGTTACATGAGTAAAGAGTTGGGTTTTTAAAATCCATTTAATTCATGATAGGAAACGATAACACCAATAAAAACACGTTAGGTTTTGCTTCACTCTTCCATTTTGAGAGAAGTATAAAAATGTATTACTATTATAGTGTGTATAATCAGGACTCCACACATCAAGATTCTTTAATGATAAAGGACAGAGGGATATTCCGAATATTTGGGCCTTGATTTCTTTATTTCTCACTGGGAGAAATAAAAACACATGTCCTTCTTTTACCTTGAAGTACAAAGTGCATACAGGTAATAAGGCACCATCTTTTATTTTGTTTGTCATTGTAAGAATAGGATAATGCCCAGGAAAACTCAGCAGTGTCTCTCTGCTTCGAGTGCAATAGTAATGAAAGTCAAAGCTTTTCATTTCTGAGCAGACTGCTGGAAGCTTGGGGTCATCTTGTGTTGGACACTTGCTGAATGAAGCTTTAATACCATAGGCTCATCAATCAGCTTTCCCCTTCACTGTTATCCCCTGGAAACATTAAAGTTCCACAGTTTACTATCACAAACAGTATATTTCTTAGTGAGTGAGCCACCATGGGAAGATGCAGTTTACCCTTAGATTTCTGGCTTACTTTAGAAACAAGCCACACTCAAGATGTTCATCCAGATGTTTACACACTTTCCAACAGGTTCATTTGTCTGTTATATAGGGGCATAGCTTCCGGACTCCTTGCTTTCCTAATCTGTTCAATGAAGGGGGTTAGGCCACATGATCTCTAAGGCCTTTTCTATCTCTAACTTTCTATGACTGTAATTACTGGTTGAACATCCTAGGACAGTTGTTTGTTTGGCTTATGCTTTTTATCGAAAAGTGAGAAGGGTTTTTTGAATTTAGAGGATGAAATCTCAAAGAATGGCAGATGCTCACCAGATGCCATGTTCAGATTACTGTTAAGGTCACACTGATCCTCCAGAGGAATAAGGCAACAACAGGCTCCCATCATAACAATTCCTTGCCCTTGACTTTGCCTCTATAACTTGGTGGCCCCACTAGAGATGGATTGTTGGTGAAGTTGAACATCAGAGGGTTTACTTGTTTCATATGTACTTCAGGGAGAGAATGCACTGGTGATAAGAAAGTGAGATACAAGGAAGAAAAGCAATGGAAATTCAGTTCTTATCTTTTCACCTCTTTCCATCAGGTTAAAAAAAAAAGAATGGAATGGTTTTTTCACGTTCGATCAATCACTAGGCAAAATGGCTTGATGGAAGACTGGGATGCAACTGCAGTGCTCTTAATTACAGTAGTTATTAAAAACATATTAGAGATGAAGATTTCTACTGCTTTCCTTCCCTCTCCCTGAGTGTTTTGGTTGCTCTGCCATATGGTAGAAGTTAAAAATACAGCTCAGAGTAAGGGAGATTCAAATGGCTTGCTACATGAGAGTTGTCTCGTTTGTTTGGTTTCTTCTTCTGTTCTTATTGCTGCAATTTTTAGGAGAAATTGTTCAGGAAAGCCCCCTGTGAAACACGATCAGCAGCAATAGCCACCGTCCCCACCTTCTTCCCTTCTCTCTCTCAAGCAAGCCCTACTGCTTCAGCTGGGGCCAGTGAACTGGGACAGCAGCTGCTACCACCATGCCTGGCCTGAGTAACAGCTGTTCAAGCATTGCCAACCAGTCAAATGAGAGACTCTGGAACTGGAGCCTTGAACTGACGTTTGCCTGTTCCAATTCCCCCACTGGATATTTGGGTCTGCAAAACACTTTCAGCTAAACTATACAGCTCTTTTTAAGAAATCAGAGAGAGGTCAGGGAGAGGGGGAGGGCAGGAAAAGAGAGAGGGGAGGGGCAGAGGAGGGGGAAAGGAAGACAGGAAGGGGGAATGGGGGACAGAGGGAAATGGAGGAGTGGAGAGGAGAGTAAGGAGGGGAACCACAGAGACAGACAGACACACACAATTAAATACAAACACCATCATTTTAAAGTTGTCTTTAGTAGACCTGTAATTGGTTAAAAGCACACATCAATCCAAAATAGGTGTCAACAGGGCTGCTTAGGAGACAAAAGATATGGAGCACAGGATCAGAATGAATACATAGACCTGAGGACCAATTCAAGTCAACAATTTATTAAATTCCTTATCTATTCAGGGCTAGAAACTGGGGGATATGAGTGGGTGGGTGGTATACACAGTTTAGATAAGACAAGTTCTCTCTTCTCCTTGAGTTTACAGTTTGGCAGAAGGCTAAGTCTCACACTTAAGTAACTAAAATACAAAATAATAAAGCATACAAGACGTGTTCAAAGTACTATGTAAGAGGCATGGGGGAAAATCATTACTGATTGGAGAGATCAAGAAAGACTTCTAGGAGGAGATGCCATTTGATCTTGATTTTAAAGAGGACAGGCTGGAATTCCATGGGGTGGGGGAGAGGCAGATAGGGTGCCTCCTAGGGCAGCATTCATTAGAATGTGACCTCCTTAAGGACAAAGACTGTTTTTGTCTTTGTATCTTCAACTAAAAGTACCAGGCACACTTGTTGAATCAGTTCAGTCATGTCCAACTCCTTTTGACCCCATTTGGGGTTTTCTTAGTAAAGATGGTGGAGTAGTTTGCTATTTCTTTCTCCAGTTCATTTTACAGATAAGGAAACTGAGACATACAGGGTTAAGTGACTTGCCCAGGGTCACCCTGCTAGGAGGTGTCTGAGGCTGGATTTGAACTCACATCTTCCTGACTCCAAGTCTGGCCTTCATCTATCCACTGTGCCACCCGACTGCCTTCTTGGGACATAGAATCAGCTCTTAATAAATACTGGTTGGTTGACAGATGGGCAGACAAAGGATATGGGCAAAGGTATGGATGAGGGGATGTATCTTTCTTGAGTGGAAGAAATCAGGACTAAAAAGCTCTTCTAAACAAAAAAAGAATTTTAACAGAAAACAAAATGCAGTACAGAGACCTAAGACTGAGCTTTACAAAGGCCTAGACCAGAGACCTTCTCTAATTAACCTATTGGATTTGGCCCAGGAAATTCTGGTCTTGCTCCCAACCCACCTCCATGTCTCCTCTAATGCATAACCTAAATGTGAATGTTTGCTAACAAGGATAAGTCTGGGGAATTGATAATATTAACAGTAACAAAGAAAGGCAGTATTGATTAGTCAGTGGGATGCTGGACTTAGAGTAAGGAAGTTCTTGGTTCAGATCCTGCTCCTAACACTTGGTGGTTGTATGACAATGGGTAAATCGATTAACCTCTCTGTGCCTCAGTTTCCTCAGCTGTAAACTGAGAGGGCATTGGACTTCATGGTTTCAAAGGTCTCCTTTTGACTCCAAACTTCTTACTGCCTCTGCTCAAATTGTCTAAGACTCAGAGGTTCAAAGTGCTGCCAGTCTGCATCTTTAGAGGGTATTACATGCCCTATTGAAATTATGGATCTGATCCCCTTCTGACCCCTCACCCCACATATATGTGTGTGTCTGACCCACAGATTTTTACTCAAGTTTCCTATCCACCATGAATCATTCGCATTTTTGAGCAGAGCTATTTCAGATGACTCTTCAGATGTTTGACCTTCTGTCTTTTTCCCAATGGGGAGACCATTAGAAGCTGGTCTTCTACCTCAGTATAGAGTTTGGGGTCTGTCTGTTTGCTTGCTTGTTTTAAGTACACTATTGACTAAATGTTTATTTTTCCACTCCTGCCCTTTGGTCCAATTCAGGAAAATGCTGGCATTTTAAGATGGAATAATTCTTTTAAATGGAAACATTTGTGTATAAACTGTGTACCACTCGACTTCAGAGAGCCCACCAGAGACTGGCTCAGCTCACAGGCAAATTTCCTCCACAGGAGGCTCTTTCAATCCTTTGTCATTAGACAGATTGCTTTTCCCCCAGGTTTTAAACAAAACCGATTTGGATCAGGCTTTAAATTCCTTAGCTCTAGTGAGTGGCCAAAACCTGAGTGGGATGTCCAAACAGACATAGGACCAATTCGGATAAGCGTCCAAGAGCCCGCAGAGGGAGTCAATACAAATGATGATTTTTCTGTATGATATAAAATAGATGTAATGTAATACAGTATAATATACATAGTATATATAGTATATAAGTGCAGATTTCTCAGCAGTTTCCTAAGAGACTAATGTAAAAAAAATTCAAATATTTACAAAAGAGAAGACATACAAATCCACATGATGATAACTGGCAACAAAAGTTGTTTTTTGTTTCAAAAGCCTGAGCACTGAAGCAAATTGGTATAAGCATAATTCACTGGACCACTGATTGTCACGTAATCCTCAGAAATCTCCCTGAAGGTTTCTTGAATTTTCATGAAACACACATATGTACATTTTTGTGGTTGTTCAGTTGTTTAAGTCATGTCCAACTCCCCATGACCCCCATGTGGGATTTTTTTGGTAAAGTTACTAGAGTGCTTTGTCATTTCCTGCTCCAGCTCATTTTACAGATGAGGAAACTGAGGCAAACAGGGTGAAATGACTTGCCCAGGGTCATACAGCTAGGAGGTGTCTGAGGCCAGACTTGAACTCAGAAAGATGAGTCTTCTTGACTCTGGGCCAGTGTTCTATCCAATGAGCAACCTCATGTATATATGCATATACACATATACGTATACTATATATACACACAAACATACTACACACACAAACATATTATATTGTATATTGTATATATGTGAGTGTATATATATATATATGTATGCTTAGATACATATATATGTGTGGTGTATATATATACATATATTTAGACATATATATGTGTGTGTATATGTGTGTGTGTGTATATATATATATATATATATATATATATATATATATATATATATATAATATTGCACAAAATATCCTCAGTGAGAGAGGTTTAAGTAACAGAAGGATCACTGGTCTTGAAATCAGGAGATGTAGGTTCTAGTGCCAGCACTGACATTACCAAATAAATCATACAGCAATTCATCTGTAACTAATAATCCTAGATGGTAGCCTGGGGACTTGAAAGGGTTAGCCACTTGCCCATGATCACACAGCTCGTACATGTTAGAGTTAGGACATAACCTTGGGACTTCCAACACTAAAGATGGCTCTCTATTCACTATGCCAGATAGCCTCTCAAGAATTTTTGCAATTATTTTAAACAATGCTATATAAATATGAACTTTTACGTGAAACAATCAAAAGGAATGTTGGACTAGGGCTCCAAAGACCTGACAGTCCTTGAGGTGAAGCCTAACATCATATCATTAGCTGCCAAGTGAATTTGCTTCTCATTTCCCTTATCTGTAGAATGAAGTGTTGGATGAGGTTAGATCTAAGGCCCCTCTAGTTCTGACAACCTATGATTCCACATAGGAAGAAATTAATATTCTTTTCCTCTGCATATTCCTATGCAGAAGGTCACACCTAGATGGGCATTTTCAAGTGACTAGACCAGTTTCACCCTCTACCCACAGAGACGGAGCTTGGCCAAAGCACAGTCGAGAAGAATCAAGCAGCCCTTTACCCACTGCTACAAAGGCTAAAATCTGAAGTCACAGCAAGTTCTCTGAGTCACTCGCATATGCTTCCAGAACGTGGAGGGCAGCAGGATAGGGAAATGAACTTAGTTATTTGTAGCAGCAGGCATATAAAGCCGCTTGTCACAAAAAGAGAAACTCAGTCTCTGTGACACCATCAGCTCCAAAGTGGCCAAGAGACGCTGTGACATTTTCAACAAAAGAGAAAAAAAACCTGATCCCTAGCAACTTCCAATGCCAGAGACCCACAAGCCAATCTAAGCATTAAACAAATAAGCTGGTGCCCCACTGTTTGTGTTGATGCCTACGCATCCGAGAAGTGCCAACTTAAAGGAAGAAAAGACTCCCAGTATGGTTTGTGAAGCTAGAACAAAATCTCAGTAACTGAGAATCATTCAGGGAGCTGAGTCTGACTCAGAGGAAAGGAAATTCGAGAATACTCAGAGTACTGACTGTTCACAAGACACCAGGCTAAGCAGCGGGGATAGAAAGACTCTGCGCCTCAGAGACCTTACATGCTATCTGAGGAGTAGAAGCATGTGGAGAAGTAAAGACAAGGGAATCAATGCAACCACAGAATAATTATATCTATTTCTTTAAGACTTGCAAATCTAACTCTCCCTCCCTCCCTCTTCCTCTCTCTCTCTCTCTCTCTCTCTCTCTCTCTCTCTCTCTCTCTCTCTCTCTCTCTCTCTCTCTCTCTCTTTCATTGGGCCTTTACAACTACCCTGTTGTTGTTTTTATCGACATTTTGTAAATGAAGAAGTTGCGGTAGAGAGGAGCTAGATGACCATGGGTGTATAGCTAACCATCATGAGAGACAAAAGTCCAACTGAGATTTTTCCGGTGAGATCCCCCATCCAATACCCCATTCCCTGGCGTCCAGCTGCTTCAGAGACTCACCAAATCTCAGAATGTGCATTCCGGCTGCTGCCTTAGAGATCACCAAGCTCAAGCCCCACATTGTAGAGGTGGAGAACCTTCGACTCACACAGGAGAAATGTCTGACTCCGAGTCATGCGCCCCCCTCCTCCCAGTGCCGTGTCCTTTATATATGATAAAATGCTATTAAACATGGGCTGCAATTTATTATTGTTGTATTACATTCAATTAGCGGATTTTTATCGCTCTAACCTCTTCCCAAACCACCTGTCTTACTATTTGTACATATTTATTCTCTCCTGACAAGTTTTCAGTTTTGCAATTATGAGAACAACCTTTACCCAGGCAAGCTAAGCCTAGAGCTCTCTCCAGATAAATCTAAGGGATTCCTTAAAAAAGATAAAAAGCAGCAAAGAAATGCTCAATCAGCAGTCTGCACAATTTAATCTGAGACACTATCCAAGTTATTCCAAAGAGCTACTCCCGTGCAGCCACATGCAGACCAGGCCAAAACGGTGACTTCCTTCACTTTAAAAGACTTTACTTTAAAAGGCAGGGTAGATTAGTGTCATGAGGGATAAGTTTTGAAGGGCCTGAGTTCAAATTTTGATTCTAGGTAACCCTGATTCCTGGGTGACATTCCCCTACTCTGCCCTTCAGTTTCTACATCTATAAAATAATGGCTCTGAATCAGCAATTCTCACAATGTGGTTCACCCCTGGCTTTCACAGACAAAGGTCTGAAAGGTCAGGGACTCTGCAAGATCAAAACTATTCTCATAATAATACTTAAGATGTTATTTGCCTATTAAAATACTTCTCTCTTTTTCCACTATGTATCCATATGAAGCCAGGTTTTCTTCATATAGATAAGATTTGCTTAGTTAATAGTTGATCCCATGACTATTAATTATTCATATACTTCACCCAAAACAACATAACACAACAGATTGAATGCAGAAGCAGATATGAGAATTCAGCTGCCTTCTTTTAAGCTAGACATGAAATTTTCAAAAAAATATGAAAAATAAGGCCATTCTCACTAATTTTTTTTGTTTTGGAAAATATATTTTCCATAAAACATGTCATTTATGTTACCATGTAAAGAGTTTATTACTTTTTTCAAATGAATAAACACATATTTTAAATACATTATTTTTGTTTCCAATAGAGTAAATACTGATAGATACAACACAAAACCTCTTTGGGGTCCTTGATAATTTTTAAGAGAGTCATGGGATCCCAAGGCTGAAAGATCTGAGTACCTCTGACCTCAAAGATCTCAAAGTTTTCCTTTTGTCTCTAGATCCAGGGAGGCTATGAAATTGCCACATGTACAATGCCTCCCCTCTTGGCATCTAAATCCTCCCACATGTGAAAAACGCATAAATCAGGAAAGAATAGATGAAAAATGGTCGGGAAAAAGGTCTCTCTTTTATTTCACATGCATTACAATTAGACATTTTTCTAGATTTCAGCCAGAAGGTTTTAAATATCATAATTTACTTAGCTCGTCAAAATCCAAAGAGGTTCCTTAGAAAGAAATGCCCCTCGGTCTTCACCATGTGTTAGCAAAAAATTAATCGTTTATTACTGATGAATTTCTGGGAGGGAAATACTTTTTGTCCATTCAAAGTAAGTAGAAGAAACTAGAGCAAATTGTCAGCTAATCAATAATTATCTGCTTATTAATCCTAAAATTTTAAGCAGGATGGGATTTGGAAAACAATCTAGATCAACCCTCCCACCCTTTTTATTTTACAGAGGAGAAAACTTGGACCCAGAGAAGGGAAACTACTTGCCCAAAGTCACACAACTAGTTAGTAATTCATTGTAGCAACTAGTAACTAGGGCTGGAATTGTCCTCTGACATGAGATCCAGAGCCCTTCTGAGTCTTATTTTGGCATGTCCAATAAGTTGCCAAGTCTTGTCAATACTACTTCTCTTCTATCCTTCCCCTTCTCTCTATTCACCCATGCAGCCCCCATCCTAATTCAGGCCCTCACTACCTCTCCCCTGAGCTGTTATAATACCCTCTTCCCACTTCCAGTGTCTCTTGGTTCTCCTTCCTGTTTGACTGTTCTTTCTCAGTCTCTTTTGCTGGTCCACAATCTGGTTCCCACCCACTAAGTGTAGTCATCCCCAGCGACAGATTCTGGTCTCCCAGTTTTTCTCTCTCTACAACCTCTCCCTAATTCATTTTATCAGCTCCTAATCTCTTCTCTCAAATCAATGTCTACCTCTAATCTCTAGAATTACATTCCCCCTGCACATTGTCAGCTGGATACCCCATAGGCATCTAAAACTCAACATGTCCAAAACAGAATCATCCCTATTTCTGTTGAGAATACTACCAACCTTCTAGTTACTCAGGTTCCTAACTGTGGAATCATCCCCAACCCTTCCTTTTTCCTCACCCCCTGTTATCAAATCTGATGCCAAGTTTTGTTTCTCGTCAACATATCTTATTTCAACTCACACAGCTACCACCACAGCTCAGGTCCTACTCACCTCTTAAGACTATGCAACAGGTTCTTGACTGATTTCCTAGCTTCTAGTTTCTCCTCCTTCTTCCACCCTCCATACAGTGGCCAAATCCAAAATCCTCAGCCTGGTAGTCACTCCTCCAGTCTGCCTCCCACTACCTTTCCAACTCCCCTCCACAGAAACATGAGTCAAACTGGTCTAGGGCTACTCTCTGTAGGTGAAATTCCCTCCTCCAAATTCAAGCCTTTGCATAGGCTCTTCCTTATGTTTGAGATGCTTGCCCTCATCAGTACTGCCTCTCCGATCTCAAGCTATCCTCACAACTCACTTCAGAGGTCCCCTCTTATGTGGGATTTCCTCTGATCCTCCCACTCCAGTCATTAGTACTCTGTCCTGTATTGCAAAATTACTTCATATTTACCTCTGTATATTGGCTTCATCCAGGGCTGTGCTAGAGCCATTTGGTGTGAGCATTTACACTTTGGAAATTGACAAACACTACAAATCAAGGCTTGATTTATCATTTTGTTGATTGTTTAAATTTCAAAAAGTGACAGAGAAAATATTAAGGATGCAGATTAAATTTTAAAATATCTTTCTTACATCCCCCACCCCATCCCCAGAGAGATATTAAACATTTGCTGGCCCACTCCCTCCAGCAGTAAAGTAATTCCTTGAGGTCAACAACAGTTATTTTTGCCTTTGTAATCCTAGTACAAGGCAGCTAGAGTCCCTGACCTGAGATCAGGAAGACTCATCTTCATGAGTTCAAATCTGGCTTCAGACACTTACTAGCTATGTGACACTGGGCAAGTCACTTAACTCTGACTCAATTTTCCCATCCATAAGAGGAGCTAGAGAAAGAAATGCAAACCATTCCAGTGACTGCCAAGAAAACTCCAGATGAGATCACAAAGAGTCAGACATGGCTGAAATAACTCAACAGAAATCCTAGTACTAGCAGAGTGCCTGTTTATTAATAAATGTATGTTAAATTGAATTGCATTGAATCTAGGTGTAGGGAGATACTTATTTCTATCCAGATATATGTGTGTATGTGTGTGTGCATACACGTACCCATCCATATGGACCTATAGTGTTCTTTCTTTCTGTTCCTAATTACCTGACAGCTAAACCCAATCCCTGAGGCTGTGTGTCCCCACTCCCCATCCTTAACCTGGGCCTTTAGGGATAGTTCACTGAATCAAGAGCAGCTGGGAAAAAATGATTTCCAAGGACTGAGTGTCCAAGGCCAAGGCAAGAGTGATGATGAAACATTTAGTTCTTTCAGAGATACACAGGATACAGGAAAAGGAATGCAGAATAGGGGAGTGTGGTGAAAGGAAACAGGAAAAGCTAGACTATGAAAGTTAGAATTCACAAAGAAGGGATGGGGAGGGTGGGGAGGGGAAGGGAGTTTTTTTCTAATCAGCTATAGTTCTCTGCCAGCATGAAAGGGGCTCATCTATCTAAATCAAATGCTTTGATTTTGTATCACTGTATTCTATGTTAGTGAGCTGCCCCCAAAGAGCCCTGGATTTGGAGAAAGATACGAATTAGAATCACAACTAGGCAACTTTGAAACTGTGTAACCTTGAGTTCCAACTGTAACACTTACCAGCTCTGTGACTCTGGGTGAGTTAACTAACTTTCTAAGCCTCAGTTTGCTCATCTTTAAAGTAAAAATATAAACAGCACCTCCCTCCCAGGATTGTAATGAAGATCAAGTGAAAGGTAGCAGGATGGTGCTATGGATAGAACACTGAGCCTAGAGACAGGAAGACTTGAGTTCAAACGTAGCCTCAGAGACTTCCTTGGTGTGTGATGCTAGGCAAGTCACTTAACCTCTGACTGCCTCAAGTTCCTCAACTGTAATAATAAATATGTGAATAATAAGCACCTACTTCAGAAGGTTGTTTTGAGCATCAAAGGAGATATTGGCACAGTGCCTGGCATATGGTAGGTGCTTGATAAATGTTTGTTTCCTTCCTAGAAAA
Organism: Bettongia penicillata ogilbyi; assembly: GCA_023548195.1. Classification (NCBI taxonomy): domain Eukaryota; kingdom Metazoa; phylum Chordata; class Mammalia; order Diprotodontia; family Potoroidae; genus Bettongia; species Bettongia penicillata. Next base: position 6,234,383 of record JAJHZJ010000258.1, read on the forward strand.
TTTCACAAACTTTAAAGCCCATTTAAATGACAGCCACTATTGCCATTAATAATAAATACAGATAAATTGGGGAAATCACCTGACTTCTTTTTATCTCAGTTTCCCCATCTATAAAATGATCCTTCCCAGCTTCAAATCCCATGATACTATGATTCTTGGCCTCATCTATCAGAACTCACTTAGGCAGACAAAACCCCCAATTTCTGTACATCTGAAGATCGCTATCTGATTAAAACATAGGCACTTGAATATTCCTCATTTAATAGACATAATGCAATACAACACTGCACTTCTGGAAGGAGCACTGGACTTAGGATGCAAAGGCCTGGGTTCAAATCTTACCACCGCCATTAACTGGGTAGATATTGGGCAAGTCATGACAACTTCCCAAGTCATGGCTTCCTCATCTGTAAAATGGGGATAATAATATTATCACTGTCCATGTTTATGTAATGGTAAGGGAACTTGAAGGTCTTCCCTGCCCCTTAGCAGGCTCATCTGGCCTGCTTTGAGCTTGGGCCCAGCCCACAGCCTGAGTTACATGAAGCCCATGGTGGGAGGAGTTTGCCAGACAGGTGGAGCAAGAAGGGTGGAACAGGAAGCAGGGCTGGGAGAGAGTGAGGAAGAGTGGAGCAGCTTATGTGAGTGAGAGAGGGACTAATTTTGCCCAAGGGAGTTGTTGTGGGAAGGCCTAAGGAGGAAAGCCTTCAGTATGGTGGTCCTCCCTCTGCTGTTACCATGGTGGAATTGGCTTTCTGGTATCTGAATAAATATTTTGGTTTCCTCTTTGAAGAAAAGAGTTTGTATTTTGCAAATTTATCCAGGAAATATGCATGCATATTCATAGTGACTTCTGTGGCTATCTCACTGGCACTACAATTTGTTGCAAAGATCAACATGAATCACAAAAGTTGAGTTGAAATGTACCTTGCGATCTAATAAGATAATACAGGTAAGTGTTTGGCAACCGTGGCTCATGACCCAATAGAAAAGATAATGGGTGTGTAGTCACAGGACATGAACTGGAAGTCTAGATCTATTCCTTTCCACCTATATGACTGAGCAAGTCTATTCATGTCCCTGAGCTTTGGTTTCTTTCTCTTAAAAATGAGAGTCCTGGATTAGAAGACTTCTAAGGTCCTTCCCAGGTCTGAACCCTAAAACCTTACTATGGTTATCATCATCACAGCTTAGTGAATAGAGAGCTGGTCCTGGTGCCAGAAAGACCAAGATTGAAATCTTGCCCTCTACTCATACTGGCTAAAGGACTCTGGACAAGTCACTTAACCTCCAATGCTCTAGGCAACTTTATAACAACCATAAAGTACATAGTAGATGCCAACCTGTCTTGGTAGAAGGTATTTCCTCATCTGGGAATGCCCCGTAGGAATGAAATCACAGATCTAAGCCTGAGCCCTTATGAATCTGTACCCATAATTCAAAAGCTTTCAAAATCCTCAGAGTCATTAAGTGCAATTCTGGTATTTAATGTCCTTCTGTAAAGAGTGAGCTACACATCCGATGGGCTCTTTACAGAGACCCTCCATGTGTACCTTCATCTGAATAATATATATGACTCTTGTAAGCTCCTCTATTAATCATTCCCTCCCAAGCTCACAACAGCTACTGGGTTTCCTTCCTAATTTATGCTACATCGTTATGCTGAATGTCACCATAGACCTGGGAATGTAGCTTGTTTGTTAACTAAACAGATATTTGGATTCGTTGGAATCCTCCCACAGGATGAGTCATAAATTTTGATCTTCAGGATGTTCTACTCTTCTGAATTACTTGACAGTGCTTGAGGACTAGAAGAAGGAAGGGAGAGGAAAGTCCACTCCAGACTATAAACAACTCCTTTAGATTGATGTTCAAATCTGCCTCAGAAGCATCATGGAAACACAGAAATGGTTGCATTGTAGAGAACCTCAGAGATCATTTTGTTCAGGGTCTAAAACATGTTTTGTCTTTCCACCTGAACTAATCTTTTTTTTTTTTAACCAAAGAGCTGAAATACCTCTCTCTCTCTCTCTCTCTCTCTGTCTCTCTCTGTCTCTCTCTGTCTCTCTCTCTCTGTCTCTCTCTGTCTCTCTCTCTCTCTCTCTCTCTCTCTCTCTCTCATACACACACACACACACGCACACACACACAAACTATCTCTCTCTCCTCCCACCCCTCCTCCCTCCTTTTCCCTTCCTCTCTCCCTCTCCCCATCTCTTCCTTTCTCTCTTCCCTCCCCTCTTCAAAATGATGTTTTTAGATGATAAAATTTTTGTGTTATTTCTCCACATTCCCTCCCCACCCATGTACTCTATGCATCAAAACCATCATAGGTATAATTATTATCATCCATTATTATTATAACAATTACAATAATAATATGATATAACCCAAGAACATCAAAGATAGAAGGAAATATCTCATATGTACACACACACACAAACACACACACACATATATATTTCTATCAGAATTTTTTTAAAGTAATAAAAACTGGGAGGAAAGAGGTTACCCACTGAATAGGAAAAGGCTAAACAAACTGAGGTGAATGCAATGGCATTATTGTGGCAGAGGAAATAATGAATAGAACAGTTCAGAGAAACTTGGGAAGACTTAGACGTCCTAATACAGAGTAAAGGATACAGAACCAGAACAATTCAACCAATGATTGTGATGGTGTAAAGGAAGTCAATATAGAAAATATCAGAACTCTAATTAATGCAAGGGCCAATTGTGACTCCAGTGGGCTAACAGGGAGATGCGTCTCTGACCTCTTGACAGAGAGCCAGTAGGATGTAGGTAAAGAGTGTGGTACACATTGCCAGAGATCCCCGGGGTTAATTTATTTTGCTTAATTATACTTCTTTATGACCAAGGAGGGTTCTTCAGTTCTGTATTTTGAAAGAATGTCGATGAAACACGTACTTTAAAAATAAAAGAAGTGAACGAATTCTGGCTCGTCTCCAAGTCTATGGGAATGAACCCAGATGTAGGAGACATAACAAGATTAAAAGGTTTGCCTGGGAATTTGTCTCATTTCCTCAAAGGAGATAATGTATGAGAAGTGTTACCTCATTGCTGGTTATTATTTTTACTGTTATTGCCTAAGAAAAGTTTCGTAGATATATAGAGCCCTTAAAGCTAACTTAGCCTAACTCCTCATTTTTCCAAAATGGAAATTGAGGTTCAAAGAGGTGAGGGATTTGTCCAAAGGACAAAGAGAGCTAGTGACAGAAGCTGGACCAAAATGCCCTCTCCTGCCACCAACCCAATGCCCCAGGCTCATCTCCTGTTCAGCCATCAGTGTCTTTGATTGTACCAGTTCAGTCTATCAGAAATCTGCCTTTCCAGTTTGGGGCTTTTGCAAGCTTACCTTTGCTCACCTGTCAGAACAAAATTCCTTAATACACCAAGGATCTGATCTGCCTTTCATGCTACTTCCTTGCTAGTTTATGTAAAAGCTAATGAGAGGGAAATGCGCCCCTAAAGGTATAAATCCTAGAGAACTGGAGCTGGGAGATCCACTTTTTACTAAGTCCTGTAGGAAGGTATTCTTTTTTTTTTTAAAGTGGATTTGCCATATCTAAAATTTTCCAGTTGACCCAGTAATTTCTCTTTCACAGGAATGCTACTCCCAAAGAATGTTAGTGGATTTTCTATGATCCATGCTAAGGATGGAATGGGACAGTGGAAAGCTACAGACTAGACTGACTTCTCCATAAGGGCGCTGTAGTCCCAAGAAGTTGTGGAAGCTGCTGCCCATAAGAAACTGGACAGGGATTGTTTTATTTGGATTTATGTTCCCAGTACCTAGCACGTAAGAGGCACTGAAAACTTGTTAATGGATTGCTCCTGGATTAAGTGCCTCAAAATATAGGAAGCTGATGGAGAAAAAAAACTCTAACTTCTGAAAAACTCCTTCCATTCTTACCCTAAGGAAAAATCACTATCTCCATAGCTATAGCCCCAGGAAAGGACATTTCCCCCTGTACAATCCCTAACACAAACAGGAATCTGAAGAAAGACCATCCAGGGGTAGGGAACCTGTGGTCTCAAGGCCATAAACTTTTGTTTGGATTCAATTTAGGGAGTGCACTTAAGGACCTTGAGGGCCACATGTGACCTTGAGGCATCAGCTTTCCTATCCCAGGACCACACTATTGGATCCAAATAAGCAATTCCATATTTACTCCTACAATGACAATTCTAAGAAAGGATAAAGAGAGTGTAAATACTCAGAAATGAAGCCATCATCTTGCTCAGCCATTAAAGGTAAGTGAGTTTAGACACTAGGCATGGTGAACATTCTTATTGCCGTCATGAAGTTTAGGTACAGATTTTTTGCAATGGATGGAGACATGGAGTTCATTTCTCAATTATGCAGTTTGGTTGTACTATAATAATCTTATTAGGTGGTACTATACTAAACTTTATCAGTCATAAACTTCTCTGTAGAAGCACATCTCAGTCATTTTGTAGATGGAAAAGGGGTTGCAGGGCAGTGCTTATGAGTATTCAGTCAATCCAACTAGGGTAAACACTTTAGGGGAAAGGGTCTGTGTTCCCTCACAGTTTCTAGTACTAGGCTCTATACACAGTTGTCATTCAACATTGTTGATTAAATCAACTATGGATTTTGGTTACTTTCAACTTCCAGGGTACTAAGATCATCGAATCATTAGATTTTGAGTTAGAAGGAACCTTAGAAATCATCTAGTCTAACTCATTTTTCAAATGAGGAAATTGAGTAACATTCTGCAACACTTCATTAAAGTATATGGATATTCATCAAGCAGCCTAGTGTTTAGAGCTCAATTATCAGATTGTAGACTTTGGCCCAAATCCCATTTGTTGATATTTATTAGTAGTAGTATAATAGCTGCCATTTCTACAGGGCTTTAAGGTTTGTAACACACTTTTCATGTCTTAGCTCTCTTGATCTTCGCAATAATCCTGAGAGGTAAGTTCTGGGTTGTTTTTTTTGGGGGGGGAGGTTTAAATGCTCATTTAATAAATAAGGAAACTGAGACTCAGTAAAATTCTGCTATTTGCACAAAGTCACGTAGCTGGGAAGTGTCAGGAGTGAAACTGGGGCTCAGGTCTCTTGTGATTCCAAGTGCAACACTCTACTCCAGCACTGGTGCAATGGTGGATGCTTCAATCCATTAAGATGGCAAGCCAGGAGGCAAGTGATCTCAATACTCAATCAGCGTGTAGACCATACCTTCTCATCCTAGTTCATCAGTCTCAAGAACTCTCTGGGACTACCTGGCTCAAAAGCAAAACAGTAGGGGTCTCACCTGGGGATCAGTTGTCACTGTCCAACTCCTGACAGTTTTCCTGAAGCTGGAGGCTCAGTATTGTGTATTTCAGGGGGCCTCTCACCAGTGAGATGTTAAATGAAACGGAGCCACTGGAAATGAGACTGGTGCTTTTTTTTCCCCTTGATGAGCACCAATTGTTATTGTTAATATACTGGTTCATTACACCTCATAGGAAACCTGGCAATAAAGCAGCAGCCACATTTTGTTTATTCTGAGCCTGATTTTATTTTCATTGGCTCTTCCAGAAACAAGAGAAGCAGGCCACTGTCTGGCTGACCAAAAGGATTCCCAAGGTGCTTCAGAAATACAATTTTTTCATCTCCCCACCCCCAGCCCTAACCCTTCCAGAGGGAAAAATCTGGATTAAATATGGGAAAAGTACTTAGTTATTGATGATTACAGATATAAATTTTATTTGGAAATTGTCAACTCTTTTCCTTCGGCAAAGTTGGCCACTTGGTTACCAAGGGTGATTTCTGAAGAAAAATCAATCCCTGGAGATTGTGTTGCGAGGCATTTGCCGACCAACATGTGTCACTGTTTCCTATGAAAACAAGGTGGTTTTCCAGTAATGCCAATTTCATCTCCTGGGCGGACTCTAAGCTCCTAGGAGTTTTGTTTTTGTATTTCTGCAAATCCTATGTATTCCTTTCATCTGGCAGTATGAAGCAAGGGCCTTGGGTACACAATGATGCCTACCAATCTCTCTGGAGGTTGTGGAAGATAGGTTGTGAAAGGGGTTATGGGAAAGGGCTGAGAAGAAGCCCAAGTATCCACCCCAGAGAGTGACGACCTCTGCCCTGCTCAGGTGCATATTTTTCCATGTGATAAATTTTTGACTGTTCTTCCTACATGAAGGTCAGTAACCTACAACTTCTTTTCACAGTTTTTTCTTCCCAATGTCCTGGCTCCCTTGTTTAACAGAACATTTTTCTCTCTACCCCACCTCCACCTGGGATTTCACCATGTGAAATGCCACAATATACGACAAATATGTGAATATATTTGAGCCACTCCCTGAGCACAACTGTGATTCCTGGTGGGATTTAAGGCAATCAGTGGGTAGGTGTCCTTTCCTGTGGCTTCCTATGCTTAATCAAAGTAAGCCAAAACTGAGGGAAAGGGAAGAAAATGGGGAGTGGAATTACTAAAAACAGGAACAGTACCTCCTACTTATGTAATCACTTAAAGTTTTACAAAATACTTTCCCAAGGTGAGTAGGTGCAATTATTACTACCCCTGTTTTATATAAGGGGAAACTGAGGCACAGAGGTAGTGACTTTTCCCAAGTCACCACCTAGTAAGAGGGTCATAGTCTTCTGACTCCATGAACAACACTCCAAGCACTCCACCTTGCTGTGGCATGGTGCTGTGGAAAGGAGATTGAATTAGGAGTTTGGAGACCTCAGTTCTGGTTTGGATCTGCCCATAAGTGTAATACTGGTCTGGTCATGTATTCTCCATGTGTTTCTCTGTTTTCTTGTGTGTAAAATAAGGACTTGTCCACTCCTTTTTAGTTGTGTCTGACTCTGTGACTCTTTTGGGGTTTTCTTGAGAGAGATACTGGACTGGTTTGCCATTTCCTTCTCCAGCTAATTTTATATATGAGAAAACTGAGGGAGGTAAGGTCAAATGACTCAACCAGGAACGCAGAGTTAGTAAGTGACTGAAGCCACATTTGAACTCAGGTCTTCCTGATGGCAGACCTGGCACTCCATCCATTTTGCCTAGGTAATTTCTAAAGGCCCTTCCAGTGCCTAAATTTTAGGATTCTTATTCTGTCATCTCTCCAGTGACTGAGTTAAGCTTGGAAAGAAGTATTTGGAAGTAAACGTGGTCTTCTCCAGGTGCCTATAACCTCTCAGAAAGTAGTTTCTTCCCTGGAACCATGTGCTCAAAGATGTTGAGCCAGAAAGAACCTTCTTCAGTATGAATCTAGTCTTGGAGCAGCCACCTAATCACTTCACCTCTACCTCAGGTTTGCCCCCCTCCAACCCTTGCGTTTCCACCTGTCCCAGCTCCCATCTCAGCTAACTGGGGAGTTGGGCCTGATGCTGTTTCACTTGACATAAGGGAAGATTGAGGCACAGTCGATATCTGGGCTGGGGAAGACTGAGGTCTTACCTCAAGGATCTCTGTCCCCAACTCAGGAGGACACATGGGTGGCAGCTCCCCCTCTAAGAACTCAGGCCTGAAGAACAGTTAGAGACTTTGGGGTACCAAACATGAGAATCTATTTCCCTTTGGAAACTACAGGAGGAAAAACCAGAATGAAGGAAAAGGCAACAGTCCAGGCTAGGATTTTAGCAATAGCAAGAAGAAAATAGGAAGCCATGGAAAAGTCATTGCTTTGAGACAGTGGAACCATGTACCAAGAACTGGGGGTTGAGGGTGGGGGGTCCAGAGCTCCTGCGCTAAACTGGAAACTGGGTGCCAAGGAGAATACAAGGTTCCTGCCCCATACTTCATGTCTTTTTAAATCTACTCCCCCAATCTGCCCCAAGTAATGACAGGAACTTCATAATGAGAAGGGAAAGAGAAGAAGGAAGACTGGCAGAAGGGAGAACTCTGGCAGCCCCAGGCAAAATGAGCAAAGACCTCCATATTTCAGTCAAGTATGACTCTCTTTTAACTGCTTTGGGCGAGGCCCATACCGCTCCAGTTCTACCTGGCTTTCCCAGACCTTAACCAGTCTGATTCCTACTCCTCACTCGGACAGATCCAGCAGGAATGTCTCACCACAGAACATCAGATATTGAATGAAGGCAGGAGTTTGGTCCAGCCTCAGGCTTGGCCTAAGAGTGATAAGGAGATTGGGCAAGGGGGCAGAGAAATGGAAGCAGCAGCTACAGGGACTGAGAAATTGAGGTGGGGAGATGAGGTGAGGGGCTATACCAGGACTTACTTTGGAATTCAGCTGTTCAGCTGATATCTCCTCACTCCAAGGGGGCCCATCCTGGACAGATATCTCCAGGCCTCAGGAAAGGGCAGTCATTCTGAACACACACACACACACACACACACACACACACACACACACACACACACTCGATTTCTGAGCTCCAGCATACCTGGTCTCAGTCTCCAGTTAGGAGGCGCTCTTGGTTCGGGGGAACAGAAGAAAAACTGACACCCTTGACTTTCAGTGGGGGTAGCAGACTGAAGAGTGGACGCCAGGGAAGAGAGAGACTTGGGACAAAACACACGGTCCCCTAGGGTCTTCAGAGCAGGGGGACAACGCTTACAGATCCTCTCTCCATTGTCAGCTCACCAGAGAGGGGTGACTCATCCCGGCAGCCAATGGTAGGGTGGAGAGATGAAGGTGCAATAAGGTCCTTGACTGGGGAGTGGGAGGCAGGGGCCCTTTCCTCTCAATCTAATTCCAGGTTGTTTTCTATAACAAGCACCCTGTAGTTCACGAAAAGATTACCCTGTCCAGGTCGGGTCTGGAGGTTAGGAACATTGCCACCCCGCTCCCCAGACCCCCGCCCGGTATCAGAGAGGTAGCAGACAGGGAGTGTCAGAGAAGTGACCTTAGCTTTAGTTTTAATGGAACAGAAGAGTAGCCCTCCGGAGACTAAAGGGGGAAGAGATGTTGGGACCTGTCCAACCAACCTACCTTTCTCCACTCCACCCCCCACTTTCCCATCAACGCAGAAGGACTCTCAGGACCTGAGTCCTGAGCCACTGCACGCCAGTAAGGCTAGAAATTCGGGGCATGTACAGGATTTGGGGAGAGGGAGGAGGAAAAAAGCCAGATCCCTCCGGCTGGATTCCAGACGAGCCTCTGGAGCATCACGCGCCCCAAATCCCACCTGGGTGGGCAATATGAGTGGGGGCGGAGGGTAAGGAGGAGGAAGGGAGCTGCCACCGATACAAAAACACTTCTTAGAAAAGAAAGCCACCACTTCCTTCTCCCCTCAATTCTGTCCCTCCACATCTCCATCTCCACCCTACAGCAAAAAAATAGGCGCTTGGTACGTTCCCTTCACAATCCCAATCGGCCCGCCAGCTCTGGGGAGCGAGCGCCAAGATCAGCCGGGACGGCAACCCTCGTTGTCTCGTACAGCCAAGCAAGGAATCTCAGGGCTCCCCAAAAGTCGCCCTTCGCTTTGCCCCAGGTCTCTAATCTAGCCCCTAAATGCCCCTCCTGCCTCGTCACCTTCTCCATCCTGTCTAAACACTCCTCCGGGCAAATCTCACAACCCTCTGACAACTTTGCGGGTGCGAACTCTCCGGTGCGCCTCCCGGACGGTGGGGTGGCGACCAAGAGCGCTTCCCGGCCTCCTCGCCCCCGCCATCCCGCCATCCCGCCACCGCCCTGCCCCTCAACCCCAGGCGCCGACCTCCCCGTTGCCTGCGGTCGCCCAGGTCCCAGCCCCGCTTACTTTTCGTGGCGGACGTTCTCCAGGATGGCCCCGAGGGGCGGCGCGGGAGGGTGCGCGGAAGGGGGTCCGGGCTGTGCCGTGGCCCCGAGGCGGCAGGAGGCCAGGTGCCGCTGGTGTTCGTCCTGCAGGCAGGCGTTTTCCCGGTACAGCCGCGCCACTTGCTGCTCCAGCTCCTCGATCCGCCGCCGCTGCCGCTCCAGCAGCTCCTGCTGCGCCTCGATGATTCGGTTCAGCTCCTTCAGATACTCCGCCGCCTTGCTCGGGTTCTCCACGGGGCTCTCCATGGCTTCGCCGCCGCCGCCCCACCCCTCCTGCACCGGCTGCCCGGGGGCCAGAGGGCCGGCGCAAGGCTCGGGACTCCCGGGCGGGCGAGCCACCAGGGGCGAGGCGGTTCTCCACCTTCTGCCCTCGGGGAGGGAGGCCGAGCGTCGGGGACCTGGAGGGAACTTGCGGGGGTAGGGGGAGTGGAGGGAGGACGAGGAGAGGAGAGTCCGGCCGGGGCCAAAGCCGCCCCTCTCCAGCGGAGCCCTCCGGGTGCCCTGGCTGCCCCTCAGGCTAGGGCGCTCAGGGGCCGGGGCGGTGGCAGGGGCGGCGGCGAAGGCGCCAGGGCGCTGGGGCTCCGGCTCCAGCTCCGGGCCGCCATTGCTCGACGCTGAGCTCGGGTCCCTTGGTCCAGGGAGGAGGTAACTACCGCTGCTGCCTCCGCGGCGGCGGTGGGGAGGGAGGAGTCCGGCGGCGCGGCTCGCTCCCCACCCGCCTGCCCGCGGCTCGGCTCTTCAGCGCGCTCGCTCCCTCGCCCCTCTCTCCTCTCCGCTGCCTGCCTGTCTTCCTTCCTTCCTTGCTTCCTCCTCCGGGAGCCTGGGGCTTAGCGCCTAGCCTGCAGATGCCCCCATGAAGGCAACACCACCGGCTGCGCTGCTGCTGCTGCCGCCGCTGCAGGCGGCCCCGGGAGCGGCGTGAGCCTGTCAGCCGGAGCGGGACATAGGGGGCAGCGGAGAGCGAGGCGGAGGCACCGGGAGCTCCAGCCCGGACCGTCGTGGGCACCCACCGCGGCCGGCAGCGCCCCGGACCGGCCGCCACCGCCGCTGGCTCTTCCACCTGGCGCGGAGTGGAGTTTTGCAAAGTGCCGGTTTGTGTATCTGTGGGTGTGAGAGAGAGAGCTGGATAGCGAATGTGTGAGTGTGACAGCGAGAAAGCGAGTGTGTGTGCGTACGTGCGTGTGTGTGCGCGCGAGAGTGTGTGTGTGGTTTGATGTGTATGTGCTTGTATGTGTTCGTGTGTGTGTGTGTGTGGCTGTGTGTGTGCGTGCGCCGTCGCTCCCCCGCCCGCCTCTGCCCGGTCTAGCTAGAGACCCGGGCAAGAGCCTAGGGCCCCAAGAGGGTACAGTTCCGGCAGCTGAGCAACCAGTCCCAGGGCTGAGCCCCTTTCCTCGGCCTGGGGTCAAGGCTCGGTGGGGATCGTCACAGCAGCCCGGCGGGAGCAAAGAACGGGGGTGGGAGGAAGGAATAGGGCGGGAAGCTGGGGTCCCAGATCTCTTTCTCACTCCCTGGGGCGGTCAGTAATCAGGCCAAGGTTGGAGACTAGGGCTGAGCCTTCAGCCTGGTAGGCTGGGCAACTCCGGCTGGGCAGGAGGCGGGGCTGGGGGTGGGGCAGTGCCCTAGGACCGAGATGTCCTCACTCGAGAATGGGATGTTTGTGTCTTTCAGCTTTCGGACAGCACCTGGGGCCTGCGCCTGGGGCCTGAGGAGGGAGTAAGTGAAGGAACCGGGGAGGAAGCACCACCAGAGAGGCAACCGAGCTGTAAGTCTGGAAAGAGCTAACACCACAACCCTGACAGTCTTCTATCGCGACATTCTGCTTAGCTCTCCTTCTGCCAACCTCAAACCCCGGGGCTGCTCAAGGAGGTAGAGAGAGAAAGCAGCCTGGACCTGCCTTAACCAAAGGACCTCTCTTCAGCCAACTAGCTGGAAACAGAAGGTGAGAAGATTCCAGGGAGTGTCTGGAATAATAATAATTTACATTTGTAGAGTGTTTTTACACTAGTACTTTCTTCAGAGTAACTCTATGAGGTAGGTAGAGCAATAGTTATTATCTCCATTTTACAGATGAGAAAACTGAGGCTAAATAGACCTACGGACTTGTCACATTGCAAGTGGCAAAGATGGAATTTAAACCCAGATTTCCAACTCCAAGTTCAGTGATATTTCTGGACTACTAAAGGTTGCCTGTCAAGATCTGATCAACAGGAAATGTGTCGTTTTTGGACATGGGGTTTCTATACTCTGTCCCATCCGCTAACAAAATTCTGGATGCAGGAATCCAGCAAGCACCCCTCACTAGGACCCCATTTCCATATGTCCCAGAGCATCATCTCTCTAGGACTCAGGTGTCCGCTGCAGATAATTCCAGACATGATGGAGAATAAATCTGTATTTGAGATTTGTGGCATTTCCTTTCCTTCCTGTGTTTTCTTTGCTTCTCAGACAATCTTCCCCCCTCCCACCCCAAGTTACATAAATCAGATATTCAGCCCCCTAGATTTGAGTGTGAGCACAAAGAAATAAGGCACTGGCTCTTCTCCCTCCCAATGTGAGATTTGGGAGGTAAAGAATGAAAGAAAGGCGGGAGCTCTGCCCCTTCCAATCCCTTCCTTCCAGGTACCACCTAATCTCATGAGCAGAGAAGAAACCAGCAGGGAATGAATCACGATGCCTCTGTGACAATTAGAATTAAGCATAAGGTGGCTTTTATAGCCATTGGGTGTTTGAATGTCTTCAAGTTTTATGACCCATTTCCCAATTCATTCCCCCTCCCCCATGCTCAGACAGTTCAGTCCCTCCACCCCTTTGGGCAATGGGAAAGGTGAGGGAAGTAGTAATGAAGAAGGAATCCAAGGCTCACCATCTGCCTCCTGCCTAACTGATTTTCCTTGACCTCCATTATAGTCATTCTGTTGTGTTCCAATTATTTCCAGATCCCCAGGGTTGTAGGTAAAAAATAAAACTGACCTGGCAGGAAGTCAAACAAATCACCCTTGCTTTTGCCATCCCACCCTCACTCTCACCTTCACCTTTTACATCCAAAGTTTATCTTCTTAAGAAGGAAAGTGCTTCCTTGGGCACCAGGAAGAAACAAACATGGATAGGAGTTGGCTTTGGTGTTTTGTTTTTTTTTAATAAAGCCAGTTAATATTTATAAACTATATATAGACTTAGAACAACTATTGCTATTGATAACAACCGAATGATAGCAACTCTCCTCAACAAGGAAAAAAAGAGTTGGATATCCTGCTTACATTTCTAGTTTGATTAGTTAACATGAGTCAGAGCCTATGCTTTGATTACAGGTGCCGTTAGAGTATTGACTGAGCCTGGGGTCCCTGCTGTGAATCAATACCAACCAGTTTTGACTAATGATTCATTGTCAACTGGGAAAGAGGTCTCTCTGTATGACACAGTGCCCCATCCTTCGTTCTGTTTTCTTTAATGTTTTTATAAATAATTTGGAGGACTATATGGAAGGCTTGCTTGTCAAATGTGTGTGCATTTGTATGAAATTTGTTCAAAACTCCTCCCTCCAAAATGGAAAAAAAATTCCAAAAAAGCCAAAAAAATTATTTTGATATGGAGAAATGATGGGTTACTAGGAAATTGAACAGGGATAAAGGTAAAAATCTACCATTTAGGTAAAAAAAAATCAATGGCACAATTGCAGGATAGGGGAGACTTAACTTGTTCCTAGTTCACAAGAAAAACTCCTGGAGGCTTAATCGCAAGTTTAGTATGAGCCAACAGTAACATAGATACTTTTTAAAATAGCTAATAAAAATCTTATTTCAAAAGATCTGTTTCCTTGAAGTTAAGTATTCTTTCTATCCATGGAGGTGGCAACTTTTTCATGCCTTAGTAAATGGATTTATTATTAGCTGTTATAGCCCCCCAAAAAATTTCTTCACAGTCAGTTTTCTGGTAATAGGTCACAGTAAAGTAGAAAAAATCCTAGATATGCTGTGAGAAGATCTGGTTTCAAATAGACTACCACAGTTACTACTATCAGCTAGTATTTATATAGACCTTTAAGATTTGCCAAGCAAACTTTAAAAATATTATCTCATGTGATTTTGACAGTAACCCGGAAAGGTAGGTGCTGTTATTATCCTCATTTTACAGATATGGGCATATGAGTCACATTGCTAATAAGTATATGTGATTAGGTTTGAACTCAGATCTTCCTGACTCTCTACCAGGTCCAGCTCGCTACCCCCAAGTTACTTTTTGTTGCTGTTTTCCAGTCACTTGTCTGACTCTTTGTGATCCCATTTGAATTTTCTTGGCAGAGATACTGGATGAAATTGTCATTTCCTTTTTTAGCTCATTTTTACAGAGGAGGAAACTGAGGTAAATAGGGTTAAGTGACTTGCCCAGCATCACACAGCTAATGATGAACTCAGGAAGATAAGTCTTCCCGATTCCAAGCCCAGTGCTCTATCCATTGCACTATCTAACAGTGGACAACCTAGCTGCCTGGTTTTGTTACCTTTCCAACTAGATATTTCTTGCCAGAGCTTGAATTCTACCAGTATAGTGTTCAAAACCCCAGGGTCACCTTGATTGCACCAGACTAGGGCAAAACTAGAGGAATCCTACTTTGGTAGCAGGCTGCGGTGATGTTCAGATGAAGAGAGAGAATATTCCCATTGTGTTCTGTGCTGACCAGATCACATTTAAAACAATGCTTTCAGTTTGGGTTTCCACGTTTAAAAGTAGCATTAACAAACTAGAGAATGTTTTGAGGAGAGTGACTGAGAGTCAGGGGAGTCTGGAAACCATGTCATATGGTTGAAGCATATTTAGGATGGAGAAGAGAAAATTAAGGGCCTATCTGATAGTTGTTTCTATATAATCAGGAGGCTTGTTCTGGGGAAGAAGGAACAGACATTCTCTGTTGTTTCCGGGGGAAAGAACCAGGACCAATGGATGAAAGCTGTAGGGGGCAAATTTGCATTCAAAGAGGGAAAAAGAATGAATTACTTCCCAATTTAGTGAGTACACTATCATGGAAAGTGTTCAAAGAGAGACAATAATAATAGCTACCATTTATATGTTCCAGGTACTGTGCTAAGCTCTTTACAAATACTATCTCATTTGATCCACATAACAACTCTGTAAGGTAAATATTATTGTTATCCCATTTTACAGTTGAGGAAACTGAGGCAAACAAGTTAAGTGGTTTGCCCAAGATCACACAGATAGTGAGTGTTTGAAGTTGGACTTGAACTTGGGTCAGGGCCTTCTATCCACACTAGCTGCCTCAACATCTGAGATCCTATATAGAAGGGATTCCTACATTGAATAGGAGGTTAGATTAGGGGCCGTGCAAAATTCCTTCCAAGTGAGATTTTATTATTCTAAATGCAAGAGTGAAATTCAAAGATACTTATGAGAATTCAACACAGATTACATTTAAATAACTCTGCAAACCTTAAGTACTATATTACTTGCATTTATAATTATTAAGTCTTATGTTTGTATATATGTGTGTGTGCATATATACATACATGTATGCATATATGCATGTGTATGCATGTGTATACACATGTGGGGGGCACAATAGATAGTGCATCAGATCTAGAATTAGGAAAACCTGAATTCAAATCCAACCTAAACCATGCACTAACTTGATGAACCTAGGAAAGTGACTTCATCATCTATTTGCTTCAGTTTTCTCATCTGTAAAATGGGCATGATAATTGCACCTCCCTCCTAGGATTATTGTGAGGACCAAGGGGGTAGTAATTTTATAGACCTTAGCCCAGTTCCTGACACATAGTAAGTGCTGTATAAATGTTAGCTATTATCATTAGCTATTATATATACATATACAAAGGTCCAAAATCGTTATTTTCATCAGAATGGGAAAAATTCCCTTCTCTGAAATGCTCTTCATTATTTATATGAGCAACTTGGCTGTAACATAGAGTTTTGGAGTATTTCCTGGAACACTGAGACATTATATCAGTCAGTCAATACATTTATTAACCACCTATAATATTCTAGGCACTGTGCTAAGTAAACTCTGGTGACTTGAGCAGGGTCACACTAGTATCTGTCAAATATAGGGCTTGAATTCGTGAATTCTTGATTGGGGTCACCTCTATCCACTTCTGCATGTAGATTCTCATTAATTGTATTAATGTAGTATGTATTATATAATCAATATGGCATACAATTGATTGTATTGTAATTAATTATAGTTATGGATATAATTAACACATTTTCTTTCCTTACAGGCAAAAATGCCTAAACTAAATGATTGTACTTTACAAGAGAAGAGGAAACCAACTCCTGTTTAGTGAGGTTGTTATTCTCTGCTATGGACTTGTTTTGATACTTAGCCATGACTCAGAGATAGACCACACAGATTCTTAAGGTCGGCAGCCCTGACTACTCCAGGCCAATACAGCCTTCTGAGGTGGTTTATGGGAGTCTCTTGACTCACAGGAACCAGGTATAGAAGGATCTTTTAGAGGTCATCTAGTTCAACCAACATCCACAGAAAAGAAATGACTTGCCCAGGGTCGTAAGAGAGCCAGTAGATAACACCAACATTTGAACCTACATCCCTCGATTCCAAATCCAAGACTCTTTACACTGACCCGCGTGGTCTTCCAGGCCTTTGATAAATTAAACAAATCTCTGTCTGAGCTTAAAGGGAGATCAGATTCCAGAACTAAAGAAAGTTCACATATGAAAAGACAAAAATGTCACTAGCTAGATGACTGAACTTGGAGGCCTTGGTTTCTTTTGTAGGCAATGTTTGGTCCCTAGCCGGAACTCCTTCAGATGGTCCAAAGTTCCTTAGGGCCAAATGCCCTGATAAATGTATAGGTAGACAAAGATAGAGAGATATAGATAGATTGATATATATGTGTGTGTGTGTGTGTGTGTATGTGTGTGGACAATAGTTTGTGCTTTATATACATGCATTGCACACACAAGTGCATGTGTGTATGCATATATACACATGTGTGTGATCAAAGAGAAGTTTGATCTTGATTGTGACGTCCTTAGCAGGCTTATTACTAAGTCTTGCATAATGATGTCAGATTTTAAAGACCTTTAAAGACTTTTTTTTTAAACAAACAGAGCAGAGTCTTTGGGGGAAGCTTCGGGAACCCGGCTGGCCTGCGGCCGCCGTGGCCCCGCGATGACAGCCCCATCACGTGTTTGCAATTTTAAAGGAAGAGATAATTTAAAGGAAGAGATAAAGGAAGAGAATCCACAACTCCTTACCACCTGCTTCAGAGTAAGATGGAAACTTGGCCATAAAGAACCCCAGCTGTATTGCCCTGTGCACAGTCAGGGGTGAAGAAAGAGCCCCCCACTCAAGCAGTCAGCATGGGAAAATGATAAAAGGTTTATTTACCAGTATAGCACCAGCAAGTATGGCTGTTCAGACCATATTACACATTGCTGTGCACAGTAGACATCCAGTTAATATTTTTTGAGGGAATGAGCAAACCCAAAACAAATAACAAAACAGCAAAACCAGCTCTTGGAAGGTGAGAGCTGAACACTTGGGTGCCATGTGATCGCACTCTCCCCAGTACTTTTCTTAGAAGTTCACAGCACACACAATCTTCAATCTCCCTTTGTTCAAGCTTTCAAAAAAATGTGTTTGTTTTGTCCATGACCCACAATGGCTAAGTGACTTGCTCAGGGTCTTAAAGAAGCCAACTAAAGGGGTGGAGAAAGGATCACAGACCTTGTAGTCAGAAGGTCTGGGCTGACAGGCTCAGCTTTAATACTACTTACTGGCCATGCGGCTTTGGGTGAATCTCTGAACCTCACTGAACCCTTGTTTCTTTATTTGTATAATAGTTCTTAGAAAAAAGATTTGCTGAAGTATCACAACCAAAGGATTCTCCTTGATTTTCTGCCACCCTACCCTGCACCCTCTTGCCCCTCCTCCCTTAGCCCTAGGGACTAAAATGAATAATAAACTGGTGTTAGAAAGGGCAAAACCTAAAACAAATACAACATAACTGGGCAACTGGCAACGCCCCGCAGTAATCTGGGCACAGCTCAGATTCTGTGAGCAATTTAGTCTTGCTTATGGCATTATACTAAAATCCAAAATAAACCCAGATGAGATGCAAAGGGCACTTGTACCCATTGATGATAATATTAGCTTACGTTTTGTATAATGGTTTGTGGTTTTTTTAAACCAATTTTCTCCCAATAACCCTGTGAAATAATTAGTATTTGGCCATTAGCATATATCATTATGTGCGGTGGATTAGGAAGAGATTCATACAGTGATAAAGATTAGTATTAAACCCTCTCCCAATACAGGAAGCAACAGATGGATGGATCTGGGGACAGGCATTGCGGCCATAGGGGATCAAGTGTTGGCCTTGGAGTTGGGCAGACCTACGCCTGAATTCCACTTCTGACACTAGCTGTGACAATGGAAAGATCATTTAGTCTTCTCAGTATTCCTGGCTAACTCCATAAAATGGAGATGGGAGGGAGTGTGAGACATGAACAGAGGGCTAACCTAGGATTCAGCAAGTTCTGTCCACATACTAGCTCTGTGATCATGGGATGAGCAAGTCATTTAACTCCTAAGACCACAAGTTACTGATGAGTAACTGACTACATCTTTGGAGGGAATTTCCACACTGGGAGTTCTCACACTGATGAAATCATAGCTCTGGATCAAAACAATAATATTAATTATTACTATCAATAATAATAAGGATAGAACCTACCTCATAGGGTTTTTATGATTCAAATGAGGAAATACATATAGTGATTTACAAAGTTTATAGTGCTCTATAAATGTCAATGATTATTATTAAAATGGATCTGTAATGGTACTTCTGCTACCAACCTCATGGTTACTATGAAGAAAGTGCTTTTTAAGTCATAAAGTAATTTATTAAATAAATGTTAGCTAATATGATTACTTTGCCTCATTTCCTTTGTCAGGCCAAGCTAAATAGCTTCATCTATTCAGCCAACAAAGAATGATCGCGAATCAAGTGTCTGCTGATAAATAACTAGTGTCCTTCCTTCTGCCTTTAAGTAGTCACTTCCTAGGGAAGACTAATTAAATCACTAGAAATTTCTGTATCTGAGGCAAGAGAGGGAAGTGTTAGGAAGTTGGGGCTAATAAGGAACTCAGCTGAGGTGCAGCCCAAGAGGGATGGATATATGCCCTGGGATGATGTGGCTAAAGGACTAGATATTGCCTGAGGTAGAGAGTTGGACAGGGTAAGGATTTAATCAGGCTAACTGTGTGCCAAGAACTGTGCTAAGAGATGGAATTACAAGGACAAAGAAAGATGGTCCTGGGCCTCAAAGGATCAAAGGATTACCCTCTAATGCGGTAAGATAAACACATAAATCCTTGTCGACCATGGTGGTAAAGACTTCAGTCTGAAAAGGAATGAAGTCTGGCCTTAGGTCTGTTCCCAAAAAAAAGAAACTCTCTTGAAGGAATTTACCAGTCAGAGAAGAAGAATATTTGATGGAGGGATGTCCCAGGGTGAGTAGGCTGCAGACAGTGAGGAAGGTTTATAGGGTGACAATGCGACTGAGTGATGGTTATGAAATCTGGGAGAGTTAGAAGCACAGTGAGGAAGAGAAGCACAGCTTGGGTAGGAAGCAGTGGATAGGGAGGAACTCACATGGGGTAAAGCTCCTATGGTTGAGGGGCAGGAAGAAGCAAACTCAGGGTTGGTACTCTCACCACTCTTATATTTTGTTGCCCTAAGACAAAGCTCTGTTTGCCCAGCCCTAGTTACAGTTCTGCTTCCTATGACCCCTCACATTTATCTGTGCTTTAAAAAAAAATCATATGTAACCCAGAATCTTTCAATTCAAAAGAAAGTTCATTTTTATATAATTGATAATACTTTATTCCCTTTACATAGATGGACACTGTACCAGCAATTTGAAAGGCTATCAGTAGACATTTTGATACAGTTGTTTAACATTTTTCTTTTCATTACTTCATCTTCTAAAAACAATACAAACTCTGAATATACCTGCTGAACTAGAAAACAGAATTTGGAGGCTGAATAAGATCTTAGAAGTCATGTAGACCAATCCCCACAATCTTACAGAGGCAGAAACTGTAGTGAAAAAGAGATGACTTGCTTAAGTTCACACAGAGAGTCCGAAAAAGAATACATTCCTCCTCTTATGGAGTACTCCAAACTACCTCCCTGATATCTATGAGAAGATTGTACTCCTGGTTAATCAAGAAATGAATTACTCCAGTCAGTGGTACTCCAGTGCTCACTCTTTCATCTTTCCACTGGTTCCAGCTCTAGGCCCCTTACCCATCCCCTTGAACTTCATATGCAATTAGCAGGATACCGATGGATTCTTCACCATGGTCTCTTGCCTACAGAAGATGTCCTGGGCTTCTGGCATTACCCTTTCCAGTGCTAGTTATCCCCCCTTGTACTGAGGATTAAATTCTGAAGGAGATAACAAAGGAATCAGATTATTTTAGACTTTTCCGGAGCCTTTCTTTTCTCTGAATGGGGAATGCATTCCACCATAACCAGGTGTTGCAGAGAATGAAGGACAGAATATCATTTCAGTTCCTCGTTAAGCTTGTATTAAGTGTCTGCTGTGAGTGAGAAACCATGCTATCTGAAAGAACTTTGTCCCTGCCCTCTGGCTGCTTAGGCCCTACTGGGGGGAAATAGCAATATGCAGATGTTATTATACATACGTACATTCACACATATATAACACAACACACATGTGTATTGTAATATGGCATATTAGGTGACAAATTACATAACATAATGTATTTATACATGTATGTGTGTACATCCATATCTATCTATACATAGATACAGACAGACAGGCAGATAGATAGACAGACACACATACACATATGCACACAATTTGAGGGTAGTGAGACCATTAACTGCTGGGAGGGGAGAGACACAGAAAAGGCATTATTTCATTTTTGAGCTGAATCTCGACAAGAGTTAGGATTTCCAAGAGGCATAAGTAAGGAGAGAGAATATTTCAGGCACAGAGACAGTGGTGGTGGAAGGCTACGAAAAGGTCTGGAGGGAGGAGAAAGACTGTTGAGTCCTGGTAAAAACAAGCCGGACGTTTTGCTGCATCTCAGGCAATGGTAGCAAGTGAGACTTGAACTGAAAAACTCCACAAAGACAGCAAACAATTAATGTCTTCTCTTAGAAAAATGAGACTTTCATCTGGAGGTTTGAGGACTTAACACTTCCCCCTACCCCCACTTCTAGCCACCTCCCCCGTGCTCCTCTGGAGCCAGCTCATTTACTACTACAAGCAGAATAACATTTTCCATCCCGCTGTTAATCAAGTCTCGAATTAAGGTTTTGGCAGGAAGATTCCTGGGGACATTCATCTGGGTCTGGTGGTGCAAATTCCCTGGGCAGAGCTAAGTCCCACAGAAGGCCATGCGTCATTCCAGGTAGAGAGGGCTGAGTCAAAGAACCATGTCCAGAGGGGGGAGAATGGATATCAAAGGAAACCAGTAAATTATATCACATGCATACACTCCCAAGCAGTGTCAGATGGAAGGTAAAAGTTCACTGGGATTTAAAGAAATTGTTTAGCTTATCTCTACCTTCTAATTTTCCCTCTGAAGCAACTGTGAAAACTATCATATCAGACTTTACAAATACCTTCTTTTACATTTTTTTCTTTCTGTATGCCTGTGACGTGCTCCTTCCCTGCCAAGCTTATACTATATTAAGAAACTGTTCTGTAAAGCATGTGACACACCTTTCTGCACAACACACAAACTCGGGGGCTAGCAAAGCTTTGGGAGAGCAGATCACCTTTTTGGTACACCGAGTTGTGATTTTCAACACAGAACCTTGTAACAATACTTCAAAAGAACAACTCATCCCTGACAAGGATGGTAGCATTGTCACCCGGTTGTGACTTTTAAAATAACCTTGCAAACAGGGACACAGATGAGTAGTATACTGGCTCATAGGATCTTTAGAGTGGGAGCTGAAATCCCAAACACATCTTACAAATGAGGGAACTGAGGCATAGATATTGAATGATTTGTCCCAGGGAATAGAGAGACTTGATATGGAGAACCAATCTAAAGACCTCATAAAGGGTCTAACACATACTGGCTGTTACCCCAGGCAAATAATTCACTTACCCTCCAAATACAGTAGACAACTCTCTAACATTCTTATGTTGCAGAAATGAAATACGGTGCATTGATTAAAGAACTGCCTTATCTTTGATCCTGACATCAATCAAATCACAGGTTCAGTCCCTGTCCTATCTTATCCTATCCTTTCCTATCCCATCCCATCTCATCTTATCCCATCCCATCTCATCCCATCCCATCCCATCCTATCTTATGCTATAAGCAATAAGTAGAAGAACTGGGATTCAAACCTTAACCATTTCACTCCAAATCAAAATAAATATCCTTGTTTGATTTAACTATAGGCAGTAGCAAAAATGAAGGAACATTCTTGCTTGCCCAATATCTCTTATTACTCCCGCTAGAGAATGGGCTAAAGGCTTATTTAAAAGTAGCAATAGACCACATTTATGTTATGTTTTATAGGTTACAAAATGTTTTCTTCACAACTATGCTATTAGAGATATAGGACAGATATTGCTGCCCTCATTTCACAGACAAGGAATCTAAGATGAAATAACTTGTTCACTGTCACACAGAACCTTCTGGATGCAACTGCAGTTATGGTACTCTTTCTAGAACAAATGTTGCCTTTCTTATACCAGCTTTTCTCGAGTTCTAGTGAAAGCCTAGCTGGGTGGCCATGGGAAGATCATTCATTTTTCCAGTCACTGATTCCTTTTGTCTGTAAAATAAGAGAATTGGAAAGACTCTTTTTGACAAGAACTACTGGAAAATTGGAAAATAGTCTGGCAGAAATTAGGTTTAGATCAATATCTTACACCAAACATCCCAATAAGCTCAAAATGAACATCAACATGAAAATGTCAAGTCACACTATAAAGAAAAGAGGATTGGATTAGACAGTCCCTAAAGTACCTTCTGTCTCTTACCTCCTATAATTTATTAAAATATTCATTTTCAAAAAACATCTCAAGGAACTTCCCCTTCCATTTCCAAGGCTTGTGGGGGCAGAGAAGGAATGAGAAGCTACCCAGTCAGAAGCTTAAATTATACTGTGAGGATTGCAAATGTTAGTCCTTTCCCTGTCTCACCTAAAGTTTCAATTTGCATGCTTGATCTAGGGAGCCACAAGAGTCCCCCTCCCACATGCCTAGTCCAGAGTGAGGAGAGCACATGGAGCCTTCCTACCTTTAGGACAATTCTTCTCTGGACCAGTCACTGAAAACACTAAAATGTAGGACAGTTACATGGCCACCTGCCCCTACCCTTCTCACTCCCCGCCAGCATAGTGACCATGCCCCCCGCCCCAACTTACTGGTCTAGGCAGAAGCTTGAGATCTAAAACTTTCCCTTTCTCTTTCTCCTAACTGAAACTTAGCTATCTGGTATCAGAGTCCCACTCTGCAAGAAAATTTGAGACGCAAAGCCACCCTGAAGTGTTTTTTAGTAACTGGTCCCAGTTGAATATGCCTTGTCTCCCAGAGACATTTATAGATTGCATTTAATTCATGGTAGATGAGAAAGTAATTTGGGGTGTCAGACAAACTCTGGATTCCTCATATCATACTGTCAGCTATGTTGATCTTGTCCGCAGAAACTACCCACCAGGAGCCCCATTCCTCCGAGTGCTTTGAGCACCTTCCTTTTTAGGGGCTGATCTTGGAACATCAGCTTATATTATCAGTAATAATTAAGAAGTATCAAGGTTAAAACCCAGAACAAAACCGTAGAGTTAAGAAAAGCAATATCAGTCACATCTTTAGCCCTCAATCACTAAATCGAGCATGGAAAAAACGCAGATAGGTACCAGGTTGAGAAAAAACATTCTAGATCTCCCTTTATCCCCCTACCCCCCAGCTCCTCAGATTGCTAAAGCTATTAATATAGAGCATCTATTAACAGGATTTCATCATTTTTCAAAATTAATTAACCCCCACACTACAATTCTGTAGGGAAAGCCAGAATCCCCCCCCATTTTCACAGATGGAGAAAGTAAAGATAAAAAAAGGAGAGGGAGGTTGGGAGGAAGGGGGAAAGACAAAGACAGAGAGAGACAGAGAGATAGAGACAGAGAGAGAGAGATAGAGACAGAGAATTAGTGGATGAGAAATCAAAAGCCAAACTTAGACCCGAGGCTGATGACTTTATTCAACTCTGCCTCACTTAAATCCAATTCATCTGCAAGTGAATACATCACCCATGATGTCACTGGTCCTCTTTGGAAAGAAGACTGGACAGCAAGCCACATCACAACCTAAATACCCCTGAAACAAGTATTGTTTCCAGCATTAAATTTCAGGACTAAATCCATGCAGTCTCTGTGCTTTGCAAACATGGATCTTTGCCCTTTATAGAGTCTGACTCCTAATTGCTATAACAACACCAATAATGGTAACAGCTGGTATTTATATGGTGCTTTTAAGTTTCGCAAAGTATTTTTCTGAGGTTTTATTTCCCTGCCTAATGCTTAGAGATGCCAGCTTTCTGTGTCAAGAAACATTGAACAAATTTAAAGGGACTGAAGGCCCCTTGCTCACCACAGCCTTTCTTCCTTTCTTTCCTTCCAGGATATTCTCACTTCCACCACACGCATTGTTTTCCTCAGTTCTCTTTGGTTCCTGCTCAAAGAAGCACCAAAGTCACTTGTTATGCCCAAGCCAGATGAGGGGCCACCCTCCCAAATCATTGTGCCCAGCACTTAAGGAAACAACGCAGAGCTAGTATCTCTTCCAGTTTTTATTTCTGGTGCCTATGGAAGGGGAGGGAGGGGTCCTTGCCTCCAATAGGCTCCTTTTACTGACAGACTGACCAGTTCTCAGTGCTACTGGTTAGATCGATGGCTGTCCCTGCTTTTGTTCTCCAGTCTGGCAGGAGAGAAGATTCACGTGGCAGTGGCGGCGCTGGTGCCAGCTGGGTCGCTCGGGGTATTTTTCTGGTTATTTCACAGTTGCTTTGTCATCACCTACTTTCTACAGTTCAGCAAGAGCTGCCAGCATCCCTGCTCCCCCGAAACCCACCCCCAACTCTTCCAACCTCTCCTCTCAGAAGATCATGAAGGTGGCATGGGAGGACACAACCTTATTAGGAAGTTCTTGTTTTGCCAGTGGCCAGAGGACTTTCCTTATAGGGTCCAGGAGCTGGGATGGCATGAGATGCAGCCTAATGTATGAGAGAAAGAGAGACAGACAGACAGAGAGACAGAGAGACAGAGAGAGGGCACTCCAGCACGAGGGAGCAGTGGTGACAAATGCCAATAGAAACAGATTTCTGTGGGCCATATTGACTTAGAAAACCAGAAATTACCATTATCAATGTTGAATTGTATTTTTAATTTCTTTTGTTAAACATTTGTTGAATGTCCAGTTGGAGGAGAATTCTGCCAAATTTGACACTTCTGGGTTACAGTACTAAATTTGGCCTTGACAATACTTGGGTTTGAATTCCACTTCGGATACTTACTAGCTTTATGGTCCTAGACCAGCCCAAGTGTCTCCTCCTCAATTTCTCAACTATATGTATTGCATGCAATGGACTTACTGCTCCTTGTACTGGCGAGTCAGGTCATTAAAGTATAGCTACTGGGTACCCTCAGGGCTCTAGCAATAGCCCTGAAGGACTGGGGGAGGAGAAGTGCCTATTTAAAAAAAAATTATCAATTTTCATAAAATATTTCCCCAAAAGTCTAAAACATACTTTCCCACTAGTATATACAGCATTCAGGGGAAAGTGGGTCCAAGCTTAGAAAGTGCATCTTGTTAAGGGGGTAACTCAAAGCTCCAAGAAGTCCCATTGCTGGACCTTGTGTATAGTGTATTTTTCTGCTGGGCTCTAGAGTTTGTCCTTGGCTCTGATGTAGCCACTGTCCTTAGTTGTTCCAGTAGCTCTGCTAGAACACTGATGGGAAGATGGGAAGTCCTCCAGACCTGCAAAGTTCATTCTGGGGCTAAGAAGGGGGCAGGAAGAGTACAACGTCAACAAAACTGAGGTGCTCTCCTGCCAACTTGTGGTCCCTTCTCAGATGTAGCCCTCTTCTCTCCCCCAACAGATACTCGTCTAACCCCAAATCTCTCAACTTCTACACTAACTCAGCTCCCTCATTTTATAGAGACAAGAGTGTTACCAAGTTTCCTCAGTCCATTTGAACACTTTCTATGAAGCTTCACTCCCTCTTCATCCAATATCCCATCAGAGACATCTAGACTGATCAGGACCTTTGCACACTTAGTTGGAAAGTCTTTGGTTGATTTGGTTCTATTGAGACACCTGGTTAAGATACCAGGGGGATAACATCTTATCTTTTAAGTGTTATGGGGTGCCTTGATTGATTTACTCAATTTACCCTTCTCTTACCTGTAAAAACGAGGGGGATAGACTTGGTGACAATGATCTCTAAGGTTCCTTTTAGCTCTAAATCTATGATCCTAGGATGTGGTGGAAATGAAATACACACACACACACACACATACACACATCTATTTCTAAAGTATCTATTGTGCACAGCACATTGGTAGGCAATGGAAGAATATCCAGAAGTTAGAAAAGATGTTCCCTGCCCTCTACACTGAGGGAGTTTACACAGGGGTTATGGCCCATACACAGATAATGATAATCAAAGATATTCGGAAGTAAAACTTAGGGAAGGGAACTTTGACATCATCTGTTTCAGCCCTCTCATTTTTAAAATTTATCATTTTTTAAATTTTTAAACCATCTCATTTTATAGAAGAAGCTCCCACCCAGACAGATGAAGTGACTTTGTACAAAGTCATGCAATAGTAAGGGTTAGAGCCAAAATGAAAATCCAGGGCATCTGGCCCCAAATCAATGTTTATTCCACTTCATAGGAGACCACCCTTGCTATACTTAGTAATGCTTTGTAGAGGTGAAAAAAGATCTGAAGGGAAAAGATAATCCAAGGAAAACCGAACTGAGAAACAGAGCTAGAATCATGCCAGATCATTTCTTCTCTCTAGGTTTTAGTTTCTTTGTCTGTAAAATGACTAGATGATTGGCATTTTGTTGACTGTTTTAAGAGAGGCTCTGAACAATAAATAGGAGGAAAATAGGACCAGAATAAGGTGTGTGTGTATGTGTCTGAGTCTGTGTCTGTCCAGAAATGGATATTGGAGGGCACCAAAGGTTAATCCTACTTTCTGATATTAACAGATAACAAATGATGGGGCCAGTCATATTGGTGGGGATTCATGCTCTGTATAATCCCACCATTTTCTCAAGGACCTACACCTTTCCAACTCTAATAGTTTACAATTCTATGATTCCAGTCTGCATATAATATATTAAATCAGGTGATCGCTTTGGGAAATATCTCCCTGGTGCCGTACTGCAAACCCATTAGAAAATTTGGAGATAATGCCTTCTTTGGGGAAACTGGGATTCAACTCCACATCTCTCCATCAATCTACTTAGATTTTCATGTGTCACTATTTCTGAGCCCCCATCTATATAACACAACTTTATGAGGCTCTGCTCTTCTAGGACTATCTTTGGTCCATGCTCATTTTTGTAACTATAGTTGTGAATATGATCTTTATTCATAAGTAGTAGGGTTGGGTGGAGGAAAACACACGTATGTTCATGAAGTCAGGCATCAGGCACTTGGTTTCATTTTCCCTGCTTTCTGCCTCCTCCAAATCCTACAGAGAAAAGTAGATCTGCAAATAGCACTCCTGTATAGCTCAAAAGAGATCTACACTTCACCTTCTGCCCTATGTTCTAAGGCATGAAAGCAACTGATTACAAAGCCAAAATAGTGCCACCTAGTGGCAGGATTGAAACTCGAACCATAAATAAAGTTGGGCTGTCTCATTTTTAATGCTCTAAAATCTAGAGCTACTCAAGAATGACCTTCTATTATATACTGACAGAACAGGTGTTATTGGGGAAGCTAGGTGGCGCAGTGAGTAGATCACTGGTCCTGGAGTCAGGAGGACCTGAGTTCAAATCTAACCTCAGACACTTGACAAACTTACTAGCTGTGTGACCTTGGGCAAGTCACATAACCCAATTGCCTTGCCTTCCCCCCTCAATAAAAAAAAAGAATAGGTATTATCATTGTTGTGTAAGCTGAAAAGTATTGAGAAAAAGGTACTCCCTTACATAAAATCTCTCTCCCTGTAACACAGGTGGTCATAGGTGGATGATAGATCATCATACAATATTGCTGTTACTGTGTACAATGTTTTAATTTCACTTTGCATCACTCCATGTAATTCTTTCCAGGTGTAAAAGTGGTTCTTGGTCTTGATTTTGAGGCTAGAGTAGTGTATGGATGGGTGAAGAAGGGTCCAAGAGGGCCTTCCAGGCAGGGGGGACTCTCAGGGCAAAGACTGACCATAAAAAAAGAAAAGAGCCTCTAGAGATAGGAAGTAGATCAAATCTGAATGTAGATGGACTTTATTCTGCAAATCAATTTTTCCAGTTTGTGGGTTCATAAACTGGGACTGAGTCATGGACATTTTTTACTAGAGAATTATAGATGTGGAGCTGGAAGGGACCTCAGAAGCTGTCTTCTTCAACCCTTTTACTTTAAATATAAGGAAATAAGCCAAGGGAGATTAAATGACTGGCCCAGGTGGGACAGGGAAGTATCAGAGCAGGATCTGAATTCAGATTCCTTGATTACAGAACCCATGAACTTTCTTCTTTCACATTGCCTTTGCAAAGAAAGATTCTTGCTTCTTACAGCTGATAAGTTTATAAAAATAACTCCTCCTCCTTCTCTCCATACTCTGCATCTCTCACCCAAGGATAGCCTTCATTTTTTCTTGTTCTCTGATTCCTAAACCATGTGCTGCAGCTCCCTGGATGCCACAACAGACTTATTGGGGCACCCAAGATGTTTACATTTTTCACCTAACTACTTAATAAACACAATTTTTTGGCATTTCTTTTGCCTGAGGGATGGCATGAAAAAAATTACTGAGAAATTCAGGGCACCATGAGTTGAGAAAATTGGATATCCTCTATGGTTCCTGAGACTCCACAAGCTGCCTGCCATGAGACTTCTGTGAACAGAGCAGTCTATGGTAGAAAATGTTAGATGTCTCATGGGTACAAAGTTTAGAGGAAACATTGCTATAGGCAAAGAAGAACCACTGAAGTCTTCACTGAACCAAGGGAGTTGTATGATAAAAGTCATATTTAACAATACTGGTCCTGGAGAAGAAATAATGAAACCTCTCTTTCCAGAGAAATAGGGGGCAGAATGTTGTAGACACTGTAAGGCACAGTTACCATTTGACTGGGTTTTTGTTTAGGGGAAAGTTCAGTTTGGAGGGAGGGAGGAAAGAGAAGGGAAGTATTTCTAGAAATAACTGCACTGTAAAAACAAAGGATATTTTTTAAAAAATTTTTAAAATTTTCTAATTACATGTAAAAACCATTTTTAACATTCATTTTTTTAAAAAATATCAAGTTCTACAATCTCAATAAAATTTATTTTAAAAAACAAAAATAGTATTTTAAGAAGATTCATATAGCGATAGTGGATAGGATGAATTGGGGAACAGAAAAGGGGGAAGAGAAGCATGGAGATAACTTTGAAAGCCGTTAAAATAATACAGACAACAGATTAAAAAAAAATGGCCTGAACTAGATTTATTTTAATCTTAATGAGAATTGTATGGAAAGGTTGCATTCCAGAGATATTGGAGAGGATGAGTCAACAGGATTTGGTCATGAGAAGTGAAAGGGATTAAAGAATCAGAAAGAGCCCAAGGTTTAGAACCTGGGTGACTGGGAGAGGGGGCATGTTATTAAAAACTATGGTTATGAGTCACTGCTTTTATTGTAAGTTCTGGACACAAGGCCTTGGGAAGACACTGCTGAAAGCCTTATACTGATTGGTCAGGGATTTGCAGAGGAAGGATCCAAGCTTTGTGCTACTTGTTGCCTAGACCTATCCATGCCCAAGCAATAGAACCCATGCTCCTGGCTGCCCTGAACTCATAGATACGTAAGTATTCTCTCTAGAAAATGATTTTCAAGTTGGCTTATGAATATTTATTTATCTGACCTTGGCCTACTGCACTGTTCCACGAGGCACTAAACAGAGTGTTACATATTCATGTAACATTGACTGCATTTCTAATTAGTAAAAGGTTTATTCTGATTTTTAAAATATATTGACAATATCTCTTTTACTTAGTTATATAAAGATTGCCTTGCCATGCATAGATATGTTACAATTCAATAATTTTCAACTGTTTATAGCTAGGAATTTAATTCAACCAATATTTATAATATGTCTACTGTGTACAGAGATTCATGAATGGATAGTCCTATAAGGAGAAGAGCACCATGGATAGTGATGGTCATTCTTCCCAGGTGACAAATGAGAATGGTGAGGCCAAGAAATTAAGTGGAACATACATTTTGGTTTTGGAAGGAAAAATAATGAGACCTAGGTACCTTCACCATCCACAAATATACATACTATAACAAATGCATTACCTGTTAAGCACACTTGCACCCCCAACTATTATCCTTTCTAGCCCCATCATTGTGGTTGAAATTCCACCATTCACAATTCATTTCTTTGGTTACAGACTGAATCTTCAGGAGTCTTCTATCACATTGCAAACACCGACATAAGGACAGTGAACATTTGATGGGGATGCTGAGAAGAGAAAGCTGGAAACAGAAATGAGAGGTCCAAACCCCCATAGCCTGGCATTAAAAGCCATCCCCAGTTAGGTACTCCTTAACAATGGATATCTTATCTCATTCAACATCCCATTACATTATACTC
Source organism: Bettongia penicillata ogilbyi (assembly GCA_023548195.1). NCBI lineage: Eukaryota > Metazoa > Chordata > Mammalia > Diprotodontia > Potoroidae > Bettongia > Bettongia penicillata. Next base: position 6,265,018 of record JAJHZJ010000258.1, read on the forward strand.
TTTCTTAAATACAATCCATTCTATCCTACCCTCCTGTCTTTTTCCACACGAATCTCTCTACTGATAATATCCTCCCCTTTACCCATCTTACTACATCTCCTCTGGCCACCTTCCCACCCCACCCCCGACTTTGAACTCTATGAGCACTGGACTGTGCCATATTTGTCTTTATCTGTCCTATAGCACAGTGAAGAGGCTTTAAACTCTTTTATCAATTGAATTAAATTGAGATGGGGAGGGCACAGAAAATAACACAGATGACCAAACTTCTAGTTTTGCTTAGGTGGGCTCTGTAGGACCTTATCAAAGTGTGTAAACCTCAGCTAGGGAGAAGCTTTGGAAATGCTAGCTTGGTTTAACTTTTTACAAAATGTCACCTTCCTCTGCTATCAACACCAAGGGCTAGGAAGGAGAGGGGTGGGGCAATGGAAGAATCCTAAACCTGGGCCAGGAAATGTGCAGATTCTGCCTCTTTGTTTTGTAAAGCACCATTTTCCGCAATTCATTTAAGTTCTTTGCCCATAACTATAATTGGTTCCATTTGAGTGAGACACCTGAATGAAACAAGAAACAAGAAGAGTTGGTTGCATTGTGTTGTTTCCCAGAATAAAACAGAGATTGGTTTTTAGCAAAACAGCTTTCCAACAGTGTCTCTCCCCCGCCCCTAACCATTGTTACCTTTGTTAACTATTATAGGGCTTTTCCATCAGGGAACCAAGAAGAATGACAATTTCTATCTAGGAGCTTCTCTCCTTATAGAAATATATATGAATAAAAATATTTTTAGAAATAAAGACTGATCTTTCAAGAATGAGTCTTCCTTCCTCCATGAAGCCTTCCCTAATGCTTCCAGGCTTCACGGCCTGCCATTTTACAGTATAGGAAATTGGTTGGAAGTCTCCAAACTCTTTCTGAGTTGAGTGGGGTTGGGGTGGCAGAAGAAAAAGGCTACGTTGGTCCAGTGAAAGGGACTGGCTCTGAAGTTAGAGAAGCTAATCTGACCTGTCATATTTCCTTCCTTTGTGAACTTGGGCAAGTCTCTTCAACTCTTTTAGTCTAAGTTCCCTCCCTCGTAAGATTAAGGGATTGGACTAGATGAACTCTGAAGTGCCTCCCGACTCTAGATCTATGAGCTTACACTGGATGACCATTAGAGCAATCTGCATCATCTTTGCACTTCTCCATTAAATCTTGCTCCAATACATGGCATGGAGGTGGCCATGGCATCTTAGAAGCTATGCCAACAGATTGAAATCTTTAGCAGTTGCCATCAAGTTGCAAAAGATTCAAGTACAAATCCAGTAATGAAACTGACTATATATCTGTCAACTGAGAACCAGTCTGGGCATAAGAGAGAATCAACACAAAGATGCTGTAATGTAATCATGTAAATCCATGAACATTTTTTCAGTTATCATTCTTCTCAACCTGCTTACTGCACATTTTCCACCATCTCTCCTTCCCCTTGGCTGCAGAGACAGCTCACTCTCCTGGTTCACTTTCTACTTCCTTTGTCCTCTTCCAGAGCTCTCTTAAAGTTGGTGTCCTCTAAGTTTCAATCATCTTTTGTCTCTATGCTCTTACCCTTGGAAATTTCATTCGGTTTGATAGCTTCAAACATCATACTTGCATAGATGATTCTCTTATCTGAATCTTTAGGCCTGACCACTTCCCCCTGCTCCAGATCCACTTCTCCAACTAGATGGCTTAAAGGATATCTCTATCTGGATGTCCCAATAGCACCTGAAACTCAAAATGTACAGAACAGAGTTGACTATCTCTCTTTTAAAATCCAATGTGCCTATCACTGATTCTCCTCTTTATCCAGTGTCCCATGATCAAAATGTTGGTGTTATCTTTGGCTTCTCCTTATTCTCTTCTCATCTACCCTTGCTATACCAGTCTAAAAACTGATGAGAACTTACTAAGCAATTAACTTTTGTATCAGGCACTTTCTTAAGGGCTGAGGAGCTCACATGCTAATGAGGGAGACCATGTATAAATAAAAAGATCCATATACAACAGATGCAGAGTAGAGGAAAGGTAATCTTAGAGGGGAAGGCTTAAGAGACTTCTTGGGACCAAGAAGGCCTTCAGAAATTTACATTTGGGCTGAGTCTTGACGGAAGCCAGGTATGTCAGTAGGAAAAGGCAAGGAAGGAAAGCACCACAAGTGAGAGCAAGTGCAAAAGAACAAAAACAGGAGAGATGGAGAGTTGAATTCAAGGAATGGCGCAGAGAGCTAGTCCATAGAGAGTGTGGAGGGAAGTAAAGTGGAGGGAGGACTTCTTACGAAGGGACCATGTTGGGAAGAGCCTTAAATGTCAAATCTGTTGTCCTCTTCTTCTTAGTCTGATTGCCACTACTCCAATGCAAGCTCTCATTGGGTCAGAGATTTAGAAGTAGAAGGTAATTTTTCTTTTGGTGAGATAATTGGGGTTAAGTGACTTGCCCAGGGCCACACAACTAGTAAGTGTCAAGTGTCTGAGATCACATTTGAATTCAGGTCCTCCAGTGCTCCATGGCACCACCTAGCTGCCCCTAGAAGGTATTTCTTAAGCAACCTATTCCAATTTCCTTATTTTACAGGTGAGAAAACTGAGGCCCAGAGAGTGAAATCAACTTACCCAGGGTTATATACCTGTGTTGTTTGTCCTTTGTTCTAGAAGAGGACCATGACAGTAGTAAGGTGATGCCAAGACATGCAAATGAATTAGAGGACTGTGCAAAGTAGCCACCTTTACTTTCTCCTCCAGAGTCATATAGGGCCAGTGGCCAGATAGACAGTGAGAGAACTTGACCTAGAAAATACCCAAGGAGGGTTTTGAATGATGGTCTCCATGATTCTGAGGAAAGTCAGGTGGCATAGTGGATAGAGCATTGGGTTTGGAATCAAGAAGACTCATCCTCCTGAGTTCAAATACAATCAAATACAAGCTTACTAGCTATGTGACCCTGGATATGTCACTCAACCCTATTTGTCTTAGTTCTTCATCTTTAAAATGAGCTAGAGAAGGAAATGACAAACCTCTCCAGTATTCTAGCCAAGAAAACCTCACGTAGGATCATGAAGACATGACTGATTATCAACAACAACTCCCTGACTCTATCCATTACACCATACTGTCTCTCACTAAACTATGATTTCATTAGGGTCCTAATAGCTCTTTCTTACTCCATTCTTAATGCACTCCAAGCTATGCTTCTTACCATTGCCAAATGAATCTTCTTTATGCATACCTAGTCATGTCCTGCCCCTATCAAAATTCTTCAGTGGATCCCAAATGTCCACCAAGCAGAGTCCACATGGCTTTGCTTGATATTCAAGGCTCTCTACAATCTGCATTCTCTTTACAGTCCCCTCCAGTCTCTCTACACTCTAGTCAAACTGGACTACCATCCCTGAAACATGCCCTGCATTTAATCGTCCCTGAGACCTTGCTTGCTCTGCTTTCTATATTTAAAATGCTCTTTCTTTGCCCTTCTTTACCTGCTGAATTCTTTAAAATCCTTCTCAAATGTCACATGCTCCTTGAAGCTCGCTTTGGTCTCCATGGTCAGTTATTAGCTCACTCTGTTCCCACTCCTCCCACCATGAATCTTATGCAACATTGTGACTGAATTTTTATGATATACTTATGGATTATTTTCCACTGGAGTCTTTCCTATTTCTATTTTTTAAAGATTCACAAAGCACTTTACTTTTTAAGTTCAATTTTAGTTTAATTTCAGGTCCCAAATCTTTTGTTTTCCCCCTTCTCTTCTCTACTCATTGAGAAAGCAAGAAAAAACAGAATACAAATATGTATGTAGTCAAGCAAGACAAATTTTCCCATTGGTCATATATTCCTTACCTTCCCCCTACCCAAAATATATTTTAACCTGTCCTCTTAGACTATCTCCCCTCTATCTGGAGGTGGATAATATATTTCGTCACAAGTCTTCTAGAATTATGGTGGTTCATTGTGTTGATCGGTTCTTAAGTCTTTCAAAATTGTTTGTCTTTACAACGTGTATTATCATTAGAGAAATTGTTCTTCAGGTTCTGCTCACTTTGCTTTGCATCAGTTCACACAAATATTCCAGATTTCTTTGAAAATTCCTCTTTGTCCATTCTTATTGCATAACAATATTGATATTATTGGAAATGATATTGACCATATTGATATGCCATAACTGTTAAACCATTCCCCAACTGAGAAGTCCTCCTTCAGGTGCCAATACTTTGCCACTAACCAAAAGACTGGCTAAAAAATCCTTGTGTATATGAATTATTTTCCTCTTTCTTTGACTTTCTTGGGGTATATACCTAATAGTGGTATCACAGGATAAAAGGATATTCCTACTTTCAAATTGCTCTTCAGGTTACCTGGACCAGTTCACAGCTCCACCAACAGCGCTTTAATGTATCTATTTTCCCACAGTCCCTACAGCATGTCACTTTCTTTTTTTATCACCTTTGCCAATCTGATGGGTTTGAAGTGGCACATCAGAGTTGTTTTAATTTTCATTCCTCTAATTATTAGTGATTTAGAGAACTTTTTCATATGACTCTTGATAGCTTGTTTTTCTTCTTCTGAAGACTTTAACCATTTATCAATTCCCTTTCATATCTACCTACTAGACTAGGTCAAGGTCTCCAACTGCATCCAGGACCACCTCCAGTTGTCCTGATCTACATCTTGCCACTGGACCCAAATGACTCCAAAGGAGAGAGTAAGGCTAGTGACTTTGCACAGCCCTCCCTCTCTTAAATTCAATTCACTTGCAAATCATGACATCATTTTCCTGATTGTCAAGGTCCTCTTTAAGGACAAAGAACAATTAGACCATAAGCTTCTTGAGATCAAGGACTGTGTCTCATCTAAACATTGCACATTGCATCTCTTTTAGCACCTCACCGAGTGCTCTACACATAGGAGATGCTTATTATTTGCTGAATTGAATTTTAAGAGTAACTTGCCTCTCTGTTTAGTAGGTAAATTTTCTAATCATTTCCAAAGGCTCCTTTATTAAACTGCACACAATTACACAGAGACAGCATGGTGTAAGGAAGACCTAGAATCAATACTACTTCTTACAAATACTGTGTGACCGCAGGAGAATCACTCAAACTCTTAACACCTCTAGGCAACTCTCTGAGATTATGTTACAAAGAAGGTGCTCACTTGCATTGGTAGAGGGAGAGAGAGTTCTCTATGTTAATTAAATCACAGGTCCTGTCCCCATTATCCTACATAAATACATAGGATGGTTTATATTAGAGATTCTCCTTTTGTGCTGAAATTTTGATAGTGAACTGGCATTTTACAAAATGGGCATGATCATTCAATATTCAGTTCAAATTTTCCCTTCTGAGACAGTGATGATCCATCATGGTAAGGGGCAGGAAATTCCCCCTTGCTATGTACTCATATATGCCTGCCAAGGATTCATTCCCTGAGGTTATGGACTAAGAATTGGCAGACCCCCTGTTTAGTCCTGGATTCACTGAAAGCATTGCTTAACATCAAACCAATGCTGTCATCTTCCTGGGCTTCAGATAGGGAAAGTTAGGGGATCCGGTGGGCTTCTTCTAGCCAAGATGTCTACTTGCAACGAAGGAGGGGAGCAGTGATGTGTGTTAGAGCAGTTCAAACAGGCAGGCTAGAAGGTAAGTCATGAGCCCTAGGTCATAGAATACTAGCATTAGAAGGAACCTCAAAGGTCAACCAGTCCTCCTCCTATCCTTTCAAATCCTTTTCACAACATTCCAGATAGGTGATCACCCAGTCCTCACTTGAAGACCTCCAGAAACAGGGAGCTCACTACCTTCTGAGGCAGTCTATTCCACATTTGGATAGCTCTGATTATTAGGAAGCTTGCTCTTGTGCTGAGCTGAAATCTGCCTTCCTATGATTTTTTTACCCATCACTTCTCATTCTACTCTCAAAGTCTGGTATGGGCAAAAATCTGCAGATCACAGTGGGGAAACAAAATGGTAATATTAGAGATTATTATCTCTAATCCCAGAGGACTTGCTGAGTCATATTTTCCCCCAACTTTGGTTGAGGGTGTGTGGCACCTGTTACCTATACATCAGAAATATAAGGAAGAGAAAAGAAAGTGAAAATTTGAATTATTGGGGAATTATAGAGGAAGGGAAACAAAAAAAAACAAAAACAAAAACAAAAAAAACCCCAGCTTCTTCAGTGAAAAGAACAGGAAAAGAAATCCAGGACCTGGAGTCTGTTCTTAATAGTGTCATTAACTGGCTGGGCATTCTTAGATAGTTCTCACCCTGAGCCTCAGTTTCCTCTGCTGTGATAAACACAAGTATATTAGAAGATTTCTAAAGTTTCTTCCAGTCCAAACATCTGTGATTAGATGATTAAATAAGAGTGTGCTAAATAAAAAAGAGAAGGGAACCTGGGGATGTTGGGCTTACAATAAAAGATAGGTTATGATGCCTCTGAAAGAGAAAGATTAGGTGATCAAGGCTGTCATCATTATAAGAAAAAGAAAAAAAAGAGAGAGGAAAAATGGGAATTGACGTGGCACTGGGGCAGCAAACAGAAGTGAAAGAAATGCAGAACTCCTCAGCAGATATCATGACTGGAGAGGTGAAAAATATGATGAAATGAGTAAACAAAGGAAGTCCTTGGTCCAATGGATGGATGGTGAAGTTCACCAAATACAGAAGATCTGAGAGACAGAAGAGACCTTAGATCCAGTCCAGCCTCATCATTTTCCAGATGACCTAGATCTGTCCAAGATTGTACATGGCCAATATGTGGCAAAGCCTGGGCTAAAACTCAGGTCTCCTGTTCCCTAGCACTATGCTCACTCCAGTGCCAGACATTGCTTCTTGATCTGAGAACCTTGAAGTCAAGTGACTCCAGAAGTCATCTTGTCCTATTTTCCTTCCATTTGCAGGAACGAACCCTCTACAGGATGCTCGACTGGTGCTCTCTCAGCCTCTGGTCCAGGGACACCTTCTGTCAGAAGCTCACAAGTGACCCTATTTGACTTCTGGATTGTTCTCATTCTTCCATTCGATCATGCCATCTGCCTGCCTGTAACTCCCTGGGTATTGGTCCCAGCTATACCAGATCCTTGGGGGCAGCTTGAGCAAACTGCCAGGTGTTATTTTCAGTGGCATAAGTAACAGGATCAGAAAAAAAAATGACATGAGGAACATTCGTGCTGACATTTTAGAAAAGGAAGGGAAGAAGTAGATAGAAATTGGAGGCCACTGACATTGAAAACCACTGACCTTAGAGTTTGTTCAAGTTTCCTCCTGCAGGAACTGGCAAGAATAATAGAGGGTATGTGTGTGGCATTAAAAAGGCATGGTGGTGGGCCATAATGGGGCAGAAAATAGCTGGCTGGTTCAATTTCACAGGAATTGCAGCACATGTCAGAGTAGGCAGGGTTGGAAGGCTATTCATTCTAGTTGGTTCAGGACAAGGCCATTGATTGGATAAGATATGATTTTCTCTTTAACCAAGCAGAGGTGTGGAGTGAATGAACCATGAAATGGGTGAGGATGACAGTAAGTTTCCTCTCATTCCACTAGAGGTGGTCTCTTAATATACTTGGAGTCTACATATCTTCTCTTTAAAAAAAATACGGACAAAAACAGGTACTTATTAAGCACCTACAAGACTAGTTAATGGAGAATGTGAAGTGATTATGTAAGACATTGGCCCTGTCCTCATGGAGTTTCTACTCTTTCAAGCAATAGAACCATAGGATGTACAATCTGGAATAGTAATAGCTAGCAATTCTGTAGTGCCTTAAGATTCACAATGCACTTTTCTCACAATGACCCTGTGATGTAAGGACCATAAGCATTTTACAATTAATGAAACAGTCTTAGAGAAATGAAATGACTCATTCATGGTTACACAGCTAGTAAATGGCAAAATTATAACCAGAACCTGGTCTGGTTGATTCAATATTCTGTATTCTCCCCAGTATATCATACTGCCTTTCAATTAGAAGGGATCTTAGAGCATGGAATGATAGAATTAGAAAGGAATTTAGAATAATGTCAGAAAGGGAACTGAGAAGTTGGGATATTAAAACTGGAAGGGACTTTTAAATGAATGGATGAAAAAGATATTTATTATGTGCTTACTGTGGGCCAGGCACTTTGGTAAATGTTGTAGATGAAAATATTAAAAAAAGAGAGACAGTCTCAGTCCTCAAGGAGCTTGGATGATGGTAGGAAAAGACACAGCACATACAGAGGAGAAGTCACCAGGGAACACTGTTTTGTTTTGGAGAAGTATAAAGGTGGGGGCAGATGGTGAGATGGCCTAACTGAATGAGACATAAAGCTGAAACATAGTCTGGTGTCTAGGGCCAGCCAATGGAGACAGTGGGCCAAGTGAGCTAGTGTGTACCCAGCTGGTCACCAATTAACTGAGTTGACTCCTATAGCAGGAGTTCCAGTTATAAGTCCCCAGGACTGGGGCCAGAATTCTGGAAGACTTGCATGTGGAGGTCAAAGTTTCAGGTTCAAGGTAGAGAGGATGATCCAGATGAGGAGAAGAAGGTCCAGGGCAGTAGGTAGATGGTAATACAGCTCAAATAGGCAATTGAATAGGATGGGAAACCAATGTTAGAGTGTTAGAATTAGAAGGGACTAGATTATAGACTGTCTATAAATAAAATAGAGTGTTAGAACTAGAAGGGACTAGATTATAGACTGTCTGTAAATAAAATAGAGTATTAGAATTATAATGGACTGGATTATAGACTGTCTAAGATGGTGTGGATGTTAGAGGTTACTTCATCCATCTCCCTCATCTTACAAACGAGAAAAGAGGGGCAGAGCCAAGATGGTGGAATAGAAAGATGAATATACTCTAGCACTTCCCTCACAGCTCAGAAAATACCTGTAAAAAATGATTCTCAACAAATTCTAGAGCAGCAGAAGCCACAGAACAACAGAGAGAAAGAGGTTTCTATCCAAAGGTAACCTGGAAGGCCAACAGGAATGGTCTATCTCATGGGACACTGAGAGGAGCGGAGCCCAGACCTGGTCACACTGCACTGGGAGGAATGGGATCTGAAGAGACCTCTGGGGCAGAGTTCACAGCAGGGAGGGTCCCAGATCCCTGAACTCACAAGTAACAAAGAAAGCTCCAAAGGTCAGAGTGGGAGAGTTCAAGAGGGGAACAGGCTCCTGATGGTAGCAACAGCAGTAGCAGACTGCAGTCAGCTAGGGTGGCTGGAAAGCAACCTGAGTCCATTGTCCAGGCAGTTCAGCTTAAAGCCTCTGGTGATAGGGAGCAGCTGATCTAAACCTCAGCCCTCAGTGACAGCCCTGCCCCCACCCAAAACCCCAGCAGAATTGAGCAGCTGAGTCCAATCTCAACCTCGAACATGATACTGGGAAGAGAAGGGGCAATAGGACCATCTTCTTGACAAAAGATTCAGAAGTCAAGTAACTGACTGAGAAAATGCCCAAAAAAGGGAAAATAAATAAGACCATAGAAGCTTAGTTTCTTGGCGAACAGGTGTTTCCTCCCATCCTTTTGGATGAGGAAGAACAAGGCATACTATCACAGGAATTCAAGGCCCCTGTCTCCAGGGCCTCCAAAGGGAACTTAAATTAGGCTCAGGAAATAAAAGAGCTTGAAAAGTGAGTTAGCAGCATACTAAAGGAGAACCAAAAAAAATCCTGAGAAAAATATCACCTTTAAAAACAGGCTAACTCAATTGGAAAGGAGGCTTTAAAAAGCAGAATTAGCCAAATGGAGGAGAAGGTTCAAAATCTCACTGAACAAAATAGTTCTTTAAAAGAGAGTTCAGGAAAGCTAATGACTATGACATAAACCAAGCAGCTAAAAAACAAAATCAAAATTTTGAAAAAAGTGGAAGATAATGTGAAACATCTCATTGGAAAAACAACTGACCTGGAAAATAGATCCAGGAGAGACAATTTAAAAATTATGGGAGGGTGGAGCTAAGATGGTGGAGTAGAAAGACTCACGTAAGCTAGCTCTGAACCCACAGCCCATATATTCCTGCAAGAAGAATTCGCCACAAATTCTAGATCACTGCAAGGTGTGCAGAAACACAGTGGAAAAGATTTCCGTTCCAGAGAGCCCTGGAGAGCTGCCCCAGGGTCCGTCGTGCCCCAGAAAGTGGAGCCCACCCCTGAGCTGTCCTGGCCACAGCCCCAGAAGAGCAGATCCGAGCAGGCTTCAGGGACAGAATCTCCGGTGGCCGCAAAAGTTCTCTCAAAATTAGAATGAAACAGATGGAGTCTAATGACTTTCTGAGAAACCAAGAAATCACCAAACAAAATCAAAAGAATGAAAAAATGGAAGAGAATGTGAAATATCTCATTGGAAAAACAACTGACCTGGAAAATAGATCCAGGAGAGAAAATTTAAAAATCATGGGACTACCTGAAAGTCATGATCAAAAAAAGAGCCTAGACATTATCTTCCATGAAATTATCAAGGAAAATTGCCCTGATATTCTAGAAGCAAAATAAATATTGAAAGAATCCACCAATTGTCTCCTGAAAGAGACCTGAAGAGAGAAACTCCTAGGAATATTGTGGCCAAATTTCAGAGTTCTCAGGTCAAGGAGAAAATATTGCAAGCAGCTAGAAAGAAATAATTTGAGCATTGTGGAAATATAATCAGGATAACACAGGATCTGGCAGCTTTAACATTAAGGAATCGAAGGGCTTGGAATAGGATATTCCAGAAGTCAAAGGAACTGGGATTAAAACCAAGAATCACCTACCCAGAAAAACTGAGTATAATATTTCAAGGGAATAAATGGTTATTCAATGATACAGAGGACTTTCAAGCATTCATGATGGAAAAATCAGAACTGAAGAGAAAATTTGATTTTCAAACACAAGAATCAGTAGGAATATGAAAAGGTAAACAGGAAAGAGAAATCATAAAAGACTTTCTAAAGCTGAACTGTTTACATTTCTATATGGAAAGAAAATATTTGTAACTCTTGATACTTTTCTCAGTATTTGGGTAGGTGGAGGGATTGTACATACACACACACACACACACACACATACATAGACAGGTTGTGTTGAATCAGAAGAGATGATATCCACAAAAAACCAAAAATAAAATAAAAATTAAGGGGTGAGGGAGAAAAATACTGGGAGGAGAAAGGTAGAAATGAATGGGGCAGGCTATAACTCATAAAAGAGATAAGAAAAATCTTGTTCACTGGAGGAGAAAAGGGAGAAGGGGAGAGGAGAAAAGTGAAGCTACTCTCTCCACACATGGCTTAAGGAGGGATTAACATACTAAATTTGGTATGAAAATCTATCTTACACTAAAGGAAAGTAGAGGAGGAGGTGACAAGTGGGGTGAGGGGAATGACAGAATGGATGGCAAATGGGGGAAGGGAGTAACTAGAAATAAACACTTTTGGGAAGGGACAAGTTCAAATGAGAGAATATAAAAACAAGGAGGGATAGAGTAGGATGGAGGGCAATATAGTTAGTATTACACAACATGATTGTTATGGAAGTCTTTTGCAAAATGACACATATTTAGTCTGTATTGAAGTGCTTGCCTTCTCAGTGGGGCTGGGTAGGGAGGGAGGGAGAGAAGTTGGAATTCGAAGTATTAGAAATGAATGTTGAGAATTATTATTGCATATAACTGGGAAATAAGAAACACAGGTAATGGGGTATAGAAATTTATCTTGCCCTACAAGAAAAGAGAAAAGATGGGCATAAGGGAAAGGTGGGGTGTGATAGAAGGGAGGGTACATTGAGGAAAGGGGTAATCAGAATGCAAAGTCTTAGAGGATGGGGAGAGGGGAGAGATGGGGAGAAAAATTGGATATGTCACAAAGTGATGTAAAAGCAATTAGTGTTAAAACAATTGACTGAATTAATTGCTGGGACTAAATCAGATACATCTTTAGTTTGTGGAAAAGAATTTCAGTCTAAGTTTCCTAGAGGCAGGCAACCTTGGGTAAAATGTGACATTGATGGAAAAGTTAAGGTTTTAATCTTAAATCTGAATTTATGATTGTTATTTTATCAGGAATTAGAACAGATATAGAAAGGCATGTAAACCACTTAAGACTTGCCTCAAAAGATGTTCCTTAGCCAATGTGAAATTATAGTAATATCTGACTATATCATATGGTTATTGCAACTTGCTATTTTAAGATTCTATGGGACTATTAACTGACAGTTCTTCTGAGACTAACTCCAGGTACGGATAGCAAGAAAGGCAATCTGAGCCTCCAATCCCATGATGCCAGTAAGCCTGTGAGATGCTAGTATGAACTGCAAAAGGTGATCTCATGGGAAGGATGAGAGAGCGACTGTTCAGTCTGGGCTGAGGTAGGATTCTCCTGACTCAGTTTCCCCACTATCACCTGGCAGACTTTAAGCCTGACTGAATGCAAGTTGACAATCTACTCCTGCCTGGAATTGACATGAAATTGTGGAGATAGTGTTTCCCTGCAATATCCCTACTATTAGTGGCAATTTCCTATAGTCAAAAGGTTTGTAAGCTTAATACCAGATCCATTAAATTATAGATTGTTGGTAGGGGGACATCCGAGTTTAAGTCTAAAATTAAGCTATTAGGCTTAGGACTTTAGACCAACAACAGTAAGTTAGGGTCCTTTAATTCTTAACAATAGTGTGGAGACAATTAGGTCAAGGGCTTGTGAAGTTAGCATACATAGTTATTATTTGTGTCTCAGCTGGTTAATGTTAAAAAAAAATCATTTGTGGTCTATATTGTAAATGCTTTAAAAGAAGTATCACCTGACCAAAAGTTGGAATTGTTTTATGTGATATGAACTGTGTTAAAAATGAAAATTTTTTTAAAAGTATGAGTATAAATTTAAAAAAACCAAATTGATGTTGGCAAAGTCTCACTTCTTTGTACCTTAGTTCCTTGTTTGTAAAAATGAACAGATTGAACCAGATGGCCTCAGAGGTCCTTTCCATCAGCGAGATACTTTGTTCTCTGTCTCTCCCCCAAAGAATAAAAGTAGGGTAAAAATATGAAAACAAATGTCCCAGTCATCATCTGCAGGTCATCTCACACTAGTGACAATGGAAGACAGCTGTAAGGGAATCAGAAAAGTTCAAAAATGGTGCACTGAGGTCACCTCCCATATACATTGTGTATATCTTATATGTACAATTGTGTGTGTGTTTACCTCTTGTCTCCTTCATCAAAATGTAAACTCCTTGAGGACAGGAACCGTGTTTTTGATTTTCTTTGTATTCCTAGAGCTTGACTCAGATGCCAGGCAAACATAGTAAGTACTTAATATATGCTTGTTGATTGAATGATGGATTGAAATGAGAGGGAAGATATACCATTGTCATACTGAAGGTATAAAACCAGAGGATGGGCTGGTGAGGATTTGTGAACCCTGTGGAGGTAAGAAATATGCAGAAAGAAGCCTTAGAAACAACAACAGGAAAAAGTTCCCAAATCCACCACATTTACTTTATTATTAGAAAACAGAGAAAGAATAATTGAGCAGTCTCTGATGCCCATGGTTCTGTTCACCCACAATGCATGTGTCCCCCTCAACAGGCTGTGCAATTTTCCATCAGCAGATGGAGAACACATTTATGACCCTGTGAAACTTCAGCAAACTTCAGCAAAAGTTTATTGAAAGTGCCCATGGTGAGCAGGGCATTGTATTAGGTACTTGGGGAGAAAGAAAGTTTAGACAAGATAAGGTTCCCAGAGTTGGAGCCAAGCTGGCAGAGTAAAAGCAGGGACTTCTCTGAGCTCTCCCCTAAAGCCCTCCAAATACCTGTAAAAATGACTCTAAAATTCTAGAACTACAGAACCCACAAAATGATAGAATAAGACAAATCTCCAGTCCAAGGCAACCTGGAAAATCAACAGGAAGAGCCTTTCACACCAGGCAGGGAGCAGAGCAAAGCCTTGGTATGGGTTGACTGGCACAGATATGCCAGACCAATACTCAGGGGACTGAATCATTGGCAGCTATGTAGCAGTAGCAGTGGCAGAGGCTGCTTCCAGAGCTGTGGGTCCATAAATGGTGGGGGATTGAGGGCTGATACAAAGTCCCTGAAGACTGGGACACCCACCCCCAAACTTACCCTCACTGAAAGCAGAGTTCTACCTTGACAAAGTGTTAGAAAGTCAAGTGTTTGGTTGGAAAGATGAGTAAACATTGTAAAAGAACTTAGACTACAAAATTTTACTTTGGTGACAAGGAAGATCAGGGCATACAACCAAAGGAGGACAGCAGAGTCAAAACTCCTACATTAAAAAACTCCAAGAGGAATATGAATTGATTACAAGCCATGAAGGACCTCAAAAAGAACTTTGAAAATCAAGTAAGAGAAGTAGAGGAACAATTGGGAAGAGAAAAGGGAGTGATGCAATAAAATCATGAAAAATGAGTCAACGACTTGCTAAAGGAGACCCCCCAAAAAATACTAAAGAAAATAACATCTTAAAAAATAGATTAACCCAAATAGTGAAAAAAGTCCAAAAAGTCAACAAGAAGAAGAATGCCTTAAAAAGCAGAACTGGCCAAGTGGAAAAGGAGATCCAAAAGCTCACCAAAGAAAATAATTCCTTCAAAAATTAGAATGGAGCAAATGGAAACTAATGACTTTATGAGAAATCAAGAAATTATAAAACAGAACCAAAACAATGAAGAAATAGAAGACAATGTGAAATATCTTACTGGAAAAAACACTGACCTGGAAAATAGATCCAGGAGACATAATTTAAAAATTGTTGGGCTACCTGAAAGCCATGATCAAAAAAAGAGCATAGACATCATCTTTCAAGAAATCATCAAGGGAAAACTGCCTCGATATTCTAGAACCAGAGCGTAAAATTGAAATTGAAAGAATCCACCTATTGCCTCTGCAAAGAGATACTAAAAGGAAAACTCCTAGGAATATTGTAGCCAAATTCCAGAGTTCCCAGATCAAGGAGAAAATATTGCAAGTAGCCAAAAAGAAACAATTTGAGTATTATGGAAATACAAATTGGATAACATAATATCTAGCAGGTTCTATTTTAGGGGATCAAAGGGTTTGGAATATGATATTCCAAGGGACTGAGGAGTAAGATTAAAACCAAGAATCAGCTGCCAAGCAAAATTAAGTATAATCATCCAGGGGGAAAATGGATATTCAATGAAATAGAGGACTTTCAAGCATTGTTGCTGAAAAGATCAGAGCTGAATAGAAAATTTGACTTTGAAATATAAGAATCAAGACAAGCACAAAAAAGTAAACAGGAAAGAGAAATCATAAGAGACTTATTAAAGTTCAACTGTTTACATTCCTACATGGAAAAATGATATTTGTAACTCATGAGATGTTTCTCAGTATTAGGGTAGTTGGAGGAGATAGATAGATAGATAGATAGATAGACAGACAGACAGACAGACAGACAGACAGACAGACAGACAGATAGATAGATAGATAGATAGATAGATAGATAGATAGATAGATAGATGGATAGATAGATGGCACAGGGTGAGTTGAATATGAAGGGATGATATCTACAAAATAAAATTAAGGGATGAAAGAGGAATATATTGGGAGAAGGAGAAAGGGAGAGTTAGAATGGGGGGGGTAAATTATCTCACATAATCTTACAAAAGAAGCAAGAAAAAAGTTTCACAATGGAGGGGAAGAAAGGGAGGTGGGAAGGACTGAGTGAACCTTGCTCTCATTGGATTTGGCTTAAGGAAGAACAACATATACACTCAGTTGGGTATCTTACCCTACAGGAAAGTAGGGGAGAAGGGGATAAGAGCAGGGGATGATACAAGGGAGGGCAGATTGGGAGAGGAGGTAGTCAGAAGCAAACATTTTAGAAAAGGGGCAAGGTCAAAGGAGACAATAGAATAATCAGGGGGCAGGATAGGATGGAGAGAAATATAGTTAGTCTTTTACAACATGACTATTATGGAGGTGTTTTGCATAATTACATATTTATAACCTATATTGAATTGTTTGCCTTCTCAAAGGGGGTGGGTGTGGAAGGATAAAGGGAGAGAGTTTGGAACTCAAATTTTTAAAAACAAACATTAAAAAAATGTTTTTACATGCAACTGGAAAATAAGATATACAGGCAAAGGGGTATAGAAATCTATCTTGCCCTTCAAGAATGTAAAGGGAAAGGGGATGGGTGCATGATAAAAGGGAGCGCAGACTGGGGGAAGGAGTAATCAGAATGCATATCATCTTGGAGTGGGGAGAGGGGAAAGATGGGGAGAAAATTTGGAATATTTATGGAATATTAAGGATATCAAATAATATCAAAATATTATGGAAATGAATACTGATAACGAAAAATAAATAAATTTAAATCTTAAAAAAAATATGATTTCTGTCCTTCTGGTGCTTCCAGTCTAGTGGGGGAGATAGGGTAAATGTGCAAATAACTTCAATGTGCAATAGCAATTCAGACTTAGAAGTAAGCTTTTATGGAGGGCAGGGTGGGCAGGGTAGTCATGATCAATGAAGAGCAGGATTTTTTTTATACCTTAATGGTCTGTGTGTGTGTGTGTGTGTGTGTGTGTGTGTGTGTGTGTGTGTGTGTGTGTTCCAACATCAAGGAGGTAAGGTATGGTGACACTGAAGGGAAGATTTTAAATTTTCATTTCCCGAGTTGGAAGACTGGTGGGAAGAGATGTTCAGTGCTCTGCTAATTACTAATAATCATAGATCACATGTATGCAGTGCTTTAAAGCTTACAAAGTACTTTCCATAAATTTCCTCATTTGATCCTTACATTCATTTGAGAAAGGTGACTTCATTATCCCCATTTTAAAGTTGAGGAAACTGAGGCAGACAGAGGTTGAAGTGACTTGTCCAGTGTCACACAGCTAGCAAGTGCCTCAGGCTAGAGCCAAACCCAGGGATATTACTGACTCCAAGTGTTCTGTCCACTTCATTATGCCACCTTTAAGAAGAGGACACATTTTTCTAAAATAGGGGAATCTATGAAAACCACATAATAAAGAGGATATGGTGGATAAAGATCTTAGAAGAAAAATAACTATGCAATGAAATATCAAAGGGGGCCTACATGTAAAGGACTGAAAAAGCCAGACTCAAGGCTAAGGACATCAGAAAGAGCTTTTAGAGACTACAGACAGACAATAGGATCTTAGTTTTTAGTATTGGAAGGGACCTTAGGGGTCATCTTATTGAATCCCCTTATTTTACAGATGAAGAAACTGAGGCCCAGAAAGGCTGAGTTGCCAAAGGTCAAATAGACCATAAGTGGAAGAAGCAGGATTTGAACTGAGGAGTTCTAACTCCAAAAATCAGCATGCTTTCCATGGCCCCTGCCTGCCTCCCGTAAATAGGCTGTAGAAAGTTTTATCTAGCCAGGTGTCTACATGGAAATCAACAATCAGGAGAGACAGCATGCACCTGAATAAATGGTGCCAGGAGAAGTGACCTATGGACACTGGGTGTCAATATGCCAAACCCAGTGCATGATGGGAGTCAAGAAGTTAGCAGCTATTACTCTGCCCTCAGGGAACAGAGTGGTTTATTTTCACACTGAGAAGTAAATGATGGAAGTGCTTCTCCTGAGAGCACATTTGGATGGGGGTTGGTGGGAAAGGGCTCAGATCATAGGACACTGACTTCTTAGAAAGAAGAAATAGAGCCACAGTTCTAGGGGAAGAGATATAAAAAAGAGAACATGTCGGTCCCAGTGTGAGTCTTAGTAGCATTGAACTATTCCAACATGCCCTAACTCTTCCCTTCTCATTCCAACCCTTTCTGCTCATGCTGATAAAAGGCAGCACATTCTTTGTACCCTGCCCTGGTCAGATGCCCTCTGGGGTACAGTGTTCAGTTCTTGGTGCCACAGTTTAAGAAAGACCCCAGAAAAACCTGGAAAGACTCATATGAACTGATACAGAGTGAGGGGAGCAGAACGAGGAGAACATTGTATACAGTTACAGCCACATTGTGTGATGACTGACTTTGATAGACTTGGCTCTTCTCAGAACCTCAGCAAGGCTCTAAGACAATTCCAAAAGACTCATAATGGAAAATGCTACTCATGTCCAGAGATAGAATTATAGAATCTGAATGCAGATTAAAGTATACAATTTGCTTTCTTTTTTCTATCTTGTTTCTTCTTTCTCATAGTTCATTCCATTGGTTCTAATTTGTCTTTGTAACATGAACAATGTGAAAATATGTTAGATGTGTAATGCATATATTTTATATATATATATATATATATATATATATAGAGAGAGAGAGAGAGAGAGAGAGAGAGAGAGAGAGAGGGAGGGAGACAGAGACAGAGAGACAGAGTGATCAAGAGAGACAGAGAGAGAGAGCGAGGGAGAGAGCGAGGGCGAGAGCGAGGGCAAGGGCGAGGGCTAGGGCGAGGGTGAGAGTGAGCCTGTATCAGAATGATGTCATCTTGGGGAGTGGGGAGAAAATTTGGAACTCAAAAGCTTGTGGAACTGAAGGTTGTAAACTAAAAATTAAATAATTAAAAAAATTTAAAAAAAAAGAAATGGATGTCTCCTTCCTCTGTAATTTCATGATTTGGAGGCAGGGAGGTAGCATAGAAGACATCATGTTGGGTCTGGAGTTGCAAAGACCCTAAGTTCAAATCTGCTCTCAGACACTTTCTGTGTTACCTTGAGCAAGCCTATGCCTGCCTCAGTTTCCTCAACTGTAAAATGTGAATCACAATTGCACCTGCCTTGCAGATCTATTGTGAGGATTATATGAGGTAATTCTTGTAAAGTTCTTAACACATTGCCTGGCACATAGTAGGTACATAGTTCCCTTTCTCCCCTCCCCCTAATATGCCTTCACCTTGCTTTGTAATTATTTGTGCATGTCACCTCTCTACTAGACTAATCTCTTCAGAGTTCACTCCTTCATACCACTCCAGGTTCTGGACTCTCTGGATGTGTCTTCTCACCCTGAAAGATTACTTTGCACCTTGTGTTTCCTTCTTCTGTTTGGTCAGTTCCTCCCAGAACCTCCATGTTAATGGAAGTTTTCAAGTCAACCAGGGTCACTCCTTCCTTCCTCTTCATTTCTTCCTCTTCAGGTGACCTTTTCCACTAGATCCCCCTTCCTATCTCTTCTCTCCTTTTCAGCTTCCTTCTGTGTCACTTCCTCCATTACATAACCTTAGAATATAAGCTTATCCTGGAATATACACTCCTTGAGTACAGGGACTTCATTTCTTTTTGTTTGCATTTGCATTCTCAGTGCTCCCCACAGTGCTTTGCACATTGTGAGCACCTAATATACTTGCTGATTTGACTTGATTCGATTTCAAGGCAGGGTCTGAGCCTTATTCATCTTTGTATGTCCTGCAACAGCTAGCACAGTAGCCTTAACAAACTGTGACAAACAAACATGGACAGTTGGAAGGAAGGAAGGAAGGAAGGAAGGAAGGAAGGAAGGAAGGAAGGAAGGAAGGAAGGAAGGAAGGAAGGAAGGAAGGAAGGAAGGAAGGAAGGAAGGAATGGTGAGAAAACAAATACCAGTTGTACAGAATGATGCAACTCTGCATGCTGAAGAAATCCAGGTGGTTTTTGGTTAATGACTTCTTTCCCTCTGAAGACCCACTTCAGATAGGAAAGCAACCACCCAAGAAATGCTGGCTGGATATGGGTCATGAATGAAAATGAATTTAATGGCCTTGCCCCAGTGGACATCTGTCCCTGTTCTAGCATCCCTCCATGCCCTGGCACTGAACAGCTGCCCTGGCATCCTTTGCCAAGGAGAGAGACAGCGGGGTGCTGCCAGTAAGGAGAGAGACCGGCTGGCCTCCTCACTCTGCCCTGAACTGGCCATTTGGAGGCTGGAAATTACATCGTGCCTGTGGGCAGGAGGCATCTTATTTTGGGAAATTCAATTATCCACAACAGCAGGCATGACCCCATTGCCCTTCCTGATTAGGGTGCTGGACATACAGCATGAGTAATGCACTCCATTCCTACCTGGATCTGCAGGCGAGGCCTAGTCAGTCTGAAGATTGGCATGTTGTTACCCCTTTCTCTCTCTTAGTCACCCCCACATTTTTTTTACCTCAAATGCCCCTCCATTTTCTTACAATCATGGAAGTAGGGCACTGGAACCTGGTGGGGGAGAGGGGAATGAGAATGGTGGCAGCCTTTGTCAATAGCCCCTGTGAAGACACTAGCCTCCCTTCCACTCTGACACTCCTTTTAGAAGCATGTACAAGCACAGATTACCTAGACCTCTTGACTATTGTCTAAACTGGTTCTATAAATCTGAGACTCTGGAATATGTTGACAGGAAGAAGAGCAGTTGAGCCAGGTTAGAGCTTTTCACAGAAAAGTCATGCCCTTGCAGAGCCCACCTGCCTGAGTGACTTTTTTGTGCATCTGTGTCCCTTCAAAAAATGTGCCATCCTATAAGATCTTGGAAATCTTAGGCACAGCGTACTGCAAAGAGTTGGATGGTGAAGACTGGTGCAATGTTGCCAACAAAATTCTTAACCTTTCCCTGTTCTCCTGGGTGTGCCCAGGTTAGATGCCGTAAGACCTTTGCAGGCAGCAGGCTCGGGACCCTGAACAGACCCATTCTTGCTCTATCCCAAGTTAGCGCAGCTCCAGTCACCAGAGAGACAGTAGTTTTTGGTTATTCAAGGATGGATAGTTGCCCACGGTACTTCATTTCTTCTTGTTCCTGTTGTTTCTCCTTTGGACCATATTAACATTCCTTATTTCCTCCACTAGACAGGAGCCCAAACTCATGCCTTCTTCTCATTTGACAAAGATACTCTTTTCAGATTACTACAGGATCTTACACAAAGTAAGTACTCAAAACATAAGATATATGACTGAATGAATACTATAGCTTTCCCCTGCCTACTTCCAGGCAAGCAGATAAACACATGCTCCTGCTTACCCTCCTTTTAAAGTAAAAGTTACTGACTAACCATGTCAACAAATGTATCAAGTGCTTAATGTATATACAAGGACATGGTAGTAGAGAGACAGTATGGCATCATGGCTTGAGAGCCAGCCTTCGAGTCAGGAAGATTTGGGTTCAAATGCTGCTTCTGTTACATATACTAGTTGTGGGACCATAGGTAAATCACTTAACACTCTGTGTCCACAGGCAACTTTCTAAGACTATAATTTATAGAATTACCCAACTGTATGGGGGGAGGGCAGAAATTATCATAATAGGAGTTCCCCACACCAATTAAATCAAAGGTCTAGACCTTCCTTCTCTATCTTTCCTTCCCCCAAATGTATAATGCAATGGAACTTTGAAAATACCTAATTGATTCTGAGGATTTGATAGTCAAACATTCATCCAGTGAGTCTTTAATGTTTTCTACTCACCTGACCCTGTTGGGAGGTACTTTGGAGAATACAAAAATTATAAAAGACATGGGTTCTATCCATAAAGATTCTAAAGTCTAAATGAATTGATAAGATACACACAGAGAATACAGTTAACAAAGAAAAGTAATACGTATTTCCTTTCCCTTCCTTCTTTTCTTCTCTTTTTCCCTCCTTCCCCTCCCCTCCTCCTCTCCCCTTTTGTCTTCTCCCTTCCCTTCCCTTCACTCCACTCTCTCCCTTTCCTTTCTCCTCCCCCTTCCCTTCCCACAATGAATGTTCACTTCACAAGCAAACACATCCTGGCTAAGAGGATTGCCAGTTGAGGATGGTAGGATTTCTCTAGATTTCCATATGGAAATCAAGAGCCCAGAAGAAAAAAAAAAAAACCATCTTACCCATTGACGTATTGATTTAGCATGTCAGCATCTATGATTAATACAAGTCTGGAGTGCTTTCTGAACTGATATGCCAAACTGAGAGATTAGTGAGTTCAGCAAATTGCATTATTCTCTTTTCAGCATCCCAGTCTCCCCTTTGCACATTCCCTCCTCAGCATAGGAAATGAAGAATCATCTCATTTCTGCTGTATGATTCTTTCCTTTCTGTCCAGAATGGGAAAGAGACTTTTCTAAATTCAGTGTCTTCTCACAGGGATTTCTGAAGCCCTTGCTCCAACCTTTACCAGAAGCAAGAATCCTCTTGATACCCGATAAAGGGATATCCAATATCCACTTGGAGGACCATTACAACCACCCTTTTGCCAAGCCAGTCCATTCCATCTTTGGTAACCTCCAATGGTTTGAAATTTCTTAATATTGAGCTGAAATCTTCCTCCCAGCAACTTCTACCTGTTGGTTTTAATTCTGTCCTCCCAGGTGAGGTAAATAAATTGAATGCCTCTACCATGTGGCATGTGCGGGCAATGATCATTTTCTGCTTATGTTTTTTCTTCTTTTGGATAAATATCTGCAAGACTTTTAGATGATCCTCTTACAGTATAGTTATGCAGTGGCTACTTTGATGGACTTATTCTTTTTGACATGGGTACACTTTTCATACACTAAGATTAAAGTCCATTTATACCTTCTCATTCTGTGAAATTCTCCTCCCTCTCATCTCCATATTTGCTAGTTAAGATCCACTCAATGTGCTGGAAACCTTCCTTTGGATATTTTAATATTTCCTGGGTATCAACATGCACTTGGGCAAGATTGACCTTCTTCTTTTCCTGGTCCTCCATGAGGTCTTTTATGCCACTTCTCACCCATGTGCCAGGCACTCTGCTGAGTTCCAGAAACACAAAAACAGTAGTCTCCTGCCACTAAAGAGATTACATTCTCTCAGGAGACAAAATGTTGGGTATTCAATGGATAGAGCACTGAACCTGAAGTCAGGAAGACCTGAGTTTAAATCTTACCTCAGATGCTTCTTAGCTGTGACCTGAGCAAGTCATTTGACCTCTGCTCCAGTTTCTTCATCTATAAAATGGGCTAATAGAGTTGTAAGGATCAAATAATATTTGTAAAGTCTTTGGCAAACCTTAAAGTTCTATTAAATGCTAGCCACATTAGTGTTTAGTAGTTAATTAAGGCAATTTTGGGGTAGAGAGCACTACAAGGAAGACTTGCATAGGTAATATCTGAGCTGAGTTTCAAAGAAAATAAAGGTTTCTAAGAGGAGAAAGTAAGGAAAGAAGTTAATTCCAGGCACTGAGAAGAGGATAGAGATGGGGGCTGTCTAGTGTGATGGGACCATATATGGGCTTCAGAAAGGGAAGTAGCATGTAATGAGGCTGGACAGATAATTTGGGGTCCAGGTTGTAAAGAGTTCTAGCTGCTAACCAGAGAGATTTGTCCCAAGTCACATGACCAATTTGGGTCAGGGGTGGTCTTGGAATCGGGTCTTCCTGATTCTGATGCTAATGATCCATCACCAAAAGATGACTATTAGTCACTGAAGGTTTGTTGAGGGGAAGGAGAACCACCTCTTCACTTCTTGATCAATCCCAGCACTCCCTAGCACCAACCTGAACTCATGAGGCAGATGCCCTGTAAAGGTGATTCACAGGTCAGAGGTTCTTTCTGGATTAAAAAGCCCCAGTCTTCCTTAAGACTTTTGATCAGACTATGTTACCAAGATTTACTCTGAAAGTGAATGGATCTTCTTGCCTATGGAGCTGAGGTCAGCACCAGGAGCTGAGCTGAGGCTTTCTCTCAGTAGGATAAAACTGCTGACAAAGCTTCATCTACCAAGCTGGAGTTGGCTGACTGAAGGATCCAGCCTCTAGCCAAACTTTTCTTATCCCAGTGAGTCTTCTGCCAAGATCAAGTCAATGCTTGAAGATATGAGAGAACCTGTCACCAAAGAAGATCCAACCTGACCCCAGGGCTCAGATCTTCCTGGGCACTGACTTTGCAAAGAGCTTTATAAGTCATTATGGGTCATGCCTCCAAGAGATTCAAACAACTGGTCAGATGGTTAAATTTGAACATCTGAGGAAGTCAATACACAGTTTAGTGATTTGATTAAACCGATAACATCTAGCAGGATCCTACACGTAGGGTTAAGAATAATAATAATAGCTAATGTTTATATAGTGCCTACTATGTGCCAGGCATTGTGCCAAACACTATTCAAATATTATCTCATTTAATCCTTCTGTCAACTCTGTGAGGTAGAAGCAATTATTTCTACTTTACAGATGAGGAAACTGAGGCAAACAGTGATTGAAGTGACTTATCCAGGGTCACACAGCTAGTAAATATTGTGCTGTCTATCATGTCTAACCCATGTGACTTTATAAAAAAGGAAAGAGACCCAGTGAGAGAACTAGATGGCACAGTATATAGAGTGCTGGACTTTTTGTCAAGAAGATCTAAATTTGAATCCTGGCTTAGATACTTACTAACTGTGTGACTCTTGGCAAGTCATTTAAACTTCTGTTTGACTCATTTTCCTCATGTGTAAAATAAGCATGATATAGCACCTACCCTCCAGGGTGTTTGTGCTTTACAAATCTTCAAGTGCTATATAATTGCTAGCTATTAATACTACTACTACTACCATTGCTGCTGCTGCTGTTGCTACTACTACTACTATTACTACTGTTGCTGCAGCTGCTAATGGCTGCCCAGAGTCCCACAGGCAGGCAGAATTTGCAGATAGAATTTTAGTTGCAAATCTAAAGCTATCCTACCAAGATACCCATTTCCTACTCATATCCAATGACTACAAATACCTGGAACACTGAAAATTCCAAATCTGCAAAAGTTTCACTGAATCTTAGAGCTAGGGGGCATCTTAGAGATCATCTCATTCAACTACCTCATTTTTCAAATGAGGAAACCAAGGTCCCGAGTGTTAGCTCTGGATTTAGAGTGTTAGCTGGATTTCACCTAGCCAGTCTCTAACCTGGGAAGGGATCTAGGGATCATCAGATGAAATGATTTGCCCGAGGACACATGGCCAGTAAGTGACAGACAGCAGGAGATAAACATGCTTTTTGATTCCCTACATGAAATTTTCCCTATATCATGCTGACTCTCACTGGTGGTGACTCAACCTTTGCTTGAACATCTCCAGTGAAAGGGAGCTCACTACCTCCCAATATAGCTCATTTTACTGTTGGGCAGCTATAATTATTTTAGAGTTATTTTTCATGCTTAGATAAAATCTCACTCCTCATAACTTTCCCTCTTTGCTCCTAAGTTTTGCTTCTGAAATAGCAGAGAAAAGTGTGCTCTATTGTCTGTGACAGCCCTTTGGAAAAGTGAAGACAATTCCCAGGTTTCTTCTAAATTTTCTCTTTGCTAGGCTAACTATTCTTATTTTCTCTCACTGTTCCTTATATGATATGACTTGCAAACTTGTTACCAGGCAGATTTCTGTACTCTTGTACTATATTCTATATATAGGGCTCAGACCCAAAAGGAACCTAAAGATCATCTAGTACAACCTTTCATGTTAAAATGAAAACAGTGAGTCTCAAACGAGTATCTAGCAAGTATGCGAGTTCCTTGAAGACCATGTCTGTTTCTGTCTGCTTGCTTTGTCTTTGCTGCTATGGCACAATGTCTTATGTATAATGTGTGCTTAACAAACCCTTGTTAAGCTGAATTATAAGCAGTAGAATCAGAATTTGGACCTAGGTATACTGACACCAAATCTAGTGCTTTTTTTTTTCATTATGTCCCAGTGTCTCCACTAAATGACTGAAATGAATGAAGTCTGAGATACATAGTTTCTAGGTAGTAAATAATCAATTTATTAATCAAGCTAGCAGATAATCAGTAAATTGAGATCAGAAACTAAAGATGAATCTTGGGGATCACTGAGTAGTTAAATACCTTTGGAAAAAAAATTGTCTCTGATGGGTGGAAATCAACTCTGATTGGTTAACACTTAATGAGAGGGTGGATACATTGATGAGGAGGTGGCCAAAAAGTCTTTAGCTCCTCCTGCTGAGAACATGACCTGAGCATGAGGTCATGCAAACTGTACAAAAGAATCCATCTCTACCCAGACCACTCTGACTGATTTTCCCTTTCATAAGTTGGGTCACCCTAAATTCTAACACAAGGTTCCAAGGACAGGGGCTAATTTCTTAAGGGCAAGAACTCACCTAGATTGAATTCTGTTTGTAAGTTCTTCTAGTTGAGTGGGGCCCCACCCAAGATCAAGAAACATGTACCCAAAACACTTGAGCAATCTCATCTATCAGCAATGTCCTTCAGAGACTGACTGAATAACCTACAGAGGTTGACTTCTGAATGAGAAAATAGGAAGGGAAAATTTTAGTCCTAATTTAATAATTGGCTATTAATAAATATTTGGTTATTAATTATTAATCTATTATTACATAATTAATAATTGGTCAATAATTATTATTAAACATTGGTTATTAATACAGAGGTTGGCTTCTGAATGAGGAAATAGGAAGGGAAAATGTTCATCTTAATTCAATAATTGGTTATTAGTATAAGACAAAAGTAACCATTTCTCTCACAACTCTAAGCTTCTAGAATACTAATCATCCCCTCTACCTCCAACCCTTCACAGTGGCCTAATGACCCTCCCTAATACCCCATTTCATAACTAGTTCTCAAGAAAAGTTAACATTAAACTCATTCACATGAAAGTATAAATGGCTCATAACAGGGAACCTATCCTAGAGGTATTTTTTTTTATTTTAATGGTGATTTTATTCTTAAACCAAAAGAATGAAGCTCTAATGATGGAAATTTTTTGCCTTTAGCAAAGGGGCAACCATATAAATGTCAACTGTAATTAATTATTATTATTATACCAAGTGATTAGTCAACTGGCTTAATGGGAAATTAGAAAGATGGAAAAACCTTATAAACGATCTTCATGGTAGACATAAAGTAGTCCATTGATTGGTTTGTGGATGGGGCCCATAAGCAAAATAGAAATGAATGACTTTCCATCATATTTTACCTGTCAGCATTCTACTCATTCTTAAAGGTCCAACTTAAATGCCACCTTCTCCATAAGTCTTCCTAGATGGAAGTCATTCACCCTTATATGACCTCAGAGCATGTCATAAACCTCATATACCTATTACAATCTAATGTGCATCAAACTTACCTGTGTTGGATTCTGAAGTCTCTTCCTGCTCTACAATTTGTGATTCTCTGGATCCCATGACCTTCAGTTCTTTAGGACTTCAAGGTAAAGTTCAAAACTTTAGGAATTCAAAGTAAGGAGACGATGTAGCCTTGATGGATGGGTAGGAATGGGTAGACCTGACTTCTTTTCCAGCACGCGGAGCACAATCTGGCCTCTTCAAAGTTTGTAAATTCAAGTCAGGTCTGAGAGGTCAGGACACTGTAGAGGCTTTACTCTCCCAGGAGAGCTAATTTTCTCGTGCTCTTGGGTTAAAATTGCCTGGTTTCTCATGGAATGCTCAGTGAGTTTGATTTGCATTCTGGTACCCAGAATGCTTTGTCAGCATCTTTGAGTTTTGATTATATTGTTTGGAGCCTGAGTCTACTCTGGGGACACATTAAGCTTCTGAGACCTAAAGACAATTCAGTCCATTCCCTCCTTAATTGGCCATCTTTAATTCTTACCAGTCCAGTGGTAGTTTGTCAAGGGCTGCTCCTACCATGTTCTGATGCTGTCATTGGGTTCACCCAAGAGACAATGAAAACAGCCCTTCCATTTATGGTTTTATTCTTTGGGTAAGGGTGAAGTGAAACAATTTTACATCCATCCTAGTTGAAGTAAATGGCAAGATGTTACCACCGATCCCTTTGTCCGGT
Organism: Bettongia penicillata ogilbyi; assembly: GCA_023548195.1. Taxonomy (NCBI): domain Eukaryota; kingdom Metazoa; phylum Chordata; class Mammalia; order Diprotodontia; family Potoroidae; genus Bettongia; species Bettongia penicillata. The sequence goes on from JAJHZJ010000258.1 coordinate 6,292,653, forward strand.
GAGGACAATCGGTCAGTCAGTCAATTAAGCATTTATGAAACACCTACTATGTGCCAAGTACTGTGCTAAGCATTTTACATATGTTGCATTTGAGCTGAAGAGACTGGACATGCCCTGTGGAGCATATGTGTGTGTGTGTTATCCTCCTACTCCCAGATCTGTTAGTTTAACCAAAGATATTTAATGATTTCTGTAAAACTCCACCAAATACTATCCAGAGGTACAATAGCAAACTCTGTAAGCTCACAGGAAGCATTGGAGCACCAGAAATCAATGAGTCTGCTTGTCTAACAGGTGATTGCCCAGATGACCCAAGATCTTCATACAGAAAGTCTTAAAGTCAAATGGAAAGTGGAAACTGTAAAGAGAAATTTGATTCCTCCCGGCTAGACCTCTCAAATCGGTACCTGTGTCTGAACTCTGGGCAATCTTCCCCATACACACACACACACACACACACACACACACACACACACACACACCACACGCAGTGCCATTCAGTTGAACAATTCCAAAAAGTAGGAGGAATGCAAAAAAAAATTTAGAGTTCCAACTTCATAGCACCTATAGGCTCATTAGGAAATATGACTCACTCACAGATGTATTTTTTAAAAATTTGCATCAGATCTAGGATTTCACTCATAAATTGCAGCTGGTGGAGAAGCCTCCTATGTCAATGAAGGTCAGCACCATCTCTGGAGCTTATAGCCTTAGAGAGGTGCTTGAGGACACTGAGTAGTTGTGACTTGTTCAGAGTCCCACAGATGGTATATATCAGGGGTGGTACTTGAACCCAGACCTTCCTGACATAGAGGTCAATCCTCTACCCACTCAGCCATTTCTCCATAATATAAAAGAATGCATGAGGAGAGCATAAAAGAGGTACAACCTAGGTGCCATATAAGGTGAAAGTGAGAAAGGTCATTATTGTCCAAGGGGAGTTCTAGGGAGGGGGATCCTGGACTTTCTAGAGGAAGTAGTATTTAAGTGGGAGCTCAGAAGATGGGTAGAAATTCAATAAGGAGAAGGCCTTCCAGACGTAAGGTGCAATATGAACGAAGATGTGAAGGTGGAAAAGCACAGGGCAGGTATGGCAGCGTCTTATCTGACTAGAGCACAAAGTAGGTGAAGACAAGTATGAGAAGAAACTGTGAAGGCAGAATGGCGCCAGGTGCCAGAATAGCACTCTAAGGAATTGGAGCCTTGGGTACAGTGCAGAGTGTTGGATTCTTAGTCTAAAGGAGCTGAGTTCAACTCCTGGATCTGCCATTTACCCCGCCCCCCAACCTCCATCTGACCTGAGGCAGCCTCTCTGGACCTCAGTTTCCTCCTATGTAAAATGATGACAACTAAGGTCCCTTTCTACTCGAAATCTGTTCTATGCTCTACAGAACTTAAATATCCTGGGCAATAGGGAACCATTGAAGGATTTGGAGTAGAGTCATGACATGACCTGACTTATAAATAAGGAAAAGTGGTCTTCCTCATTCAAGGAAAGTTAAGAGAGACATTACACCAAGGGATTCTTAACCTTTGTTATGTCATAGACCCCTCTGGCAGCCTGGAGAAGCCTACATACCATTTTCTTAGAATAATGTTTTAAAATGGGATAATATTTGTTCTGTCAAATGAGATAGTATTTGTAAAGCACAGTGCCTAGCATAGAGTAGATGCTATATAATCACTATTGTTAATAATAATGTAAGCTATTATTAATACTAAAATTAATATTAATGTTACCTAGCATTAACAATCATAAATGTTAACTATTGTTAATAAGAAGGATATTAGCTATTATTAATACTAATGTTAGCAATTATTAATATTAATTAATAATGCTGATATTAACTATCACAAATATTAGCTATTATTAATTAGAATAATGTTAACTATTATTGATATTGGCTACGATAAATGCTAGCTATTATTAATAAGAATATATTAGCTATTATTAACACTAATATTAACCATTATTGCTACTAATTAATAATGTTAGTATTAACTATTATAAATCTTAGCTATTGTTAATAAGAATAATGTTAACTATTATTGATAATATTAGCTATTAATACTGTTATCTATTATTAATCAGAATAATTTTTGCTACTATTAATAACATTTAAATAACCCCTACTATGTGCCAAGCACTGTGCTAAGCACTTTATTAATATGATCTCATTTCTTCCTCACATTAACCCTGAATGTCATAATTATCCCTATTTTACAGCTGAAGAAACTGAGGCAAACCAAGGTTAAGTGACTGGGACACAAGATCACACAGCTAGTAAGTGTCTGAAGTGGGATATGGACTTAGGTCTTCCTGACTCAAGGCCCATCATTCTATCCACTGCACCACCTAGCTGGATCTAAGTATATTAAATACAGTTATCAACAGAGTTCAGTTTATGAAATGCCAGTGTACACATTGCATGGTCATAGAGGCCAAAGAGGATGGAGGACCAGCCAAAATGAAGGACAAAAGATCCCAGAATGAGACACATCTAAATAACTACCTCACAACTCCTATGTGAAAGTATATGGAAAACTGGCTACAATTGCACATTGGGCTCTAATGGAATGAACTGACATGGCACTGAGTCAGTAGAATGATACCACAAAATGAGTTCTCTTTCCTTCCCTGGGGCCTACGGACCCATAGCTCATGACCTCACTAGATTAGAAGCTTCTTGAGAGCAGGGACTATCTTTTGCCTTTTTTTTGTATCCCCAGTGCTTAACATGGTGCCTGATACGTAGTAGATGCTTAATAAAGATTGATGATTGATTGATGACAACTTTTGCTCAAGATTCCAGATAACTGAGAAGACATTGGGCCCTGTGAGGTCAGGGCAACAGCTCAGGTCAGTAGAACTGCTCAGGCCACTCTTTGTATCTTCTCACTCCCTGCCCAGGGCTACCAAGGCTTTGGGTTCTCCTTGGGTAAGAAGGACTCCTTGAAAGAGATCCTGCGTTAGATTTCAGGAACCTGGATTCTAGTCCCAGATCATACACCAACTCTGTAGAGCTTGAAGCAAGTGATTTTCTGGGTCTCAGCTTTCTCATCTGTAAAAAAGGGATCCTAATCCCTGCTCTAGCCACCTGAGGATCAAATGAAACAATGAATGTGAGCCATAGCAGTATTTCCTGTGCATCTACCATGTGCAGCAAATGCTCCGCTCCCTGGAAATACAGAGACAGAAGAATGTTTAGATGTCAGGCAAGGAAGAGAATTCAACCTACATTACGAGGGGCATGGTGTTGAGGAATAATGATGTGATTTTCTATATTCTGGCCTGATGAAATGACACCTGGAGTATTGTGTTCAGATCTGGGTGCCATATTTTAGGAAGAAGACTGGTGGACCTAGAAGGTGATGGGCCTTGAATTCATGGGATATGAAGGTCAAGTGAAGGAAATGGGCATGTTTTAACTGGAAAAGAAAAGGTTGAGGGTAATGGTGATGGGAAAGATTGGACTTGCCAGCCAGCAAGACTTCTTCCAGTTCTGAGGTTCTATGATTCTTTAAAAAAAAAATAAAAATATCTATCTATATTTTTCTTTTTCCTTCCTTCCTTTCATTTTTCCTTCCTTCCTTTCTTCCTTCGTTCTTTTCTTTCAAAAGATATCATTATTTCCTGTGGAACTTTAGGGATGGAAGTAAAATTGAGGAGCCAGTTGCCCTCCTCCTCCTCCTTCCCCTTCTCCTCCTCCCCCTTCATCTTCTTCTTCTCCCTGTCTCTGTCTCTCTCTGTCTCTCTCTGTCTCTCTCTCTATCTCTGCCTCTGTCTGTCTGTCTGTCTCCCTCTCTCTCTAATCTATAGCCTGCCCCTCTTGACATGGGTATAATAACCACAGGGGCATAACCACTGCAAATCCTACTGATGCTGTCATAACCTAGTTTATCCTCACTCATCTGGGAAAAGACTAAGTTTTAAGGGCAGAAGCATGTATTTCTTTCATGGTAGATTTCCATATTCTTTCTTCCTTAGAAAATTATTGGCTTCATCAATGGTGGAAATGCATTAGCTCTCTAATAAGGAAAAGGCAAAATGTTTGAAATGCCCCCCAGCTACAATTTTTCAATAAAGAAATAATTTCCATAAGTTGGTATCAGTTAAAATGAAATTATTCCTATTCCCACCTCTTACTAAACTCAGACAGGAAGAAATATCACTTGGGTACCGAAAGGGAAAGTAATAGTGAGATATAGCTGCTCCAAAGGGGAGGGGTAGACACTAACTAAATAGATGGGGTGTTGGATATTGATAGTAATATGTAGTCCCTAGTGTACCCCGTTTTATGTACGGACTCCAGAATAGCTATCCCAAGTTTGAGGGACTCTGGGGGCTAGTAGCTACTTAAAACTACATTTGTGAGCCCCCATTGGTATGTTTGCTTTTATGAACCAAGGGACACATTAACTCAAAACCAAAAACATTTAATCAAACAACACAGCAAATAAAAAGAAAAGAAAAAAGACTCCCATATGAAGATTGCCACACACTTACACAGGTTTCCAAGATGCACATACAGAGAATGCAGATGATGAGGAAATATACATGGAGGGAATATGTATGACCAGGCACACTCATGGCAGACACACAGAAAAGGGATAGCTGTGGCCATGGCAACTCATATCTTCAATATCTCAGGCTGCCTTTTGACTACATCATCATGATGCTTGCTGCTGGGCATTTTAACTCTATTTTCCACTGAGCTTCCATTCTTTCTTCTAGGTATTTATGCTGGTCTAATGGAATCCTAGGATCATAAGTTTAGGTCTGGAAAGAACCTTAAAGATCATCAAATCTGAGCCCCTCATTTTATGGAGAGGGAAACGGAAACATTAGAAAGTGAAGTAAGTTGCCCAAAGTCACACAGTTAGTATCAGAGGAAAAATTCCAACCCATGTCTTTCTGATTCCAAATGTACTCTGTGTCCACCATGCCACACTGCCTCTTGACTTGGGGTCTATGACCTTCTCGAGTCAACCATGTTCTGGGCTTCTCCTTAAGGCTTCCTACTGGCTAGCTTGACTTCCATAAGGGTAAACTAGTTTAGTCATAGATGAGGTTCAGGACAACCACACTGATAAATAAAAGCCCAGTGGAATGTTCCCAGTTTAACATTAGGTCTAGGCTTTGAACACCACATATTTGGGGCTGAGTCAAAATCCTTTGTCCTAGATAACTATATGACTTAGGACTTAAAAATTATTTGCAATGCCAGTGTAGTCCCTAGAGGCTCCTCCTGTTCTCTGAAGCCCATTTCAGGGAACTTGGTCAAAGATACCCACCAGAGCAGTACGAAGGATGAGCAACAAAGACAGGAAAGTTTTCTTTGGTTTCTTGACTCTCGTTTCTGCTTTTGTTATGTATATAATCATGAAAAAACCACCTAGCATTTATGTTATATTATAGATAATGCAAAACTTCAATAAAAGTAATCACATGCTCATTCTCAACCACAGCTCCAAATGAGCTCCCCCAGGCTATTCCAGGACTCAGATTCTGTGAAAATCAGCCTAGTAGCTCAGATCAAAGATTTAGATGAAAGATTTAGAGCTGGAATGAAACTCGGAGATTATCTGGTCTAACCTCCACATTAAGGGCAGCTGGGTGGCACGGTAGATAGAGTGCTGAGTCTGGAGTCAGGACGATTCATCTCCTTGAGTTCAAATCTGGCCTCAGCCGTGCTATGTGACCCTGGGAGAGTCACTTAAACCTGTTTGCTTCAGTTTCCTCATCTGCAAAATGAGCTAGAGAAGAAAATTGCAAAGAACTCCAGTATCTTTGTCAAGAAAACCCCAAAAGAGGTCACAAAGAATTGGACACAACTGAAAATGACTAAACAGCAACAAATGACAACCTCTTCATTATATCAAGAAAGACACAAGACAAAGGAGTCACTGTCAACAAGTTACTATGTGACAGGCATTGTGTTAAGCACTAGGCAAGCAAAGAGAAGAAAAGCAAATGTTACATTGTAACAAGGAAGACAACATGTAAATAGCTAGATACATATACAGTAGATGGGAGGTAATCTGAGAGAAGACACTGGCATCTGACAGGATTTGGTAGGGTCTCCTTTCACAAGGTATTATCTGAACTGAGTCTTGAAGGAAATGATGGAAATAAAGAGGCATAGGTGTGGAAGGCAAGCATTCCTCGCATGGAGGACACAACCTGTGCAAAGGCAAGGAGGTAGTAAATGGATCTGTCCTGATTAACACAGATGACTTGATTTGCCCAAAGTAGTAAGTAGGAAAGTCTGACATCTATCCTACATCCTCTAACTTCAATTTCAACGTCCATTCCATTATACCAAAGATATCATGACGGAGTAGATATTGTTCACCGCTCAGGTTCAAATCCTGCATCTGATACAGCCTAGCTGTGTGACTATGGTCTAGGCTTTTAATCACTCTAAGATTGTACAGCTGAAAAAAGGAGATAATTGAAAGTGTCCTCAGTATACACATTATCGCATTATTTTGAGCCTAAAGTTATATAATGGATGTAAAAACTTTGTTGAACTCTGTAAATGCCAGTTATGATTACATCGTACTGCTTCTCCAGCCAGGGAATAATCTCCTCCCACAAGCTCCCTTCCACCTCCCTGTCACCCACTCACTTACTATTCCCCTGCTTGACCTGAAATGATTTCAAATATCCTAAGGGTTCCCAAAGAAAGGGAGCTACCTCTGTCTTGAGGGGAACAGAACATGAGAACTGCACCAGTGAGAAAGCCTGGCCCGTAAAGGCTCCCAGGGGAGGGTCTGTGTTTCTGCCTTCTTTCCTCCCTGCCACTGACCTCAGGAGTAAGAGCACAGCTTACCTGTGAGTCATAATCTCCTTATACAACAGAGGAAGAAACAGCCCATCAAGGTCAGAGAGGTTTACAGAAAGTACCCTGTTTGGGGGATGGGGAGGGGGACAAGGGGGTCAATTGGATGAGGGGACCCAGGCCATAGTGGTCCTGGTCTCTTGGTTGCCACCTCATGGCGGAACTTCCAGCTGGGGAGCAAAGAAGGAGACTGACTTCGGCATGGGAGGATGAGGAGGAAGTAAGAGCCTTGGAAAGGAAGGTACAGCCTTTTGAAACTAATAGTCATCAGACTTGTCACCATCAATCACAGTCAACCAATTATTCAATCAGCAGATAACGATTAAGTTCTTACTCTATGCCAGGCACTGTACTAGGTGTCGAGGGTACAAATACAAAAAATGAAATAATCCCTATTGGAAAGAAGCTTATATTCTATCACTTTTTTGTACCATCCTTCCCCCTCCCTCCAAAAAAAAAAAAAGTTGAGTCCATTAGACCAAAGATCTCTTCAGTCAGTCCTTGATAATAATGATATTAGTATTTTTGCTATTATCTCATTCCTACTTTTTAAAATAAAGCTGAAATTGCTAATAATGATGCCTATTATTATTAGGGTAATGAACCACATTTTGAAGTTTACAAAGCCCTGTAATCACATTATAATTTACAAAGGACTTTCTCCAACAACCCAGTGAGTTGGTAATGCTGCCATCACTGTTAGAGTGTCTTAGCTTTTGTGTTAGGGGACCTGGATAGGAATCCTACTTTTGCTACTTAAAATCTGTGTGACCTTGAGTATGTCATTTGCTCTTTCCAGGCCTGCGTTTCCTTATCTGAGGCTAGCTGGACAGGAGGTTAGGGTCCCTTCCAGTTTAGAATCATATAATCCTCATTTTAATAGATGAGAAAATGAAGTCTCATGGAAGTAAAATGATTACCTCATGGTCACACAGTTCATAGGTGTCAAAGCTGAGATTTGCTTAAACCCAGGATTCCTGACTCCCCATGTTGGGTCCATTTTACTACACAATCCACTGAACAAATATTGATTGAGTGCCTTTGTGTACAAGTTTCTGGAGTGATTTGTGGAGAAAACATTAATTTTTCCCTGGAGAAGTGACCCCTGACCACCCTGGTTATAGGACTAGGGCCCAGATTTGAGGGATCCTAGAACTATCCTTGTGAACCACCACCCTGGAGGTGCAGAGGGAGGTTCTTTGGCTGTTCAAGAGCAAGACTGGTCCTTAGGGAAAGGCCAGAAAACAAGAAGCAAGACTTAAAGCCCCACCCAGAAATGACTGCAAATATCCAAAACTTGGCTGCCAAGAGAGGCAACACAATGAAAATTAAGTTCAATTCATCAATCATTTCTTAAGCATCTATTATGTGCAAGTTAATGACTTGTGCATTTATTAAGCCCCACTGGTGTACTTGCTGTTCCTTGAATGTGATCCCCTGTCTCCCCTCTCCTTGCCTTTGCACTGACTGTTCCCCACACCTAGAATGTTCTTTGCGCCACTTCCTAGCTTCCCCTGCTTCCTTAAAGACTCAGAGGCAATATTCTTTTCCCCATACTTTCAATTCCTTGTCCACTCAGACTACCTTCATTTGAACTGTCTCTATATTGTGTGTGCCTAGTTACTTATACAGTCTCCTCCATGAGGGTGTGAGCCCCTTTAGGCTGGGGATTGCTCTTGCCTTTCATTGCATTCCCAGCGCTTAGCACAGAGTCTAGAAGTAGGTATTTAATAAATGCATATTCACTGAATGACTGACAGACTGATTGGCTGACTAGACTAGATACTGGAGATGCAAAGAGAAAAAATAGTTTCTGTCACTAATGGCCTTATATTATACATATTTTATATATATACATATACACATGCACAATACTATATTAACCATAAATATAATCATTTTGAAAGAGAGGACACTATTACCTTGGAGTGGATGGTAGACGATGGTGATGGAGCTGAGGCCTGAATGAAACAAGAGACTCTCAAGAGGTGGAGGTGAGGAAGAAGTACATTGCGGGCACAGAGGACAGCCGTTGCAAAAGTGTCTCAACTAGACCTTCACCATCTTTTATTTTTTCCCCTAGTAGATTCTCTTTCACATTGCCCACATTGGCTGTTCTTAAACTTCTCTCCTCTCAGCAAGCACTCATAGCACCCTTCCCTCTTCCTCTGGGTGAAGGAACATGCCATCCTGTTTTATTGAAAAAAACATGGAGATCATTCGGGCAACTCTGTATCCCCCCTTATAACACATGACAATATGCTTATAAATTATTCTCTCCAGTCTATAAAAATATTCGGCTCTATTCCCTTCTTTTTTTTGTTTTTGAATATAAATTTATTTATTTAACTTTTTACATTCATTTTCACAAAATTTTGGGTTCCACATTTTCTCCCCATTTGTCCCCTCCCCCACCCCAATACACCGAGCATTCTAATTTTCCCTGTCACCAATCTGTCCTCTCTTCTATCATCCCTCCCTTCTCTTGTCCCCATCTTCTCTTTTGTCCTGTAGGGCCAGATGACTTTCTATTCCCCATTAACTGTATTTCTTATTTCCTAGTAGCAACAACAATACTCAATAGTTGTTCCTAAAACTTTGAGTTCCAAATTCTTCCCATCCCTCCCTCCCCACCCATTCCGTTTGGGAAGGCAGGCAATTCAATATAGGCCATATCTGTGTAGTTTTGCAAATGACTTCGATAATAGACATGTTGTGTAAGACTAATTGTATTTCCCTCCATCCTATCCTGCCCCCCGTTGTTTCTATTCTGTCTTTTGATCCTGTCCCTCCCCAAGTGTTGACTTCAAATTGCTCCCTCCTCCCATTGCCCTCCCTTCCATCATCCCCCCCACCCTGCTTATCTCCTTGTCCCCCACTTTCCTGTATTGTAAGATAGGTTTTCATACCAAAATGAGTGTGCATTTTATTCCTTCCTTTAGTCGAATATGATGAGGGTAAAATTCATGTTTTTTTCTCAGCTCTCCTCTTTTTCCCTCCACTAAAAAGTCTCCTGCTTGCCTCTTGTATGAGAGATAATTTACCCCATTCCATTTCACCTTCTCTCCTCCCACTACATTTCTCTCTCACCGTTTACCTTAATTTCTTTTAGGATATGGTCCCATCCTATTCAATTCACTCTGTGCTCTCTGTCTCTGTATGTGTGTGCATGCACGTGTGTGTGCGCGTGTGTGTGCATGTGTGTGTGTGGTCCCACCAACTACCCAGATACTGAAAAGTTTTAAGAGTTACCAATATTGTCTTTCCATGTAGGAAGGTAAACAGTTCATTTCTGGTAAGTCCCTTAAGACTTCTCTTTGCTGTTTACTTTTTCATGCTTTTTCTCATTCTTATGTTTGAAAGTCAAATTTTCTTTTCAGCTCTGGTCTTTTTATCAAGAATGCTTGAAAGTCCTCTGTTTCATTGAAAGACCATATTTTCCCTGAAGTATTATACTCAGTTTTGCTGGGTAGGTGAGTCTTGGTTTGAGTCCTAGTTCCTTTGACTTCTGGAATATCCTATTCCATGCCCTTTGATCCCTTAATTAGAAGCTGCTAGATCTTGTGTTATCCTGATTGTATTTCCACAATACTGGAATTGTTTCTTTCTAGCTGCTTGCAATATTTTCTCCTTGACCTGGGAATTCTGGAATTTGGCCACAATGTTCCTAGGAGTTTCTCTTTTTGGATCTCTTTCAGGCATTGATCCATGGATTCCTTCAACACTTATTTTGCCCTCTGGTTCTAGAATCTCAGGGCAGTTTTCCTCGATAATTTCATGAAGATGATGTCTAGGCTCTTTTCTTGATCATGGCTTTCAGGTAGTCCCATAATTTTTAAATTGTCTCTCCTGGATCTATTTTCCAGATCAGTTGTTTTTCCCATGGGATATTTCACATTCTCTTCCATTTTTTTATTCTTTTGGTTTTGTTTTGTGATTTCTTGGTTTCTCAGAAAGTCATTAGCCTCCATCTGTTCCATTCTAATTTTGAGAGAACTATTTTCTTCAGTGAGCTTTTGAACCTCTTTTTCCATTTGGCTCATTCTTCTTTTGAAAGCATTCTTCTCCTCACTGGCTTTTTGAACTTCTTTTGCCAATTGAGTGAGCCTATTTTTGAAGGTGTTATTTTCTTCAGCATTTTTGTGGGTCTCCTTTAGCAAGGTATTGACCCGTTTTTCATGCTTTTCTTGCATCTCTCTCATTTCTCTTCCCAGTTTTTCCTCTACCTGTCTAACTTGATTTTCAAAATCCTTTTTGAGCTTTTCCATGGCCTGAGCCCACCGGACATCCACCTGGGATGTCTGGGATACAGAGGCCCCGACCTCCACATCTTTCCCTGATGGTAAGAATTGCTCCTCATCATCAGAAATGAAAGGCAGGAGCATCTGTCCCTCAAGAAAGTAGCCTTCTATGGTCTTATTTTTCTTCCCTTTTCTGGGTATTTTCCCAGCCAGTTAATTGACTTCTGAGATTCCTCTCCACCCCTGCCTAGATCTGCCCAGCTAGTGCTTGGGGTCTGAGATTCAAATGCTGCTCCCCAGTCTCAGGGCTTTCAGTGGCGGGCGTGGCTGCTATTCAATGTGAGCTTAAGTTCTGCTGCTTGGGTGGGGGCAGGGCCACCTCCCAGGCTCAGTTCCCTCAGGGGCTTTATGCAGGGACTTTAGGTAATGGCCCTGAGCTCCTGCCTGCTCTGGGAGTCCCGAGCCACCTCTGCCTCTGCTGCTCCTTCTGCCGCTGCCTCCCGAGGGGGCCCAAGTCACAGAGACACCCCGCTCCCCTCTCGGCCAGCCCAGAAGTCTCTCTCACTGACCTGTAGCACCGGTGAGTGGAGGGACCTTCGTGGCCGCTGGAGATTCTGTCCCTGAAGCCTGCTCGGATATGCTCCTCTCCGGGCCACACGGCCAGGGCAGCGCAGGGATGGGCTCCATGTCTGGAGCATGACAGACCCCTGGGGATGGCTTTCCAGGCTTCTCTGGAATGGAAATCTCTTCCACTGTGTTTCTGCGTGGCTTGCTCTGCTCCAGAATTTGTGGGGAGTTCTTTTTACAGAAAATTTCTGGGAGGCGGAGCCAAGATGGCGGAGTAGAAGGACGCACGTTTACGAGCTCCGAAACCAAAGCCCATAGAATTAATGTAAAAAGAGTCCCCCATAACTTCTGGGTGAATACAAGGTGTGCAGAAGCAGAGTGGAAGAGATTTCCGTTCCAGGGAGCCCTGAAGACCTGTCCCCAGGGTCCGGCGCGCCCCCGGAAAGTAAACCCGACCCCCAGGGCTGGCCTGGCCGAGGCCCCAGAGAAGCTGATCCAAGCAGGCTTCAGAGACGGAAGCTCCAGCAGCCGGGAAAGTCCCTCCGCCCACAGAAGCTACAGGTCAGTGAGAAAGAAAGCCCGGCTGAAGGAGAGGGGAAGCGGGGCGTCTCCGTGACTCGGGCCCCCTCGGGAGGAAGCAGCAGCCGTGGCGGGGACGGGGGCAGGAAGCGGCGGAGGCAGAGGTGTGGGCGGCGGCTGAGGCGGCAGCGGACCGGGACCCAGGAATCCCCCAGCGGCAGGCAGGATCTTCATTACGGAAGATTCCTGCATAAAACCTGACGGAGCTGAGCCTGGGAGACGGCCCTGCCCCCACCCTGCTCTGTTACTGAAGGCTTCTGCTTAAAGCCCCCAAGGGAGTGGGATTTGGGAGGCGGGGCCGCCCACCCCACCCCCACCCGTTCCATTCCTGAAAGTCTCTGCATAAAGCCCCCGAGGGATCAGTCTCGGAGGCAGCCCTGGCCCCACCCCAGCACCTGAACTAAAGCTCACTGATTGACAGCCGGCAGGAGGAAAGCCCATTTAAATCTCAGAGGCCAAGCACTAGCTGGGCGGATCCAGGCGGGGGTGGAAAGGAATCTCAGAAGTCAAGTAACTGGCTGGGAAAATGCCTAGAAAAGGGAATAAAAATAAGAATTTAGAGAGTTTTTTCCGACAAATGCAAATGATCCCGACCTTCGGATCTGACGAAGATGAGGACGTATTCTTGCCATCAGGGAAAGACGTGGAGGGTGGGGCCTCAGTACCCCAGACACCCCAGGGGGGTGGTGGGTGGGCTCAGGCCCTGGAAGAGCTCAAAAAGGATTTTGAAAAGCAAGTTAGACAGGTGGAGGAAAAACTGGGAAGAGAAATGACAGAGATGCAACAAAAGTATGAAAAACAGGTCAATACCTTGGTAAAGGAGACCCAAAAAAATGCTGAGGAAATTAACACCTTGAAAAATAGGCTCACCCAATTGGCAAAGGAGGTTCAAAAAGCCAATGAGGAGAAGAATGCTTTCAAAAGCAGAATGAGCCAAATGGAAAAAGAGGCTCAAAAGCTCACTGAATTTAATAGCTCTCTCAAAATTAGAATGGAACAGATGGAGTCTAATGACTTTATGAGAAACAAAGAAATCACCAAACAAAACCAAAAGAACGAAAAAATGGAAGAGAATGTGAAATATCTCATGGGAAAAACAACTGACCTGGAAAATAGATCCAGGAGAGACAATTTAAAAATTATGGGACTACCTGAAAGTCATGATCAAAAAAAGAGCCTAGATATCATCTTCCATGAAATTATCAAGGAAAACTGCCCTGACATTCTAGAACCAGAGGACATTCTAGAACCAGAGGACAAAATAAGTATTGAAAGAATCCATCGATCACCACCTGAAAGAGATCCAAAAAGAGAAACTCCTAGGAACATTGTGGCCAAATTCCAGAACTCCCAGCTCAAGGAAAAAATCTTGCAAGCAGCTAGAAAGAAACAATTCCAGTACTGTGGAAATACAATCAGGATAACCCAAGATCTAGCAGCTTCTACATTAAGGGATCGAAGGGCGTGGAATAGGATATTCCAGAAGGCAAAGGAACTAGGACTCAAACCAAGAATCACCTACCCAGCTAAACTGAGTATAATACTTCAAGGGAAAATATGGTCTTTCAATGAAACAGAGGACTTTCAATCATTCTTGATGAAAAAACCAGAGCTGAAAAGAAAATTTGACTTTCAAACACAAGAATGAGAGGAAGCATGAAAAAGTAAACAGCAAAGAGAAATCTTAAGGGACTTACCATGAGTGAACTGTTTACATTCCTACATGGAAAGACAATATTTGTAACTCTTAAAACTTTTCAGTATCTGGGTAGTTGGTGGGACCACACATACACATGTACACGCATGCACACACATACACACATGCACACACATACAGAGATAGAGAGCACAGATTGAACTGAATAGGATGGGACCATACCTTAAAAGAAACTAGGGTAAATGGTGAGAGAGAAATGTAGGGGGAGGGAAAGGGAAGGGGGTAACTATATGTCATTTAAGAGGCAGGTAGGAGTTTTTCTTAGTGGAGGGAAAAAGAGGAGAGCTGAGAAAAAAAAAAAAAAACCAAGAAGTTTACCCTCATCACATTTGACTAAACGAAGGAGTGAAATGCACACTCATTTTGGTATGAAAACCTATCTTACAGTATAAGAAAGTGGGGGAGAAAGAGATATTGCAAGGGGGGGGATGATGGAAGGGAGGGCAAAGGGAGGAGGGAGCAATTTGAAGTCAACACTTGGGGAGGGACAGGATCAAAAGACAGAAGAGAAACAATGAGGGGCAGGTTAGGAGGGATGGTAATCCAGTTAGTCTTACACAATACGACTATCAGGGAGGTCATTGGCAAAACTACACAGATATGGCCTATGTTGAATTGCCTGCTGTCCCAAAGGGAATGGGTGGGGAGGGAGGGATGAGGAGAATTTGGAACTCAAAGTTTTAGGAACAACTGTTTAGTATTGTTGTTGCAACTGGGAAAGAAGACATACAGTTAAGGAGGAATAGAAAGTCATCTGGCCCTACAGGAGAAAAGAGAAGATGGAGACAAGAGAAGGGAGAGATGACAGAAGAGAAGGCAGATTGGAGATAGGGAAAATTAGATTGCTTGGGGTATGGGGTGGGGGGAGGGGATAAAAGGGGAGAAAATTTGGAACCCAAAAATTTGTGAAAATGAATGTAAAAAATTTAAATAAATAAATAAATAAATAAATTTAAAAAAAGAAAATTTCTGGGCTGTGGATTCGGAGCTAGCATACCGTGAGTCCGTCTACTCCGCCATCTTGGCTCCTCCCCCTCTATTCCCTTCTAAGACTAATCTCTCTCCTTATGCCCCTTGGTCTCATCCCCTCCCATCTTCTCTAGGAGTTTGCCCCTTCAGACATTCCCACGCTCATTCATCTTCAATTTCCTCTTATGCACTGACTCCTTCCTTGCTGTCTATTGATTGACATGGCTAGGTTTCTTCCTCCTTAAAAGGAAATACAAAAACTCCAATTTTTCATTTAATTCCAACACCACTTCAAAAACTGACCTCTTTCTCTCCTCCCTCTCGCAGACAAAATACTAGAAAACGTCATCTAAATTGATTATGTTCATTTCCACACCTCCAATTTCCCAGTTCCTTTCAGTCTGGTTTCCAATCCTACCATTTAACTGAAATTGTTTTCTCTCTAGTTAATGAATGTTCTCTTCAAAGCTAAATCTGATTATGTTTTCTCAGTCTTTATCCTTTGTGACTTCTATCTGGATTTGGACATTGTTGACCATCCTCTTCCCTCTTCCCTTCCTGGGTACTCTTATCTCCCTCGACTCCCATGACAGTCCTCACCTGAGTCTCCAACTGCCTCTTTACCCACCTGCTCCTTCTCAGACTCTTTCATTGGATCATCATCAATTTGCTCCCTCCAATCCCCATCCCTACACATAGCCATGGGTTGCCCCCCTAAACCTGACCTGGATCTTCTCTTCTCCTTCTATACCATCTCAGCAATCTCAGCTGACATTCCACGGAGCCATTTATTATACAGTTAATAACAGCGAACATTTATGTAGTGCTTTAAGGTTAACACCTGCTTCTCAAGTGTTATCTCAGTGTTATCCTCATGACAATAATAGGTACTATTATTATTCCCATTCTAGAGATGAAGAAATAGAGGAAGAGAAGGTGAATTGCCTAGGATTCAACAGTCAGTAAGTGTTGGAGGTTCCTGCCTCTGAATCTAACCCTCTATCCACTGTGCTATCCAGCTGCCTCATATTCATGTAGATGACTCCCAAGTCTGTATATTATTGTTTAGTTGTTGTGTATGACTCTTCATGACCCATTTGGGTTTTCTTGGCAAAGATATTGGAGTGGTTTCCCATTTCCTTCTCCAGATCACTTTACTGATGAGGAAACTGAGGCAAACCAGGTTAAGTGACTTGCCCAAGGTCACACAGCTAGTAAATGTCTGAGGTCAGATTCAAACCCAAGAAGATGAGTTATCCCAGTGCCCTATCCACTGTACCACCCAGCTGCCCTACTCTTTGCCCCTTCCAATTCTCTATATCCAACTATTATTGCTTTCCTGGCCTCTGGTCCTGCCTCTCTAATGGTCTATCAGACACCTCCACATTGTTCCCAAAGACATTTAAAACTCAACCTGTCCAAAGTAGAAGGTATTGTTTTCCCTACTAAACATGGGCCACATCCAGAGCTTCTATTTCTGTGAAGGGTGCCACCATCCTTCAAGTTATCCAGGGTTGCAACCTTAGAGTTACTGTAGATGCTTCACTCTCTTTACCCCTCTGCCCCCACAGCCAATCAATTGCCAGGTCTTAACAATTCTATCTCTACCACATCTGTTGCATCTGTCCTTTCTTTCTATTCACACGATGGCCAACCTAGTTGAGATCCCCATTGCCCTATGTATACCTTATAGTAATAGCCTCCAAACTAATCTCTCTGCTTCCAGCTACTTCCTTCTCCAACCCAGTTTCCACAATCTAGTAAAACAATCTCCTTCAAGCAGAGGTCTAACTATGTTACTCCCCTGATCAAAAATTATCCATGGTTCTTTATGACCTCTAGGATAAAATATAAACTCTTTAGTGGCATCTCAAATGCTCCCCAATCTGGTTCCAGCCTACCTTTCTAGACTTACTTCACTTTAATTCCCTTTATGCACTCTGAGTTCCAGTCCAATTGGCCCACCTTTATATATAACTACTCTTCCTGGAACTTTGTATCCCATCTCTTTCCTCCATTTCTTTACATAGGCTGTTCCATATGCCTGGAATGTTTCCTCCTCACTTCTCGCTCTTAAAATTCTTGGGGATTTTTAAGGCGAAAATCAGGTATCATCACCTTCTGGGAGTTTTTCCTGATAACCTCAGTTGTTACTTTTCTCCTGTTTCTCAAGTTACCTTGCCCTTAATAATAATACACACACATCTGTCTATCTATCTATCTATCTATCTATCTATCTATCTATCTATCTACCCACCCATCCATCTATTCATCTATCTATCCATAATACATGCACACACATATATAAGATACACACACATATATATACATACACACATATATTTATTTAATACACACACATATACACATATATGTATGTATATATGAACAATGATTCCTTCTCCCTTCCATTGACTGGCCAGCTTTTCTTTCCATTCCCATTACTGGACCCTTTTCTCATTCTCATATTGGCAAGTGCTATCATAATTATTCTAAGCTGAAGCAACAGCATCAATATTAAAGAATTTACACAGCCCTCTAATATCCACGGCTAATTATTAGGGACCTGGGGCCCACAGCCCAGGAAGTGGACTATTCATTGGACCAAAGCGGTGTTCTAAGTGATATTTTTCTTGGCCAGTGCTATGTAAAACTGCTTCAGTCCATCTCATTATTCAAAGTGCTAATAAGGTATGAATTTCTGATGAAGAGTTAAGACTGAGTGACAGAAAAATAACCTATGTGGGTAGGTCCATTTATTACTTATAGAATACTGAAAACTTTAGCATAATCCCAATTTTTAGAAGCTTCCTTTCTCAAGTAGAAGAAACACTTTTATTAATAAGTATTACCCTTTCTGCTTTCATGTTGAGTTTATTCTTTATAATGTATTATTCCCTTTGTAACTCTTTGAGAAACTTTACTGTGTAGGCTTTGTCTGCATGAACCACCCACTCTATGACAATGATAGCATTTTCCAAGGTCATTCTCCAGGATCACCCCTCCCTCAGGGTCATTGTTGTGGAGATTTGGTAGGTTGAGATGTCAGACAACCACTACCCAGGTTCCTCAAATTCCTGTGGCTTTTTAAAAAATCTAGAATGGATGTCCAACAAAAGATAATGGCCTTGATGAAGAGAATGGAGTTTAGACAGAGGCCCAACTGGGATGCCATTCTACTGTCAAATAACTATTGACCATCTCCAAGCTGATAGGCATGAAATGAGATGAAGACTAGACTAGCCTACAAGTGAGTGACCCAGCAGAGGGGCCAGTGAGATGTGCTCATCTGATCTCTAATACCTTTCTGTCTCTCCTTCATCCCTAAATGGCAAAGTCAGACTCTGCATATCAGTTACAATTAATTCCCACTGTTCCCCTCTGAGCAGTGAGAAAATGGGGGAAGAGGTGGGGGAAAAAGTCAGTTCTATCTCCTGTGGACAGTGGCCCCATGCATTTAGCATTTGGGAAAGTTATTTCTTAACTGCTTAATTTTGTTCTGAATGCTATTTGAAATTGTTAGAAAAGCTAGATGGCCATCAGTCAGAGCTTATTTGATTATTGAAAATATGTGGACCAAATTAAGGGGAAGAAATTTAAATCTGGTGTGGGGAGGAGGGGGTAAAGAAAGATCTATCTATCTCTTCATTTGTTTACTAATTCATCTATTTATTTGCTTGTTAATTTCCAAACTAAGCTGAAAAGGAATATTCACCACAGCCCCTTGCTGGAAGTCTAAGAAATAGCTGGTATTTACTGCATCACATTAAAGAGGCTGGCTTCCTCACAAAAAAGACCTGAAACCATCTCTATTCATTCCCCAGAGTGAACCATGCTCCTTCCGTCAACCATCAGTCCCCAATCACAGAAATCAATAAAAGATTTCTTTCTCAACCCAAAGTAAAGTATGTGTCCCTCAACAAGAGGTCAGCATACATGCCCACGTCTATCACTCCTATTGCATTAGAATAATTATTGTCATCCACACTGGGCAGGCTTTAGTAAAAAGTCCTCCCCCCAAAAAAGACCCGAGAAGTACCCTGTGCATCTCTGCAGCAGGACTCAGGCAAGTAATATTAGTCCTTCTATCAACAGATTTTAAATTTTGCATTTTAAATAGTTTCTACCAGACTTAGAAGCTAAGACCTGAGAATAGGTGGACTGGGAGGACCTGAAAAAGGAGCACGTATGAAAGAAAATGGTGTTATCTGTTACTATTCTTTGCTAAGATACATAAATGGAAAAGAGTATCCAAAATAACTTGGATTATCTCATTAGAATTGTTAAAGAGTATTTGAAAATATGTCTTCAGTTTTTATTAAGAAGTTGTCATCTTGGACATTGCCATAAATAATGAATTTCTCTTTGGTTGAGGTACTCCTCATCCTAGTCCTCTTATTTTTCTCCTCCTGAAAAATCACCTCCCAAAGTTGCTGAAATATATTATCCGTTAGTTAATTATGAGAAACTGCCCAGTACATTTCACACACACCCCATTAATATGACAGTCACTTGTGCATAAGGCTCCTGAAGATATTGAAAATATACCAAGGCTAAGCTCAAAAGGCTAATCATAAATTTAGAAAGACTACCTACATATTTTTCAATAAACTTTTTTTAGGATGTTTAATTTGATGAGCATTTATCAATCGCCTACTATATACTGGGCACGTACTAGGTGCTGGTGATACAAATATGAAAATAAAAAAAGAAAAGGAACAGATAAAATAAAAGAAAATGAATGGAAGTTTAGGAGAAATGAGAATGGAAAAATAGCTCCTGTCCTCAAGTAGCATCCATTCTACTAGAAACAAAATTATTCTGAAAATTCCCCATGAAATAAGAGGCTGTCACCAAACTTTTATAGAAACTATGTTCATTGCTTATTTTCAGAACTCTTCTTACTCAAGTACCAAAGTGATTTTCTTGTTTTTAACTATCCTAGAAAATTTTCTACAATAGCTATTTATCTAAGGACAGGGGATAGCTTGCAAGGTTAAGGGCAGATAGCCTTCAAGAACCTATTTCTCCAGTTTTAATTTTCAGCACCAGTGAACTCAAGGAAGACCCTGAGTATGATGGGTAGATCTCCTGTGATGAATATATAATAGGATGCAGACAAAAATCTTACAGTCTGGGCAGGCATGAATGGGTTGCAATCAGCATCACTGGAGAGGTTATCTCCATTGATAAGGTCACAGATTATTTGGGGGAGGGTATATTGAAATGTAATTTCTAGCCAGCCCTAGGACCCAATAAGATTGCTAGCTTGTTGACCCTCTCTAAAAACCATCTCTTATGCCAGCAAAACCCAGAGTACCTAGGGTTTCTACAGTTGAGCACAGATACCAACAAATGAATCTTGTATCTTTCCACATTTAGATAATGTGTCTTTTAGAAGCAAAAGAAGGTTTCATACATATAGTTTACTAATTGCTAATAGTGACTCTAACTAAACATAAACATTATTTTCACAAGTTCAGATGGACTTCATCCACTTAGGAAATTGCTTAGAAAGCCAGAAGGTGTCTTAGGAAGAACTCTTACTCATTTAACAATGTACAGAGTTGTTCATTAAGAAAAAGAGTGGCGGGGTGGAGCCAGGATGGTGGAGTAGAAAGATGTACATATACTAGCTCTTCTCACAGAGCCCATAAAATGCCTGTAAAGAAAGACTCTCAACAAATTATAGAGCAGCAGAAGTGGAGAACAACAGAGTGGAGGAGATTTCTAGTCCAGGGTGACCTGAAAGGCTGATGGAAAACATCTGTCGCACTGGACATGGAGTGGAGCCCAGCCCAGCCTTGGTCGCAGGGCATGGCTCTGAGAGGAGGATGCAAGCAGACTTCGGGGGTGGAATCCCCAGTTGCAGTAGCAGCAGTTTGCAGATCTCTCAACCCACAGGTGCCAAAGGTCAGTGACAGGTTTTTTTCAGCTGGCTGAGAAGAGAGAAGGGCCTTCCCACAGCTTCTGCCTCAGGCAGCAGCCTCAGAGGCCACATTGGGCAGGCAGCAGCAGTTCCCACAGTAGCCCCTACAGCACCCTGCCTCACTGTTGGATAGTAAAACCCCTGGGGGCACTAAGCAGCTGATTCTTACATCAGCCCTGTGTAGAAGCCCTGCAGCAGCTGATCGTTATCTCACACTGAATGGCGGCCCTGCCCCCTCAGCTTATCTGCATCTCAGTCCCCAGTGCTAGCTGGGTGGAACTGGAGGTAAGGTGGTTGTGAAGAGGAGACTGTACTAAGATTCTGGGCAGAAAAATCTCTATTTGCTCCCAGAGCAGTGTAGATGCTTGATTGTGCCACCTTGGAGGAACTGAGATCTCACAGATCCCCAGAGTATACCCTACTCTTGACAAAGGACCCAAAAGTCAAGTAACTGGTTGGGAAAATGCCCAGAAAAGCGGAAAAATAAGACTATAGGAGATTACTTTCTTGGTGAACAGATATCTTCTCCCATCCTTTTGGATGAGGAAGAACAATGCTTTCCATCAGGGAAAGACATAGAAGTCAAGGCTTCTGTATCCCAAACATCCAAAATAAATATTCAATGGTCTTAGGCCATGGAAGAACTCAAAAAGGATTTTGAAAATCAAGTAAGAGAGGTGGAGGAAAAATTGGGAAGAGAAATGAGAGAGATGCAAGAAAATCATGAAAAGTGGGTCAACACCTTGCTAAAGGAGACCCAAAAAAATGCTGAAGAAAATAACACCTTGAAAAATAAGCTAACTCAACTGTCAAAAGAAATTCAAAAAGTCAATGAGGAGAAGAATGCATTAAAAAAGAAGAATTAGCCAAATGAAAAAGGAGGTCCAAAAGATCATGGAAGCAAATAGTTCTTTCAAAATTAGAATGGAACAGATAGAGGCTAATGACTTTATGAGAAACTAAGAAATCACAAAACAAAACCAAAAGAATGAAAAAATGGAAGAGAATGTGAAATATCTCATTGGAAAAACAACTCACCTAGAGAACAGATTCAAGAGAGACAACTTAAAAATTATGGGACTACCTGAAAACCATGACCAAAAAAAGAGCCTAGACATCATCTTTCATGAAATTATCAAGGAAAACTTCCCTGAGATTCTAGAACCAGAGGGCAAAATAAGTATTCATGTAATCCACTGATCACTACCTGAAAGAGATCCAAAAAGAGAAACTCCTAGGAACATTACAGTCAAATTCCAGAATTCCCAGGTCAAGGAGAAAATATTGCAGGCAGCTAGAAAGAAACAATTTGAGTATTGTGGAAATATAATCAGGATAACACAAGATCTAGCAGCTTCTACATTAAGGCATAGAAGGGCATGGAATATGATATTCCAGAAGTCAAAGGAACTAGGACTCAAACCAAGAATCACCTACCCAGCAAAACTGAGTATAATACTTCAGGGGAAAAATGGTCTTTCAATGAAATAGAGGACTTTGAAGCATTCTTGATGAAAAGACCAGAGCTGAAAAGAAAATTTGACTTTCAAACACAAGAATCAAGAGAAGCATGGAAAGGTAAATAGTAAAGAGAAATCATAAGGGACCTATTAAAGTTCAACTGTTTACATTCCTACATGGAAAGACAATATTTGTGGCTCTTGAAACTTTTTTCAGTATCTAGGTAGTTGGTGGGATTACATACATACATACATACACACACACAGAGCACAGGATGAGTTGAATAGGATGAGATCATGTCTAAAAAATGAAATTAAGGGATGAGAGAGGAATATATTGGGAGGAGAAAGGGAGAAATGGAATGGGGCAAATTATCTCTCATAAAAGAGGCAAGTAAAAGACTTTTATGTGGAGGGAAAAAGGGGGGTGGTGAGAAAAAAAAATGAAGTTTACTCTCATCACATTGGACTCAAGGAAGGAATAAAATGCACACTCATTTTGGTATGATAACCTATCTTACAATAGAGGATAGTGGGGGAGAAGGGGATAAGCAGGGTCAGGGGGATGACGGAAGGGACGTCAATGGGAGGAGGGAACAATTAGAAGTCAACACTCTTGGGGAGGGACAAGGTCAAAAGAGAGAATAGAAGAAATGGGGGACAGGATAAGATAGAGGGAAATATAGTTAGTCTTGCACAACATGACTATTATGGAAGCCATTTGCAAAACTACATATATATGATCTATATTGAATTGCTTGCCTTCCCAATGGGGATGGGTGGGGAGGGAGGAAGGAAGAGAAGTTGGAAGTCAAAGTTTTAGGAACAACTGTTGAGTCTTGTTCTTGCATACAAATGGGAAATAAGAAATACAAGTAATGGGGCATAGAAATTTATCTTGCCCTCAGGACAAAAGAGAAGATGGGGATAAGGGAAGGGAGGGACGTTAGAAGGGAGGGCTGATTGGTGATAGGAGTAATTAGAATACTTGGAGTTTTGGGGTGAGGGAGAGGAGAAATGGGGAGAAAATTTGGAACTCAAAATTTTGTGGATATGAATGTTGAAAACTTAAATTAAAAAAAATTTTAAAAAAAGGAAAAAGAAAAAAGTGGCCAAAAAAAAAGAAAAAAGAAAAAGTGGTCCACAACCCAAACAGATTTCAAAGGAAAAGAAGCTTTTCAGACATTCTGCTTAATTACCATTATGACCATTACAGTTAAAGAAGCTGTTATAAAGAAACTATTGATATCTCATGTGGGCATCTCTTGCTCATTACTTGATACCTATGAAAAATATTAAGGATAATTTGGTTTGCAGAATTTTCTTCCTTCCCATAAACACTTTTATATTCATCTATTTTACACATACATAATAGCTCATGATGGAAATGATAAACTGAGACTTTATGACTTCTCTATTATATGGTTATACTTTTATCTTGACAATATTTAACTTGATGCTGTGCAATAATAAATGCTCCTCATATTGACAAGTCATGTAAGCTATGTGTTGGGCTCTGCTTTCACTTTTTAATGGTATGATAGCAATACCACATCACCACCCATCTAGAGAGCATTTGCTGCTAATATTAGGAAAATAGCAGGAAAGACTGGTCACTTCTCTTGCGTCTGAAAATATGCCCTCAAAACCAGGGCAAAGACCCAAGCCATCAGAGCCTTTAGGTACAAAATCTAGGCAGTGGCATGGGACATATAAAGGAGGAATTCTCTTAATTAGCAATTTTTTGTTTTAAAATTAACTAAGGGTGAAGATTGTGATGAAGTAAGGGTATCCATTGTGAATTTGGGGGTTGAATTAAGTGTTGGTTTGCATTTTCCCTAGGTATTTAGGCATAAATTTTATGGATTTATGTTTACCCTTCCCCCTGTAGGTAGAGGGAAGTAAAAGATCTAATTTAGCAAGTAATTAAATAGGAAACGTGGATCAATACAGCATCAACCACCAGGCAGCAACTAGGAGAGTTTCCCATTGGATGAGAGCTAGCTTGAGATTGTAAATCATCAAATTAATTGGATCTATTGGGACCTGAATAAATCTCAAACTGGCAGGAGTGGGGATGGTGGAAGGAAAATATCAAAAGAGGGGAGTTGTATAGAAATACTACAAAAAACTAGAGAGAAATAATGGAACCTAGGTAAGCAGATATTCAGGAGATTCAGTCACATGGGAAGGCTCAGATAGGGCAGAATATTTGTTGGACTCAGTTTCCAATTCTGGGTTGGTCCTGTCTTGACTTACTGTATAGAATCTTGAAAATCCTTTCTCTTTTCTGTGTTTTAGTGACCAGTTTTGTTAAATAGGACATGTGGGAAGGGATAGGATGAATTGAGTGATCCTGGGTAAGTACTTAATGTCTCAGAGATTCAGTTTTCTCAGCAGTAAGATGAGGAGATTGGACATGATAACCTTTAAAACTCCTTCCAAGGATAATCATCTCTAAATCTTTGGGATATAAATTCTTAATATGAAGTTTTGGTTCAATGTCCAAGAGTCTGTATGAGTGAATAGGAAACATTTCACTCCTGCTCTTGCTATTCTATAATTTTGCACAATTTACCTATCCATCATCTAAGAAAGATCTTCCTTCCCCCATCCCAAATAATGATGGTGATTTACTTAGGGCATCAGAGTTTATTAAGCAGTAACTTCTTACATCTTGGTAATTTTCTGTTTCCCCCTCCTTTCAATAAATACACTCCAAATTAAAATAGTTGTCTGATGTAACTGGTAATTAAATCTTCAACATGATTTTATTTGCTAATTATGTACAACATGAAACTGAACAAAGTAGTAGAAGATCACTAAACACACTCTAATCTATTCTTTTTTATTGAGATTATTCAATTTCCTTGAGTTTGACAGAGCAGATCCAAATTAATTCCATTATAATTAATAGCGCAGATTTAGTATACCCCCAGTGGCTATCCAAGCCACTCTGTTCTGTGCATGACTCTTTATGAGTACATGTATACCTTTATTTGTGTCTATATGTATATGGGAAGAGACCATAGCATACTCATGCTTTAAATTGTCTTTTTCCCCATAATGGATTCAGAAAGGGGGGGATGCCACAAGAAGCAGATAGAGGTGCTAAAATGGAGATGACTTATTTATCAGAAAGGATATGGAGTGAGAAGAATCAGGAATGAGGGGAGCTAGGGACATGGCAACAGCCTGTCTGAGAAGCCCTGATTTTAAAGCATCATGTGACTGGAGGTCCTTTCTTTGGCTGCCCACAAGAGGGAAAGGGCACAATGAGGTTTTAAAGGGCACAGTGAGGTTTTCTGTTCGAATCATTAAAAGAGCAGATGGCTGTCAAGGAAGGTTGGCTTTAGGGATTATTGGACTTGCTTCAGTTCTGATAAGGAGAAATAACTCGCTAAAACTTTACCTGCAGAGATTTGAAAAAGAAAGAGCTGTAGAAAACCCCCAAATTCCTCCATTCTGGTCTGGAACGATGAAGTGACCCTTCCTCTTGCCAAGGGCAATTCATCTATTAAGGGTTCTTAACCATGAACTTAAAAAAATTAGAACTATATTCTAAATTATAGTACTTGGTTTCCAATGTAATCCTATGTAAAAATAAATAGGATTACAAATGAAGTCTATGATATGCTCTAAGTTTATGCATTTAAACAAATTTATACATTTAAAAAACATTATTCTGAGAAGGGATCCATTAGCTTCAAAGGCTGTCAGAGTGGTCCAGGACAAAAAACGAATTAATAACCTTTACTGTTTATGCATTCTTTTTTTTTGGAGAGGGGAAGGCAAGGCCATTGAGGTTGTGAGTTGCCCAAGGTCACACAATTAGTAAGCGATGTGCATTCTTAAATCTACCCCTCCTGTCTTCTCCAACAGACTGTCCTCACTGGCGTTCCATTCTATTAGATAGTGAGTCATGCTTTGGTGGAAATCTAATAATGGGGACCACTGTCTACCTGTCTAAAAATCCCTACTACCTAAGATAAACTCAACAGATTGTAGAAGGAACACCCTGCAAAACTAATTCAATTGAGTAATGGTAAATGTGACATTACCAAAGTGTATTATGTGTATGAGTCTGTGTACACGTATACGTTACATGTATGCTGAATATCTATATCTTCTTTCCATTCCCATTGTGGCCATACTAGTTTAGGCCTGTTCCAGGCCCCACCCACACAAAGATAAGCCTGGACGACCCACAGAGGATTGCCCATTGGATAGCATGTCTCTAACGGTCACCACAAACAGTGTCCACCCAGATCTCACAAGATCTCTCTTTCCCAAAATGTACCCTATTGACTTCTGAGCCTTTCCATCTTTCCCTACAGAGGAACTGTTCTTTGAGATCAGAAACAACCTCATTCTTCTCTTTCTCTTTTCTGGTTTGTCATCTAGGCCATGCATACTAATAAGAGGTGTCCCCCAGAACTCTGTCCAAAGTCTTTGGGTCTTTTCCCATGGTATTTTCCTTGATGACTTCCACATTTTTATTTACACTGTCCGTTTTGTTTCTTGAATGTTCTCCACCTGTTAAAATCCCATCCATTCTTCCAGGCCCAACTCAGATGCCATCTATAGGGAGTCTTTCCTTGATTCTCCCCATCCCTAACCTAGCCCAAAGTGTTTGATCAATTCTCTGAATGCCCACATCTCTACAGAGTTATAAGGTATTAGAAGTAATCTCAGAGTGGACCCACCAGAGGTCTGTGGATATATTTTAGGAGATCTGTGGACCTGAATGGGGAAAATCGCATCTTTATTTTAATGTAATTGATTTCCTTTGTAATTCTACTTTTAAATTTTGTGCATTTAAAAGCCTTATTCTGAGAAGAGGTCTACAGGTTTCATCAGATGGCTGCCAAAAGAATCCATGACAGAGAAAAGGTCAAGAAGTGCTAGTCTAGACCAAGGGCAATTACGTGGTGCAATGGATAGAGTGCTGGACCTGGAGTAAGAGAGTCTCATCTTCCTAAGTTCAACTCTGGCCTCAGATACTTACTATCTCTGTGACCTCAGGCAAGTCATTTAACCCTGTTTGCCTCAGTTTCCTCATCTGTAAAATGATCTGGAGAAAGGAAATGGCAAACCACTGTAGTATCTCTGCCAAGAAAACTCGAAATGGAGTCACAAAGAGTTAGACACAACTGAAAAAGACTTAATTAACAAGTCTAGACCAAACTATATCTATACAGGAATCTTCTCTCTAGCATCCTTGGCAAGGAAACATTTTACTTTGCAAGACCTCTTAATCACACTTTCACAATGGGACTGATTACTCTCTGCTTTGTATTACATTTATCTGCCTACTTGTATTTACAAGTGTGTACTTACAGGAGACTAGGTGACACCATAGAGCACAGAGTGCTGGACCTGTAATCAAATCTGAATTCAAATTTAACCTCAGACATTTACTAGTCATGTGACCCTGGACAAGTCACTTAACCTCTGTTTGCCACAGTTTGCTCAACTGTAGAATAGGGATAACAAAAGCACCTATCTCACAGGATTGTCACTAGAGTCAAATGACATAATATTTGAAATGCACTTAGTGCCTAGCTCACAGTAAGTGCTACAAATTTTATTTATTATTACTGCTGCTATTTGGTTGTCTCTCTCACTAGAGAAGTCTTCGTGAGGCCAGAGGACACACTGAATTTTTTATACAGCCCAGAGCAGAAAATCTTGTAAGTCAAGTCAACATGCATTTATCAAGTGCTTACTACATGCCAGACACTGGACTGCATAGTAGGTATTCAACTGATGTTTTAGATAGAACATCTACAGCTTTAGCCTTTGATATGTATTAATTCAACAAATCTTTACTGAGGTCTTGTTTTATGCTCACACTGAGCTTGCCATTGTAAAGGAAATAGAAGAAGGTGATATAGTTTCTGCCTTCTAAGAACTTACAGACAATTTAGGGAGACAAGACACATATATGGAACACTGAACTTAGAACTTTCAATAGTGTATGTCAGTGTTATAGTGACTAATGCTCTCTGAATGGATACAGGCAATTTTCATTTACTATGAAATTGATTAGTGTCTGGTTTGTGGATTACCCAGGTCCCTTAGCTGATCTCTGCCTCTCATTCATCTCCATGTGTTTAAGAGGCTACACAAGGGTGTAAAAGGAAGACATATAAATCAGTTGATTTAGCACCTTGTTAGCAATAAGAGGTTGATTGGAGAGAGTATAAGACAGAGAATGCCAGACAGAGAATGAATAGAATAGGGTTCTAGAATTTTAGAATTTCTAAGTTTAAAGGGGTTTCAGAGAACATTGGACACAGCCCTTCCACTGAGTAGCATCCTTAAAAAAAATCATCATCCAGGCTCTGCATGAAGACTTTTTTTCTTATTTTCTTTTTTCTTATTTTTCCCCAATTTATTTGTT
Organism: Bettongia penicillata ogilbyi; assembly: GCA_023548195.1. NCBI lineage: Eukaryota > Metazoa > Chordata > Mammalia > Diprotodontia > Potoroidae > Bettongia > Bettongia penicillata. The sequence goes on from JAJHZJ010000258.1 coordinate 6,321,366, forward strand.
TTTAGCTTTCAACATTCATTTCCACAAGATTTTGAGTTTCAAATTTTCTCCCTATCTCTCCCCTCCCCCACCCCAAAACACCATGCATTCTCTTTACCCCTTCCCCCAATCTACCCTCTCTTCTATCACACCCCTCCCTTCCCTTATCCCCATCTTCTCTCTTTTCTTGTAGAGCAGGATAGATTTCTGTCTGAATCCCCATTACCTGTATTGCTTATTTCCTAGTTACATGCAAAAACAATTCTCACCATTCATTCCTAAAACTTTGAGTTCCATTTCTCTCCCTTCCTCCCGCCCCAACCATCCCCACTGAGAAGCAAGCAATTCAATATAGGCTATATATGTGTAGTTTTGCTAAATATTTCCATAATAATCATGTTGTGAAATATTAACTATATTTCCCTCCATCCTATCCTGCCCCCCATTTATTCTATTCTCTCTTTTGACCTTATCCCTCCCAAAAAGTGTTTACTTCTAATTACCCTCCTCCTCTCATTTGCCCTTACTTCTATCATCCCCCTACAACCCAGTTGTCCCCTTCTCTCCTATCTTCTTATAGCAGAAGATGCATTTTCATACCAAATTGAGTGTGCTTGTTATTTCCTCCTCGAGCCAAATGTGATGGGAGTAAGCTTCACTTTTTCCCTCTCACCCCCCCTTTTCCGTTCCATTGAAAAAACTTTTTCTTGCCTTTTTTATGAGATAATTTGCCCCATTCCATTTCTCCCTTTCTCCTCTCAATATATTCCTCTATTATCCCTTAATTTTATTTTTTTATATAATCCCTTCCTATTCAACTCACTCTGTGCCCTCTGTCTATATATGTGTGTATATAATCTATCCAACTACCCAAATACTGAGAAAAGTCCCAAGAGTTCCAAATATTATCTTTCCATGTAGGAATATAAACAGTTCAACTTTAATAAGTCCTTCTTTCCTGTTTACCTTTTCGTGCTTCTCTTGATTCTTGTGTTTGAAAGTCAAATTTTCTATTCAGCTCTGGTCTTTTCATCGAGAATGCTTGAAAGCCCTCTGTTTCATTGAAAGACCATATTTTCCCCTGAAGTATTATACTCAGTTTTGCTGGGTAGGTGATTCTTAGTTTGAGTCCTAGTTCCTTTGACTTCTGGAATATCCTATTCCATGCCCTTCGATCCCTTAATGTAGAAGCTGCTAGATCTTGTGTTATCCTAATTGTATTTCCACAATACTGGAATTGTTTCTTTCTAACTGCTTGCAATATTTTCTCCTTGACCTGGGAAATCTAGAATTTGTCTACAATATTCCTAGGAGTTTTTCTTTACAGATCTCTTTCAGGAGCTGATCAGTGAATTCTTTCAATATTTATTTTACCCTCTGGTTCCAGAATGTCAGGGAAGTTTTCCTTGATAATTTCATGACAGATGATGTCTAGGCTCTCTTTTTGATCATGGCTTTAAGGTAGTCCCATAATTTATAAATTGTCTCTCCTGGATCTATTTTCCAGGTCAGTAGTTTTTCCAGTGTGATATTTCACATTGTCTCCAATTTTTTTCATTATTTTGTTTTTGTATTGTAATTTTTTGGTTTCTCATAAAGTAATTAGCTTCCATCTGCTCCATTCTAATTTTTAAAGAACTATTTTCTTCAGTGAGCTTTTGAATCTCCTTTTCCATTTGGATAATTCTGCTTTTTAAGCATTCTTCTCCTCATTGGCTTTTTTGGCCTCTTTTGCCATTTAAGTCAGTCTATTTTTAAAGGTGTTCATTTCTTCAGCATTTTTTTGGGTCTCCTTTAGCAGGCTGTTGACTTGCTTTTCATGATTTTCTTGCATCTCTCTCATTTCTCTTCCCAATTTTTTCTCCATCTCTCTTACTTGATTTTCAAAAATGCTTTTGAATGCTTCTATGGCCTGAAACCATTTGGCATTGATTTTGGAGGTTTGGGGATGCAGAAGTCTTGACTTTTGGGTCTTCCTCTGATGGTATGCATTGTTCTTCCTCATCCCAAAGGATGGAAGAAAATACCTGCTCACCAAAAGAGTAACCTCCTATTGTTTTATTCCTTTTCTCTTCTTTGGGCACTTTCTCAGTCAGTTACTTGACTTTTGAGTTCTTTGTCAAGAGGAGGGTATATTCCAGGAACTTGTAAGTTCTTAGTTCCTCTAAGGTGGCGCAATCATGGGAGAGGAGTTTACTCCTCTCCTGGCCTATGCTCTGGTCTGGGAGCAACTACAAGCACTCTTTTCTGTGAGTAGAATTCCCTCTCCAAAGCCTCTGGCAGCTCCACTGCCAGCTCTCCTCCTCACCCCAGGGTTTCCACTCAGAGCTGAGATCCAGATCAGCAGCTCAATTCCCCCAGGGTCTCCAACAATGGAAGCTGCCACCAGCTGGGGCCAAAACTAGACTGCTGTGTTCCATTCTAACTCAGGTGAAAGAACTTTTTCACTGACCTTTGAAGTTACCTTTGATGTTTATAGGTTGATGAATCTGGGAATCACAGCTGCTGCCAGTGACGCCTTGAAGTCTGCTCTGATCTTGTCCCTGCCATGCGGTCAAGGCTGGGCAGTGCTCTACTCCCTGCCCAGTGCGAAAGACATTTCCTGTCAACCTTCCAGGCTGCCTTGGGCTGGAAATCTCTTTCATTCTGTTGTTTTGTAGCTTCTGCTGCTCTAGAATTCGTTTAGAGGCATTTTTTACAGGTATTTTATAGATAGATGAAGACATTTTTAAGCAAAATTTTATTTCTATCTTTTTCTCTTTTTTAAATTATTTTATTTGTCTTCAGTGTTCTACAATCACTTCCACAAAACTTAGATTTTTCCCCCTCTCTCCCCCTCCTCCCCCCCTCCATCATCCCTCCCAAGATGTCATACAATTTTATGTAGGTTCTACACATACATTCCTCTTAAATATATTTTCACCTTAGTCATGCTGCATAGAAGAATTAAAATGAATGGGACCAAAACATAATACAAAAGAAAATGATCTGCTACATTCTGTGATGGAATTCCATAGTTCTTTCTCTGGATGTGGAAGGCATTGTGCCTTAAGAGACCATTGAGAATTTTTTAAGTCCTTGCATCACAATGTAGTTCTAACTCTCAACTTACATTTCCAATCTTATCATATATGTCTTCCTGAGAAGAAGAGAGGCTGGTGACCTGTACAGCCCTCCCTCACTCAAAACACAGTCAAGTGCAAGTCATGTCATAATTTCTCTGATGGCATGGTCTTCTTTGGCAATGAAAGATGAACACTAGTTCTAAGTCTACCAGAAAAAATACTCGCACATTGTGGTTGTTGGTGTGTATAAAGTTCTCCTGATTCTGCATCTTTCACTCGGCATCAATTCATATATGTCTTTCCAGGTCTCTCTGAAGTCTTCCTATTCATCATTTCTTACAGCACAATAGTATTCCATTACATTCATATACCACAATTTATTCATTCTCCAATTGATGGGCATACCCTTGATTTCCAGTTTTGGGCCACCACAGAGAGTGCTGCTACAAATATTTTTGTACATGTGGGGCCCTTTCCCATTTTTATGATCTCTTGGTGATACAGTCTTAGAAGTGGTATTGCTGGGTCAAAGAGTATGCACATTTTTGTAGCCCTTAGGGAATAGTTCCAAATTGCTCTCCAGAATGGTAGGATCAGCTCACAGCTCCATCAACAATGAATTAGTGTTCTAACTCTTCTACATCTTCTCCATCATTTATCATTATCCTGTTTTGTTATGTTAGCCAATCTGATAGGTGGGACATGGCATCTCAGAGCTGTTTTGATTTGCATCTCTCTAATCAATAGTGATTTAGAACATTTTTTCATGACTATATATAGTTTTGATTTCTTTCTCTGAAAACTGCCTGTTCATATCCTTTAACCATTTACCAATTGAGGAATGACTTGTATTCTTGTACATCTGACTCAGTTTTCTATATATTTTAGAAATGAGGCCTTTATCACAAACACTAGTTGCAAAAATTCTTCCCCAACTTTCTGCTTTCCTCCTACTCTTGGTTGCATTGGTTTGTTTGTGCAAAAACTTTTCAATTTAATGTAATCAAAACTCTCCATTTTGCATTTCATAATGTTTTATATCTCTTGTTTAGTCAAAAATTCTTCCCTTCTCCATAAATCTGATAAATACACTATTCCTTGCTCCACTAATTTGTTTATAGTATCAGTCTTTATACCTAGATCATGTACCCATTTTGGACTTCATTCTTGTGTGTCAAAACCATATTTGTATCATAAAAAGTATTTGGGAGGACTCCTTCTTCCCCAATTTTCCCAAATAGTCTATACAGTATTGGAGTTAACTGTTCTTTAAATGTTTGATAGAATTCACTTGTAAATTCATTTGACCCTGGAGATTTTTTCCTAGGGAGTTCATTGATGGCTTGTTCAATTTCTTTTTCTGAGATGGGGTTATTTAAGTATTTACCTTCCTTTTCTATTAGTCTGGGCAATTTGTATATTAAAATAAGCATTCATATCATTAAGATTGGCAAATTTATGGGCATACAGTTGGGCAAAGTAATTTCTTATTATTGTTTTAATATCCTTCTCCTTGGAGGTGAGTTCACCCTTTTCATTTTTGATATTGGTAATTTGGTTTTCTTTTTTAAAATCCAACTGACCAATGATTTATCAATTTTGTTGGTTTTTTTCATAAAACCAACAACTAGTTTTATTTATTAGTTCAATAGTTTTCTTATTTTCAATTTTATTAATCTCATCTTTGGTTTTCAGTATTTCTAATTTGGTATTTACTTGGGGATTTTCAAGTTGTTCTTGTTCAAGTTTTTTCAGCTGCATGCCCATTTTATTGATCTCCTCTTTGTCTATTTTTTTTCATGTAGGCACTCAAAGATATAAACCTTCCCCTAAGAACTGCTTTTGCACTATCCCATAAAATTTAGTAGGTTGTCTCATTATTGTAATTCTCTTGAATGCAGTTGTTGATTGTTTCTATAATTTGTTGTTTAACTCATTCATTCTTTAGGACTAGATTGTTTAGTTTCCAATTAGTTTTTGGTTTATGTTTCCATGGCCTTTGATTACATATTAGTTTTATTGCACTATGATCTGAGAAGGATGTACTGACTACCTCTGTCTTTCTGCACTGGATTGTGAGGTTTTTATGGCCTAGTACATGGTAAATTTTGTATTTGTGCCATGTACTGCTGAGAAAAAAGTGTATTCCTTTCTTTCCCCATTCAATTTTCTCCAGACATTTATCATATCTACCTTATCCAGAGTTCTATTCACCTCCTTAACTTCTTTTCTGTTCATTTTGAGGTTAAATTTATCAAGTTCAGAGATGGGGAAGTTGAGGTGTCTCCCTTAGTATAGTTTTACTATCTATTTCTTCCTGTAACTCCCTTAACTTCCCCTCTAAGAATTTGGATGCTATACCACTTGGAGCATATATGTTTAGTAATGAAATTGCTTCGTTATCTATGGTGCCTTTTAGCAGGATATAGTTTCCTTTCTTATTTCTTTTGATTAGATCTATTTCTGCTTTTGCTTTGTCTGAGATTAGGATTGCTACCCCTGCTTTTTTTACATCAGCTGAAACACAATAAGTTCTTCTCCAGCCTTTTACCTTTACCCTGTGTGTATCTCCCCTTTTCAAATGTGTTTCCTGTAAACAACATATTGTTGGATTATGGTTTTTAATCCATTCTGGTGTCTCCGTTTTATGGGGGAGTTCATCCCATTCACATTCACAGTTATGATTACTATTTGTGTCTTTCCCTCCATCCCCTCTCCCCTTGTTTATACTTTTAGTTCTCCCTTCTCCCTTTCCCTCCCCAATAAGTTTTAATTTTTGACCACCGTCTCCCTCAGTCTTCCCTTTCTTCTTTCAGCCCCCCTCCCTTTTAATCCCCTTTTCCCTTACTACTTCTTCCCTCCATTTGTCTTCCCCTCCCTTTTCTTTTCCCCTTCCCCTCCTATTGCCTATAGAACTAGTTGTATTTCTATACTTAACTGAGTTTGTTGTACCCTCCTTGAATTCAATCAGATGAGAGTACCTCTCAAACAATACTCATCTCCCTCACCTCTTTCCCTCTACTGTAATATATTTTTGTGCCTCTTCCTGTGATGGAATTTATTTTTTTTCCTGTCTCCTCCTTTTCACATCTCCACATTTCACATCCATCTTTCACATTACAATCTTTTCACACCCTTAAATCACATTTGTTATCATCACATCATTTAATTTATACCCACACCCTCTATCTATGTATATCCCTTTTATATTTCATAATAAATATATAATTCTCAAGATTAACAAGTATCATCTTCCCTTACAGGGGTGTAAACAGTTTGCCCATATAGTGTAACAAGTTCTTTTTTTTCCTGTTTACCTTTTTATGCCTCTCTTGAGACCTGTGTTTGAAGATCAAATTTTCTATTGACTTCTAACCTTTTCATCAGGAAGGTCTGAAAATCTCTTATTTCCTTGAATGTCCATCTCCTTGCTGAAATATTATGCTCAACTTTGTTGGGTTGTAGTAATCCTTGGTTGTAAAACCAGTTCTTTTGCCTTATGGAATATCATATTCCAATTCCTTCTTCGATGTAAGAAGCTGCAAGGTCCTGTGTGATCCTGACTATAGCTCCTTGATATTGGAATTGTTTCTTCTAGCTGTCTGCACTATTTTCTCCTTCACTTGAAAGTTCTGGAATTTGGCAACGATATTCTTTGGTGTTTTTAGTTTGAGGTCCCTTTTGTGAGATGAATGGTAGATTCTTTCAATGACTATTTTGCCCTCTGGACCTAGTACTTCTGGGAAATTTTCCTTGATGGTTTCTTGGATGATAATTGTCCAGGCTCTTTTTTCAGTATGGCTTTCTCGTAGACCAATAATCCTTAGATTTTTTTCTTTCCTGGACCTATTTTCCAGGTTGGTTGTTTTTCTAATTAGATATTTTACATTTTCTTCTATCTTTTCATTCTTTAGATTCTGTTTGATTGATTTTTGATGTCTCATAGATTCATTAGCTTCTATTTGCCCAATTCTATTTTTTATCAAATTATTTTTTTCAGTTAACTTTTGCATTTTCTTTTCCATCTGGCCAATTTTTCCTTTTAAGGAGTTGTTTTCATCAGTTAGGTTTTGTACTTCCTTTTCCATTTGTCCAATTTTCCTTTTTAAGGAGCTGTTCTCTTCAGTACATATTTTCATATTTTAAAAATCATTGGCCAGTTTTTCTTCAATTTCTCTAATTTGAGTTTTAAAATCCTTCCAGAGTTCTTCCAAGAAGGCTCTTTGTGCTTCCAACCAGTTCATATTCCCTTCTGAAGTTTTGGATGGGAGTACAGTCTCAATACAGTCTCTTTGGTATTTATGTTTTGGCCCTTGTCCCCATAGAAAGATTCTATGGTCTTTTCTTTTCTGCTTTGCTTTTTACTCATGATAATAACCCTTTTCCTGGCTTTTAAGGTAGATCTCTGCATCTGTGGCATAGGTTGCTCTGTCCCACAGTTCTTGTGCCTAAAACTTGAGACTGTGTGTGTCATGGCCTCTGGCTCTTTTAGCTAGAAATTAAATGCTTCAGCTTCCTACTGCTGAGCTGGCTGGTGTTTGCAAGAAGAGGCCGGTTAGGTCCTTTTGGGTTTTATCCACAGTTACTCTGGAGGTAGCTCGTTAAGTGTGGAGGTGGAAGGTCTGGACACCAGAGGTTCCTCTGCTGAGTTAGAGCATAGGCAAGCTCAGCTTTCTGTGCTTCCTGATTCCCCAGGACCCTAGGGTCCTGGTGTTGGCAGTTGCTGGCTTCACTCCCCTGGTGTTCAAGATCTTCTCCTGGTTTGTTGAGGTGGGACTGTCTGGGACAGCTCTGATCTTGCACTGGTCACCTTTGGCCACAGCAAGTGAACTCTCCTTAGTGATTTTTCTAACCTCCCAGGCTGAGAGTCTGTATACTCCTTCTTCTGCTCCCATGGTTCCAGGGTTTTTTCTGGGGAGGTAAGGTCAACAAGGGGAGGGAGACAGCAGTTACCAATCACTCCACCATCTTGGCTCCCTGAACGGGAAAACCTATTTCTATTTTTTAACACCACAATTTCTGAATATAGTCTTCGCCTCTCCCCTAGAGCTATTCTTTATGATAAAGAATAAAATGTGTGTGAGGGGGAAGGGGATTCAGAAAAACTAAGTGAAAAATTCTTACATTCTATGTGATGCTTCACACTCAGAGTCCTCCATCAGCATGAAAATTTTCAATGTCATGAGGCATCTATCATCTCCTCAAGCTGTCCTTTTCTGGTTTTTGTTTGTTTTGTTTAATTTAAGAGTAAGTCTTGGGACAGGTAGGTGGTACAGTGGATACCACATCAGTCCTAGAGTCAGGAGGACCTGAACTCAAATCCTGTTTCAGACACTTACTGTGTGACTCTGAATATGTCACTTAACTAAGATTGTCTCATAAAAAAAAGATGAGCCTCCTCATCATGCTTAGTCTTGATGGGCAGTGGTCACTTGCATGGATGATCAGCATGGGAGCTTTTACTTGCTCTGTTTCTGACCTTGGCCATTTCATCCTTCCTTAGGCAGCCTGGTGGCCCCCCATTCTTGAAGGCTTGTCATGTTGGTGCTCTAATTGGTACAGATACCTGATCACCTTAGACAAGTGTAGCTCAGAACTTCCTAACTCAGATGATCCCCTAGCCTCCACCTCTCTGGTAGCAGGGATTACAGGTAAGGCTGTACTACACTTGACTTTATCCCTCTGTCAAACAGCAGTGTTTACAGTTCAGAGCTTTTCCTCACATAGGTAATGCCACTACCACTTCTTCTTCTAAATTTTGCAACCAATCACACCAATATTCTTATACAGGAGGGATCTTCAGATCCTTCATGATGTCTATCACATCTCACCTGAGTCTTCTTTTCTACAGGCTGAACATCCTCAGTTGCTTCAAGTGACCCTTACAAAGCCTATATGGGTCCCCTCACTTCGTATTTATTCTTCTAGTTTGCTGATGTCCTTCCCAGAAATCAATATAATGCTCCAGATGTGGTCTCAGTAGTCTGGCTCAGTTCCAATGATATGACTCTATGAATGTAGCCCAAGATCACATGATTTTTTGTGGTTGACATATCACGTAGTTCACGCATATTAAGCTTGCATGCCGCTAAAACCCCTAGATCTTCTTCCATTGATCTGTTATTTACCCACACCTTCCTCATCCTGTACCTGTGATGGTTATTTTCTTGGGGGTTTTTTGCCCAAGTGTGGGACTTCATCTGTATTAAATTTTATATTATTGGTTTTTTATGTTTATATTATTGGTTTATTTTTATATTTATATAATTGGTTTTTTTATAATCATTTCAGTCTGGCAGGACAATAAGTCCTATTCTGTCATCTACCACATTAACTATGTCTCTCAACTTCATGTCATTCAAAAATTTGATAAGCGATGATGTCCCTTCATGTGAGCCATTCATAAAAACATTGGGCAGAATAGAGCCAAGAGTAGAGGCTCTAAGGATTATCCCAATGACAATTTTCTTTCAAGTGGACTTTAATATTTTGATGGATCTGTAATTGATCAATGTGGGCATGCCTCAATCAATGTAAACAGTAACCCTTCTATCCATACCTTTTTTGTCCCATCTGATTCTTGTCTATGTATTCCTATTAATCTTTCATGAAAGGTTTATTCTATGTGATCTATTCTCTGTCTCTTTTGATTTTGTGTAGCTATGTGGAGTAGTGGATAGTGTGCCGGACTTAATAGTAAAGAAGACTTCAGTTCAAATCCTGTCTTAAACACTTACTAGCTATGTGGCCTTTACTAGTCATTTAATCTCTCTTAGCCTCAGTTTTTTCATCTGTAAATTTGGCATAAAAATAGCTCCTGCCTTTCAAAGTTGTTGTGAGAACTGAGATAACATGTGTAAAGAGTTTTGCAAATCTTAAAAGCCCAATATGAATGCTATCATCATTATTATCATCAAAAGTGTATACATTATGTCAATCAGTTATCCCTACATCCATTGCATGATCAATCCACTTTTCCAAATATATACATATATATGCATGTGTGTATATATATACATATATATACACACACACATATATATATACAATGTACATATGTATGTGTGTATATATAGTATATGTATATCTTCAATAATGTTTTTCATACTGGAAGACATCATTCCAGAGTAGATAGAAAGCTGGCCTCAGAGACAGAAAGACCTGGATTCTAGTACCACCTCTGTAATGTCCTGGCTATGTCACCTTGGACTAGTCAATTAACTTCTCATTGCTTCCAGGCAACTGTAACTTTAAGCTGCAGAGCAGTTACTGGTCTCCATGGGTGAAGGGAATATTTTCAGTTGGATTTCCCTGTACTCATGACATTATAGATCTGGGTCAAAGCCAAATTATTTTATGCTGCTTCTTGCATAATGCTTGATTGGTAATATGTCACAATCTGTTCACAACCAATTTGAATCACTCCAATGACCTTTGGCAACCTGTAACTTTAATTCTTTGGAGACTGTAATATTCCATGCTTTGCAGCTCTCTAGCATAAATAGAAAAGTGCTGATGTTATTTTAAAAAAAGATAGTTCTTTGTTTAAGGAATAATCCTTTGGTTGTTAATAAATAATCCCTTAATGTAATCCAAATGAAGTCAAGTCAAGCCAACAAGAATTTATGAAGTGCTTACTATGGGCCAGACATGGTACTAAGTGCTGGGAACAGAAATACCAGCTGGAGTAAAGACAGTCCCTAAACTCAAGTAGTTTTACATTTTAATGGGGGAAGGTAGCACACAAAAGGAAAATGAAAAGGGGGAGCAGATATAGGTACCTGCAGGGAGTGTGTTAGAGAAAGTCTGGAGATTAAAGAGTGCAGCATGGAGAGGAATGAACACACAACTGGTCCACGTGTCCTTCTTAAAATGGAGTTTCTGGAAGGAGCCAGCCAATTGGAAGGAAAGAGTACAGGGACGGAAGGTACTTCCAATGTGAGGAGTCTAGCAGTGAAGTGAGCTTTCAAGGTGTAGATGTAGCAAGGAAGAGAAAGTCCAGAGTCAGGATTACAGTCTGGAGAGGAATAAAGCTCACTCTGATGCAATTCAATTGTAGACTCAGTGTATTATCCATTTTCAACATGTTCTGAAGGACTAGCCCTACGGGTTTTCAATCTAACTGTGTATCATGGTCTAGACAATAAATATGCTTTATCCACTTGGTTTTTCTTATGTGGATAGTGAAGTCAAGATCTTTTGAAAGTTTATGGAGGCTCTGCAATGGTCCAGGTCTTGATATCATAAAGATAACTTCATGTGCAAACAAGAACATCTGAAGAATTTCATTATTAACAGAGAATTTCTTTGATTTGGATTGTGCACTGAGCACCATCTACCATGACAGTGGCAAACAGTTGATAAGCACATATCTCCTTATCTGATGTCCTACTTGATATAGAGGTCGTCAGTTCTCTATTGTTGAATCTTTCAAGATAGCTTGTATTTGAATATTTGCACTGAAGAATAACATATTTGAAGAGACCCTTTAATGTGGCATTTTGTTCTATTATATCAAATGTTTTCTTATAACCAAACATTAAGCACAGATAGAACCTGAATTCTTGTATTCACTCTATTTTTAATCAAATGTGTGACTTTTCATATGGTCTGTTATAGAAAATGGTATAGAGGTAGAAAAGTAAGCATATAGATCAGTATTTATGGATGTTTTTATAATTATATTTTTTGGGAGTAGTAATGGGATCCCTGATATTTTCCCAAGAGTTATTTTTCCCTTTTTCAGATATCCTGAGAATAAATTTCTTAGCACCTTCAAAATTGTCACCCGCTTGGACCTTCTCCGTATATAATTGGTTTTTCCAGTTGTTTTGCCCATCTCTGTTTTCTTTAGTGTCATTTCTATTTCTTTATTCAGCAAGCACATCAGGGAATAAATATCCTTCATATCCAAATGTTGTAGTTCTACTGCCATTGATGAAAAAGAATAGTTTGTTATAGTAATCTTGACAGATCATTTCCATTTTTATCTGCTGTCCTCCTTCCAGTTTTATCCTTAAATGCTCTTGGCATGATGTGGCTTAATTGGATCTTCTGCTAAGGTATCTGTAAATTTATTTTTCCCTCCACTGCCTCCTGCTGTTTTATGGGAATGATACTGTTCATAATGTTGCACTATCCTCTTCTATAAGATTTTACAAACAAATTTATATTCTAAAACAACATGACTCTTGGCATGTTTTTTTTTTTGTTTTGTGAGAAAAAGTATATGTTGGCTAAGGAAAATTTTAGGCTTTTAGGGTTGTTTTTTTGAGGCAATTGATTTTTACCTGTTAATTTTTCTTAGGAAGAGCTAAGAGTCTATGTCAATGTCTATTCTTGCATCTAATTCCCATTTTTGGTTTCAGCATTTCGTTGAAAAGAGTTATGTTGTAGTTATCTCAATTATTCAGAGCATATATTTTTGCCTTTATTATTTCTTGTAACAATATTGATTTTAGTCTTTACTATAACAAATCAATGGTCTGTTCCACAACTGATTTGGAAATGATTCTTTCATTGATGACCTGCAATTTCCTGCCTATAAAGATATAATCAATTTCATTTTATGTGATGTTATTTGGCACTTGCCAAGCTCAACACTTCCTAACTCTCATTTTATAGGAAGTTCTCCTAATATGTAGGCACTAGGCTGTTCTGTAGTCCACTGACTTGAGATTCTTGCTTTTTATTTCTGAATCATTTTTACTAATACCTTTTTTTGGTCATCCTCCCCTACGTTCAAATTTGTACTAAAGTCGCTGAAGAATATTGATCTATTTGAGAGTTTCTACGGAGTTCTTTAGGACAGTTGGGTGGTGCATTAGACAGAGTGACAGCCTGATGTCAGGAAGACTTACCTTCCTGAGTTCAAATCTGGCCTCAGACATTTACTCGCTGTGTGACCTTGGGCAAGTCACTTAACCCTGTTTGCCTCCATTTCTTCATAAGTAAAATGATCCAGAGAAGGAAACGGCAAACCACTCCAGTATTTTTGCCAAGAAAATCCTAATGAGTCATGAAGAGTTAGATACAACTGAACAATAATATTGAGTTCTTTAGAGCATTTCTCCACCTCCTTTTATTCTGCACAGATATTGGTGTATAAGCTGGATTTAACCTCTTGGTAGCCTTTTTAGTAATGTTCATTATAAGTATTGGTTGGCTGGTTGTTGTCCTTCGTTCTTGAAGGGGACCAAAATGACATCACCATTATAAACTCAAGTTTCATTGTGTCTGACTGTGGCTAATCAGACTAATAAAAGTTCAGAATGCTCTACCATAGATTGGGCACAGATAATCCATATGAACATTTGGGGTGGGTACTACAAGTTTGGGTATCCTATGTTTACTTCATGCTGTCTCAACTCCGCTTTGCTCATAGAGCACAGCACCCTTTCTGATGTGGGCATACCATTCTGAGCGGTCCTGTGCCAGCATCTCCCATGTCGCACAATCAAATCCAAAGTTCTTGAGAGACACCTTAAAAGTATCCTTGCATCACTTCTTCTGACCACCATGTGATCTCCTGCCCCATGCAAGTTCTCCATAAAATAGTCTTTTTGGCAAGCGTTTTTGCATTCAAACAATGTGGCCAGCCTATCAGAGTTGCAGTCTCCAAAGCACAATCTGAATATTTGGCAGTTCAGTTAGAGCAAGGACTTCAGTGACTGGTGCCTTATCCTGCCAGGTGATCCTCAGAATCTTCATAAGACAGTTCACATGGAAACGACTCAAGTTTCCTGGAATGGTGCTGGTACACTGTCCATGTTTCACAGGCATACAACAATGAGGTCAGCACAATGGCTCTGTGGACTTTCGGTTTGGTAGTCAGACTAATACCTCTTCTCTTCCCCATTTTTCTTCTCAGCCTCCCAAACACTGAGCTAACTTTGGCAATGAGTGTGTCAACTTCATTGTCAATGTGTACATCCCTGGAAAGTATACTACCAGTGACCAAATATCCCATGAAAAGAAATTTCTGACTACCTTTGGATATAGAATAACACCAAGTTCACTAATTCCTTTATTGGCCTCTTCAAAGAGAGCCTAGGAGCTATCCAGTGCTTATCATAGGTTCTGGCACACAGGGACACTTAATAAATGCTTACTGATTGATTATATTTCCATTTAACTTCAACTTCCTTTTGTCTTCCATTTACCCTTTGCAAATATTGATACAATTCATTTCCCCAGTATTACTTTCTATTCTATTCACTGGATAGGGATCTCACACAAACAATTCAGTTTATGTTTATGGGAAGTCTAAAAAGTACATTTTACTCTATGGCTCCTTTTCTGCTACTGTCATCATCACCACAGAAGCAAAAGAGGCCACACAGAACTGTGGGTCATTTTGAATTCTACTTTGTTTCATGAGCTGTCACAGTCACCTAGTATCAACCTACTGATAATAAGTCTTTCCATTTTTATCTAGAATAGTCCTTCAAAAGCAGAAACAGTATCATCAGGGCCCTAAGTCTTTCTAGCATGATGGAATACATTAGAATCTGTATTCTATAGATTCCAGCACCACTTCTGTACCACAATGAAGCATCAGAGGTAAACTTTGCATCTGGATGGACAGTAAATCATGACTTTTGGTAGAGGTAGAGAGAGAGGTAGATCATTCAGTTACTTCTAAATCCATCTAATTGTACTATCACATGGTACACATCTCTTCGACTTTTCCATAAGTGTATAGACGCTTTGTCAAATACTTTACTGAAATGTAACTATACTTTATCTATGGCAGTCCCATGATACCCATCTAATAACCCTGTCAAAAAACAAAAAAACAAACAAAGGAGATCAGTCTGGAGTCACATTCTTAATTAACCCATGTTGGCTCTTAATGATTACCACTTCACACTCTAAATGCTTACACAAACCATCTTTTAATAATGCATCTGAGAATTTTTGCCAAAAAACAAAGTTAAACATCATGTCTAATAGTTTGAAGAATCATCCCTTTTTATGAAAACTGGGTCACCATTATCCTATCTTTAATCCTATAGGAGCGCTCTCATTTGCCATGGTCCCTCAGAGATCACTAATAATAGTCCAACAATCATATCCGTAAGTTTTTTTTTAGGTACCACGGCTTAGAGTTTCTCCTGGCCTGGAAAATTCAGCTCATTAAAAGTAAATAGCAGCCCCTAAGCACTAGCTGGGTAGATTGATCTGGAGGCAAGGTGGGTATGGAGAGAAAACTCAGAAGTCTAGTAACCGGCTGAGAAAATGCCCAGAAAAGGGGAAAAAAATAAGATTATAGATGTTACTTTCTTGGTGAACAGATATCTCCTCCCATCCTTTCAGATGAGGAAGAACAATGCTTACCATCAAGGAAAATCATAGAAGTCAAGGCTTCTGTATCCCAAACATCCAAAATAAGTAGTCAATGGGCTCAGGCCATGAAAGAGCTCAAAAAAGACTTTGAAAATCAACTTAGAGAGGGAAGAGAAATGAGAGAGATGCAAGAAAAGCATGAAAAGCATGTCAACACCTTGCTAAAAGAGACCCAAAAAAATGCCGAAGAAAATAACACCTTGAAAAATAAGCTAACTCAATTGGCAAAAGAGGCTCAAAAAGCCAATGAGGAGAAGAATGCTTTCAAAAGCAGCATTAGCCAAATGGAAAAGGAGGTTCAAAAGCTCACTGAAGAAAATAGTTCTCTCAAAATTAGAATGGAACAGATGGAGGCTAATGACTTTATGAGAAACCAAGAAATCACAAAACAAAACCAAAAGAATGAAAAAATGGAAGAGAATGTGAAATATCTCATGGGAAAAACAACTGACCTGGAAAATAGATCCAGGAAAGACAATTTAAAAATTATGGGACTACCTGAAAGTCATGATCAAAAAAAGAGCCTAGACATCATCTTTCATGAAATTATCAAGGAAAACTGCCCTGACATTCTACAACCAGAGGGCAAAATAAGTATTCAAGGAATCCACCAATCACTGCCTGAAAGAGATCCAAAAAGAGAAACTCCTAGGAACATTGTGGCCAAATTCCAGAGTTCCCTGGTCAAGGAGAAAATATTGCAAGCAGCTAGAAAGAAACAATTCAAGTACTGTGGAAATACAATCAGGATAACACAAGATCTAGCAGCTTCTACATTAAGGGATCGAAGGGAGTGGAATAGGATATTCCAGAAGTCAAAGGAAGTAGGACTAAAACCAAGAATCACCTACCCATAAAAACTGAGTATAATACTTCAGGGGAAAGACTGGTCTTTCAATGAAATCAAGGATTTTCAAGCATTCTTGATGAAAAGACCAGAACTGAAAAGAAAATTTGACTTTCAAACACAAAAATCAAGAGAAGCATGAGAAGGTAAACAGCAAAGAGAAGTCATAAAGGACTTACAAAGTTGAACTGTTTACATTCCTACATGGAAAGACAATATTTGTAACTCTTGAAACTTTTAATTGTCTGAGTAATTGGTGGGATTACACACACACACACACACACACACACACACAGAGCACAGAGTGAATTGAATAGGATGGGATCATATCTTAAAAAAATGAAATTAAGTGGT
Organism: Bettongia penicillata ogilbyi; assembly: GCA_023548195.1. Taxonomy (NCBI): domain Eukaryota; kingdom Metazoa; phylum Chordata; class Mammalia; order Diprotodontia; family Potoroidae; genus Bettongia; species Bettongia penicillata. The sequence continues at coordinate 6,337,959 of JAJHZJ010000258.1, forward strand.
GAGAGAGAAATATATTGGGAGGAGAAAGGGAGAAATGGAATGGGTCAAATTATCTCTCATAAAAGAGGCAAGCAAAAGACTTTTTAGTGGAGGGAAAAAGAGGGGATGTGAGAGAAAAACATGAAATTTACTTTCATCACATTTGACTAAAGGAAGGAATAAAATGCACACTCATTTTGGCATGAAAATCTAACAATACAGGAAAGTGGAGGAGAAGGGAATAAGCAGGGTGCGGGGGATGGTGGAAGGGAAGGTAATGGGAGGAGGGAGCAATTTGAAGTCAACACTCTTGGGGAGGGACAGGATCAAAAGACAGAATAGAAGAAATGGGGGGGCAGGATAGCAAAGAGAAAAATATAGTTAGTCTTACACAACATGTCTATCATGGAAGTCATTTGCAAAACTACACAGATATGGCCTATATTGAATTGCTTGCCTTCCCAAAGGGAATGGGTGGGGAGTGAGGGATGGGAAGAAGTTGGAACGCAAAGTTTGAGGAACAACTGTCGAGTACTGTTCTTGCTACTAAGAAATAAGAAATACAGGTAATGGGGTATAGAAAGTTATCTGGCCCTACAGGACAAAAGAGAAGATGGGGACAAGGGAAGGGAGGGATGATAGAAGAGAGGGCAGATTGGTGATGGGGCAATTAGAATGCTTGGTGTATTGGGGTGGGGGAGGGGAGAAATGGGGAGAAAATTTGGAACCCAAAATTTTGTGAAGATGAATGTTAAAAGTTAAATAAATAAATTTTAAAAAAGTAAATAGCAAGGAGAATGAATGGATGAGCGAAACACCTATTAAGCACTTACTGTGTACAAAGCACCGGGAGTAGAAATAGAAAAACAAGATAATTGCTCTCTATCACTGGACTCTGGTATTTCAATTTCTCATTCATAATTTAGCTTTCCAAGTTGGAAAATTGAAGAATCACAGAATTTCAAAGTTGGAAGGGATTTTGGGGTCATTCAATCCAACCCATGTCCAAAAAGGAATCCCCGTTAAAATATTTCCAACAAAGTGAACATCTAGCTTCTACTTAAAGACCTGCAATGAGAGGGGGTCTCATTATATCCCAAAGAAGCCTATTTTTAAAGGACTCTAGTTTTTAGGAATTCCCCCTCAAAATTAACCCTGAATTTTCTTCTTTGAACTTTTTATGCATTGTTCATAGTTCTCCCCCTAGCACCCAACAGAACAAACCTTTGGTGCTTGTGCACACATACATGCATGTGTGTGTATGTATTTGCAAAATTTTTTTTATCTTTTTTTCACTTCTACTTTATATTTTTATTTTTTAATTACATGTAGAAATTTTCAACATTCTTTTTTAAGATTTTGAGTTCCAAATTCTCTCTCCTTCTCTTCCTTCCCCACCTGTTGAGAAGGCAAGCAATTTGATATAGATTATACACGTACAGTTATGCACATATTTCCATGTTAGTTATGTTGTTAAAAAACAGTTTTAAAAAACTCAAGAAAAATAAAGTAAAAAAAAAGTATGCTTCAATCTGCATTCAGAGTCCATCAGTTCTTTCTCTGGAGGTAGAGAGCAGACCTTCATTATAGGTCCTTCAGAATGTTCTTGGATCATTATATTGCTGAAAATACTTAAGCCATTCATGGGTGATCATCATTAAGATACGCAATGTCCTCCTGGTTCTGCCCACTTTGCTTTTCATCAGTTCATAGAAATTTTTACAGATTTTTAATTACCCTATTCATCTTTTCTTACAGTACAATAGAATCCCAGCACAATTATAAACCATAACTTCCTTCAATTTCCAATTCTTTGCTACCACAAAAAAAGCTGCTATAAATATTTTCATACGTATAGATCCTTTCCACCTTTTTTTTGGATCTTTTTGGGATACAGACCTATTATTGGTTGTACTGGGTCAAAAGGTATGCACAGTTTTATAGCCCTTTAGGCACAATTTCAAATTGCTCTTCAGAATGGTTGGATCAATTCACATCTCCACTAACAGTGCCTGTGTCTCAATTTTCCTACATACCTTCCAACACTTATCATTTTCCTTTACTATCATATTAACCAGTCTGACAGATGCAATAAAAACAGAGCATTTTTCATATGACTACAGATACTATGATTTCTTCATCTGAAAACTGGCTTTTCATATTCTTTGACTATTTATCAATTGGGAAATGACTCATATTCTTATAAATTTGACTCAGTTGTATATATATTCAAGTCAGAAGGCCTTTATCAAAGAAACTTGGTGTAAAAAAATTACCCCCAGTTTTTTGCTTTCTTCCTAATCTTGGCTGCAATGATTTTATTTGTGCAAACCTTCAAAATTTAATGCAATCCAAACTATCCATTTTATAAGCCATAATGCTCTCTATCTCCTGTTTGGTAATAAATCCTTCTTTTATCCATAGATCTGCCAGGTAAACTATTCCATACTCCCCTAATTTGCTTATGATATCACCCCTCATGTCTAAATCATGTACCATTTTGACCTTTTCTTGGTAAATGAAACAACAATGATATCCAACAAAGTGAATCTAATCCCACTTGAGTTTGACAGCCTTTCAAGTCCTTGATGAGATCTGTCATGTTCCCTCCAATTCTTCTCTTCCCTAAGCTAAATATTTCCAATTCCTTCATCCGGTTCTTCTATGGCTCAAGGCCCTTCACCACACCAGTTGCCCTTCTTGAGATGCTCTCAAGATGATTAATATTTTTCCTAAATTATAGCAATCAGAACTGAATGCAACTGTGACCAGGGCAGAGTACAATGGGACTCCCACCTCCTTATTCCAGAAAATTCTGCCTCTCTTAATGCAGGTTAAAATCACATCAGTTTTCTGAGGGGCTGCATCACACTGTTGCCTATTTGTTTTCTTGTGGTCTTTGCCTTTAGAATGGGAGTTCCTTGAGGGAGAGGACCATATTTTGTCTGTCTTTGCATCCCTGGTGCTCAGCACAGTGATGTATAGTAAGCTCTTAATAAATGTTTGCTGACTGACTTGGTAGAAAACACAAACAAAATAAAAGTTGAGTAGTTCGGTCTTCCCTTGTCACATATGGTCAACAGCCTATCCACCAACAAGAGTACCATTCTCTCTTTGACCCTCCCTTGTCTGCAACATAGTTTCAAAGCCCATTATTATTGTCTTAATGTTTATCAAACCCTCAGCTTATGCTGGGCTTTGGCTTTCCTGAGGTTCTTATAGGATCACACGATTCAGTTCATCTTCAGTTACCATCCAGAAACACCATGTTGTGGTTCCATGCTCTTTTGTTCATCCATAGGGTTCTCTGCCTCATCAAGTATTGATTGATGTTCCTTTGTATTATAATATTTATTTTTAGATACTGGGATTCTTCGCCTGATGTGAAGGCCAATTTTCCTTGTATTATTAATATTTTCCCTGTTGATTGATCTGCTTTTGCTTAAGATCTTTTCCTTCCTTCTTTTTTCTTTCCTTCTTTCCCTCTCTTCTTCTTTCCTTTCTTTACTAATGCTGATTGGCTAGGTAACTTTGACCTTCTCTATTTCAAACCAAGGCCTATGTGCCCCTTATTAGTCAGCCTGGGACGTCTACCAGGTCACACCCTATTTCCCCCTCTACCTCAATGCTGAAGACTTACCACATTAGTCAGACGGTGCAGATACATATAGACTTTAGCTCTAAGGCAGTTCAGAACTCCAAAGCTTTATTGATCTACCATCATTAATCTCCCCTGTGGCAAGGATTACTGGTATATGTAACCACACCTGGTCTTGACAACATTTTCCAAGTGAAGTCATGACAACTGCTTGCAATACAGTAATCAATAAATGTAAAACTCTACGAAGAAAAACTACCTTTTCTTAAAATAAACACCACCAAAATTGTCCCTATCCATACCAGCCAAATGTTATCATGAAGAGGATGTATTTGAAATTCAAAGAGTTGGCACTTGTAGTACAGAAAACCATCCAAAGCAAATCCACAGCTCTGGATATCATGGAATTTAGAATCAGAAGGGACTTAGAGAACTGGCATATAGTAACAACACCCTAATTTCACAGATGGGACAACTGAGACCCAGATAATTAAAGTGACTCCTAAAGGTCATAAATATTGCCAAGGTCTTTTAACACCAAATCCATCCATCTTTACCCTACATTGTCTTGCATCTTCCATTAACATCTGCATGGTAATCATTACCTTCAATGACTGAGCTATAATCTCTGCCAGGGAGTCTTCCATCACTAACAGGAAAACAGATATGGGCTTTGTCCATGAAGTATTCCCTGACCAGCCTAGGCCTCAGCTGTCCCTCCTTCCTCTGAATCTGTTGCCTGCACAATCATGTACCCAAGAAGAAGCCTAGTGTAGAGCCAGAAGGAGCCTTGGGCTTGAAGTCAAAAGACTTGGCTTCTGTCACAGGTTTCAAGACACTGTTTTGTGTCCTGGCTCTGACATTACTACCTCTGTGACCAATTCAGTTCAATTTAATTCAGTTTAACAAATATACATTAAATATCTACTATATGTAGGGTACAGTGTATCCTGGGATTACAAAGCCCAAATAAAATGATCACTGTCTTCAAGGAGTTTATATTATCTGGGCAGAATGTAAGTTCTTTGGTCCTCATTTTTCTTATCTGTTAAATGGGAACTGGAAAACTAAGGCTACTCTGAGGACAAGACTTTGTAAAATACAAAATGTAAAAATGTAAAACTAAAAAAACCTCAATATCAAAAACTTTGTAAAATTGTCTAAATGTGCATTATTCCTCAAAGAATGATCACAGGATGTTTCCAATGGAAGGACGCTTAGAGCCTCAAATGTTAGAACACAAAACATGGTCCCAATGACCATGTGGTCTGAATCTCCCCTTTGAACACATCTCTCTCTACCTTGATTCATCCTTTATTTTTGTGGATGTTTTTATCCCCCCAATTCCTACTCTGATAAACTGGAAGCTTTTGGAAGAGAACTAGGCTATGCTTCTTTGTCACCTTTGTATCCCCAAGGGCTTAGCTAGATGGTTATGATGATTCAAACTCTGTTTTCCAGCTCCACAGAGGGGGTGGGTGACCTGCTCCAGAGCAACATTTTCCATTTTCCCCTCTCACTTGTACCCCTTAACTCAGAACACTAAGTAGGAGTGGTTAAGGTGAGTATCATCCTCAAATATACCACAGAGAAGGGTGCAATGATAGGGTTGTGTGTGTGTATGTGTATGTGTATGCACGAGAGAGAGAAAGCACAACAATACCATAGATGTATATACGCATTGCATGTTTCTTAATGCCAGATGATTCCATTCTCCAGAGTACATTGGATTTATTGTATGATAAGTCAGATAATGGATGGAACATTGTTCTGATTCTGAGGGTCAGCAGTCTTGAATTCCAGTCTTAGTTCTGCCACCCATAAGCTGTGTAACTTGGGTCAAGTTATTTTTTCTGGGCCTTGGTTCCCTTAACTGAAAAAAAATAAAGAGTTTGATATTGCATACCTGACCCTGGGCAAGTCATTTGACTTCTCAGTGCTTTAGGAATTATGTCTGAGATTATGAGTTGCAAAGCTGGTGCCAATGGGCATTGGTAGAGGGAATTTCCTCACATAAGTTCTTCCCAATAAGTCTCAAATCTAGTTATACTCTCTCTCTGTCTCTGTCTTACTCTCCCTTTTTCTCTCTCCCTTTCTCTGTCACACACACACACATGTGTCTTTAAGTATAGGCACAGGTTTATAATAACATATTGATATAGAGTAATGGCAAGAGAAATAATAGTGGGTACCACCTGACATTTGCATAAGGCTACATGGTTTTCAAAGCATTGTTCCATCTAATATTGTATTTGAGCCGATGGATAGAAGTAATAGTACAATATAGAAAGCTAAATATTGATTACCAATTTCTCTAATTTAATGTACATATTGTGTGTTGTGTATAATACATTCCCTTCTAGAAAGGTTTGTTGCATGAGAGGCAGTGTAACTAGTAATTATGCTACCCAGAGCAAGTATCCCCAAATGTGTAGGTGGCACAAAAGCAGTCTTAAATCAAGTTTTTAAGACAAATTCAGTGTGTGTATGTATGTGTGCGTGTGTGTGCGTGTGTGTGCGTGTGTGTGTGTGTGTGTGTTTGGTGAGGGCAGAAGAGAATCCTAGGGAGGGGATGCAAACTTTGCATCACAAGGCCTCATGGGGGAAAGAGAGATCTCAGGACTTTGATCCTTGTGGGTGGAGACCATAGTATACCAGGAGGATGCTACAGGGAGAACCAAACAGGGCTGGGTAGGAAAGAATAAGTGGTGATGCAGTCTGGGAAAGGAGGGGAGTGTATCATTTGTTAATTTCCCATTTGAATGAATCACCCTTGCTAACTCAGTGTTAAGCTCCCTTGTTTCTACCTGCTAAAAAATAAAAGTGCTATCAGCCTTCTCTAAACTCCAGCACCTTCTAGCAAAGCCCCAGTCATTCTGCCTTAGTCATGTCTCTGAGCATGGGTCCAGCGATGTCTGTCTTCTAAAGAACCCAGCTTGGAGAGCATACGACCAGATTTGCACTAGTTGCTTTTTAACTAGGTCCCAGGTACTTATGAAACCATTTAGTAAGGCATGAAAACGTTGTGATTTGTATCAGAGGAGAAAGTACCTACTCTGACAATATTGTGCATACTTGAAGTACTGGAATAGTGGACATGCTTTGCATTATATTCAGAAACGTTCTGTTTGCAGATGGGAGCCACACCCCAAATGGGGAAACTTCATAGCCTTCTCCAAGCTAACAGAACATCAAAGAGGCCCATTCCTGCCTCCACCAGAACTTAACTGTCCTTGTGTTCAGCAGAGTAAAGAAGACACTAAAAAACACTAACATGAATTCAGAGAAACTGGCTTTGAGTCAACATTCCACAAACTTTCCCTAAGAACCTATTGCACACACCAGATTAGAGGTTGGGTACGAAGGTAAATGATATATATTTTCTGTTTTCATGAAGAGTATACCGTAGAAATATAGTAGAATGAAAGAGGACAGAAGAAGTAGTTCCCACTTGCGCAAGCCACAGAAGTTGGAAGCCAATAGCCCCAGTAGTTTGGAGAGGCCTTCGAGGTTTCTCAGTTTATCTGAGTGGGTATGGACCCCTCAGTTCAATGAAACTTCTTGAGCTCTGGCAGTGAGTTGATGGCAACACTTAGAATGGAACTTAAAACATGACCTCTTCTCTTTCCAGCCTGGAACATCTCCTTGTCTGAATGTAACCAGATATTTCTGGGAATGTTGCAAAATACTCTTTGTTTCACGCATTCAAGCTGCAGACTCTTCCTCTGGACCAAGAGAAGTTTGTCCAAATACTGAATTACCCTGGGCAAGTGTACTGGCCCTGTCTTCATTACATGAGTATTGGAGGGACCTTCCTTCCTTCCTTCCTTCCTTCCTTCCTTCCTTCCTTCCTCCCTCCCTCCCTCGCTTCCCTCCCTCCCTCCCTCCCTCCCTTCCTTCCTTCCTTCCTTCCTTCCTCCCTCCCTCGCTTCCCTCCCTCCCTCCCTTCCCTCCTTCCTTCCTTCCTTCCTTCCTTCCTTCCTTCCTTCCTTCCTTCCTTCCTTCCTTCCTCCCCTCCTTCCTTCCTTCCTCCCTTCCTGCCTTCCTTCCTTCCTTCCTTCCTTCCTTCCTTCCTTCCTTCCTTCCTGTTGTTCTCAGAGGAGGTATAGGAGTTTCCATTTTTTAATTTCTAAATTAATATTTAATTATCCTTAACATTCATTTTTTTTAAAATGAGTTCTGAATTCTCTCCCTCCTAAGCAAGCTATGCAACATCAATTATAAATGTGAAATCATGTAAAACATATTTCCATATAAACCATGTTGCAAAAAAAAGCAAGAAAAACAAAGAAGGTGAAAAAATATGCTTCAATGTGCACACAACCTTCATGAGTTCTCTCTCTGGAGGTGGACAGCACATTTCATCATGGGTCCTTTGGAACTGTCTTAGGTCATTTTATTCATCAGAATAGCTAAGTCAGTCATAGTTGATCATTGTCACAATACTGCTGTTACGGTAAACAATGTTCTCCTGGTTCTGCTCACATCACTCTGCATCAGTTCATGTAAATATTCCCAGGCTTTTTAGAAACCATTCTGCCTGTCATTTTTATTGCACTATGCCATCACAATCATATATCACAACATGTTCGACCATTTCCCAATTGATGGGCATCCCCTCAACTTCCAGTTCCTTGCAAAAGAGCTATTAAAATATTTTTGTATGTATAGATCTTTTCCTTTTTTCTTTGATCTCTTCAGAATGCAGACATAATAGTGATATTACTGGGTCAAAGGGCATGCATAGTTTTACAGACCTTTGAGCACAGTTCCAAATTGTTCTCCAGAAAGATTGGACTGATTTTCAACTCCACCAACAGTGCTTTAATGTCCCAATTTTTCCACCTCCTCTCCAACAGTTGTCATTTTCCTTTCCTGTCATGCCAGTTTGATAGGTGTGAGGTGGTATCTCAGAGTTGTTTTAATTTTGTATTTCTCTAATCAAATGATTTAGAGCATTTTTTTTCTTATGGCGATAGAGAGTTTTGATTTCTTTTTTTGAAAGCTGCCTGTTCAAATCCTTTGGTCATTTATCATTTGGGGAGGGGGCTTCACTTTTTACTACCCAACATCACTATCACAACATCACACTACAACAACAGCTCCCTTTCCCTCTCAATCCACCCCCCTCAAAAAAGCAAGTTACAACTTCCTACTATCAACCAGTCAACAACCATTTGCTAAGTACCTACCAATTGCCAGGCATTAGGTACAAATACAAAGAATGTATACAATCTGTATTCTCAATGAAACAACATCCAGGTTCTGGAGACACAAACACAAAGGATGGAACAATCCCTATTCTTAAATGGCTTACTGGATTTAGATGGCTCTGGAAGAGAAGTGAGGCTGGTGACCTGCACAGCCCTCTCTCGCTCAAAACAGAGGCAAGTGCAAGTCATGTCGTTATTTCTGTGACGGCATGGTCTTCTTCAGCAACAAAGGATGAACACACACATGGTTTAGATGGTAGAATACTGCCATTCATCATACCTGGGGTTAAATCCTACCTGTGATACTTAATAGTTGTGTGATCCTGGGCATATATCACTTAGCCTCTGATCCCATTTTCTTTCTCTGCAAAAGACCACTACATCTCCCGATTTGGATTCATTGACTATCTCAGCAGTCAATCAATTGCCCCATGACTCCATTCACCATTTCTGCTGACTTCTTTGTCCAAAATGCATCTTACTTACCCTTTCTCCTCTATATATCTCCTACCCTATGTAACAGCAAGGACCCTGGCCTACACCGGAGGGCCTGCTGTACAGATTCTTAGATTTGCTTTCCTAAAAGGAAAGCAACTTTTGAGGGGTCAACAATCTACTTTAATCAAGCACAAATATCATTCACTTAGTTCAGAGGAAAAAGTTAGCACCCTGAACTTCAGAGAAAATACAAAGAAATAGAAATCAACAGATAGGGCTTTCAACTGTCTGACCATAACCAATACATACATAATTACCAGAGACAGAAGCATCAACATCTGGGTTTTGAAAGCCAGGGGGCTCCTTCATGGCTACCCAGAGTCCCATCTGGTCAAATACTTCCAGTGAGTAAGCCCCAAAGTAAAATCTCACCTCAGGGTATTTATACATTTTTAGAGTCACAGGGCATCACAACTCTCGAGAACCATGGCCTCATTAGAAATGAACAAAAGGTACAGGCCTCCCCTAATCAAGTGTCCCTCAATGGGCAAGTCCATTAATGGGTCTTTAACTCTCATTAGCATTATACCCTATTAGATTGTAAATACCTTGAAGTTGTCTTGTTTACTTATATATATTTCTATCTGCTGTGTTTAGCCTAGTGTTTGGCACATTAGCATTTAAAAGAAGTTTTTCCATCCTTCCCTCCCTCCCTCCATCCATTCCCTTCTCCCTCTCTCCATAGTTCCACCCATTTATGCATCTGTTCTCTACCTCTCACAGGGTTGCTATGAGGAACAAATGATTCATGTATATAAAGCACAGCGTACACTTCAAAGTGCTATATAGCTGCCTGTTAATAAAGTGGGTAAAATGATACTTGTACTTCCTGCCTCACGGGTTGTTGGGAGAAAAGCCTTTGTAAAACTGAGCCACAGAAATATGACTTGTTGAGCACTAGCTTTGCTCTTTTCTGCCTGCTGCTTCTTAACAAGAAAATATTCTTTTCTTGTACCCCTTCTGGAAGCCAGAGTAGCAATTTGCTTGATCATGAAGAATAATACCTTGCATTTGCATAGTGCTTTTTAACTATTCAAAGCACTTTCAGCTCTAGGGTTTTATTATTATAAGCAGAGGTTTCTGTGTAGCCCATTTACAATTCCTCCCTAACCCATCATTAAATCAGCAAAATTATTTCCCCCAGCACTTCCTTCCTAGTGCTCCACAGACAGGGCTTATTTTAAGGGCCCATCATTTGAGGAGCCTGGGAACTGGGGGCAGTGGGAAAATTGCAGGGTTCGGAATCAGGGGCCATGGGTTCACACCCCAGCTCTGCTGATGACTGTCTGTGTGATTTCAAGTAAGTCACTGGGTCTCATAGGGCCTTAGTTTCCTCATCTCTAAGATGAGGGGTGTTCTAGCCTGGGCTAGTCCAGTAATTCAAGATCAGTATTAGAATGCAGTGAGGTACCTGTGGACCAGAAATGCAACAGAGAAAATTCTACTTGTGCTAGGACTAAAAAGGATACAATTTTGAGTTAAATTAAAATAAAATGGTAATTAATTACCTCTGCACTTGGTCCAGGGAAGGCTCTCTGTAGGTTATTAGGCATTCAGCTAAAGTCTTCAGACCACTAATCCTCTGATGCTGGAGGGTCTTTCATGTGTCAGCAAGGCAAGGAAGTCAAGTCAATAAAACAAATCCTATTCCCTGGGCCAAGGATATTCTTAGGTTGGCTTTGCTGCCTTCTTACAGAGAAACCATCCCAGTCAACATAAAACAGGTGCCCTTCTTGCCACAATGGGATTGGACTACTAGGTTCATCGGTAGGGTGTATTCTAAATTAAACTGCGAGCTTTCCACAGGTGGGGCCTAAAATTCTTAAAACTCAGGAATTCCTAACCCTTTTTGTGACATGGACTGCTTTGGCAGGGTGGTGACAACTTGTCAGAATAATGTTTTTAAATACTTATAGGAAATGCTAAATGTGTTATAGAAATGCTTGTTTTATTCCATAAATTAAAAATAAATAAATAAAAAATTTAAATAGAGTAAAAATAAAGATGTCATTTTTCTTGCATCCAAATTCACAGGCCTCCCAAAATCTATGCATGGAACCAAAGGACCTCCAGTTTAAGAAGCTTTACTTTAAGCCTTGTAAATGATTTTCATGGCTGAAGATATAATTACCTTGTGGTTGACCTTTCAGTGATGAACTTCTGAGAACTTAGCTCATCCTCAATACATAACATACAGCTGGGGCCAAACTCTAAGCCTTTCTTGCTTACAGAGACCTGAAACCATGGAAAGGAATCTTAGAGATCATGTAGTCTAATGCCTTTATTTTACAGACTAGTAAAATGAGACCTACATGGAGGAAATGTTTTACCCATGGTTCCACATCTAGTTAGGAGCAAAGCTGGGACTAGATCCAAGTCATCTGACTCACAGTTGTGTATTTTGCACAGTATATTACCTTCTCCAAACTTGATCTCTATTGATTTAGGTCTTAGGGAAATATTCTCCTTCATCGTTTGATTCAGGCAAAGCACTTCCCCTAAGAAGGACAGATAGAAAGAGCTAGAAGGACTGATGCTGAATCCGTAAGTACTGCCCTTGAAACTTGTTACCAAAGGGACTCTAGCAGTCTCATACACATCTTTACCTTGTTAACCTATAATTGGTATATTGAAGGGAGCTGCTAGATGGTGCAGTAGATAGAGCACCAGGCCTGCAGTTAAGAGGACCTGAGTTCAAATCCAACCTCAGACGCTTACTAGCTGTGTGACTCTGGGCAAGTCACTTAACCTTGTTTGCCTCACTTTCTTCACCTGTAAAATGAACTAAAGAAGGAAATGGCAAACCACTCCAATATCTTTGCCAAGAAAACCCAAATGAGGTCGCAAAGAGTCAGATACAAATAAACAAGAAGAGTGGTATACTCAAAAAGTACATGGTATCCATTCACCCTACACCAGTGCTTTTGAAAAAGGCTTCAACTCTCTTGGCTTTCCTTGAACATAAAAGAGTGCTACCATCAGATGTGTTTGTGTGTGCATGGATGTCTAAGACTCAGCCTTTAGTCCTGAGAAGGGTTGGCTTTCTGGAACTGCTATATAGGCTACTGCGCTTCTTATAGATCATAACCAGCTGAACTGGATAGCTGATGGAGCTTATTAGTGACTGCATCATTGCATCCTTTTTGTAGGTAGCTACATGGTCCAGCAGAAAGAATGCTGGACCTGGAGTGAAAAAGGTTTGAGTTCAGATCAGTCTCAGACACTTATTCAATCTGTTTCCTCATCTGTAAAAATTATGAATAATGATAGAACCTACCTGACAGAGCTGTTGTGAGGATTAAATGGGGTATTTGTAAAGCAACTTAGCATAGAGCCCGGCACATATTAGATGTTTAATAAATGCTTGTTTCCTTTGTACGTATGTACCACCACTGGTTTGTCTGCGAAATGCTAGTTTGCATTTTAAATCCCAAAGTTAGATTTAAGTAGCATGAGGCTGTGTTTGTAACTCTTCATAATGAAGGCTGAGATTTCAAGGAACAGACTCCACTGCCTTATATAGGAGGTGGTCTTTTAAAATCAGTCTGGTAGACAAAAATCTCGGGATCCTGGGTTCAAGTCCTGCCTTTGATCCCTGTTCTCCATATGACTATGGGCAAATCACTCCTTGAAGTACCAAACAACTCTCTTAAGACTGTAAATTAAAAGAGACGTTGAAGGTTTGCACCAGTGAAGGGAGTTTCCACTCTAGGGGTTATGCATATGAATGAAGCAACTAAAATTTATATAGTATTTTTAGGGTTGCAAAGTGCTTTATGTATATTATCTCATATATGCAAAAATGTATATATGCAAAGTGCTTTATGTATATTATCTCATATATGTAAGAGATGTATGTATCATCATCATATGTATATTATCTCATATACATACTTGAGTTCATACCCAGCTTCAGACCTCAAGATCACCTGGTGAGATACATGTTATTATTATCCCATTTTACAACAGAGGAGACTGAGGCAGAGGTTGTGACTTGCCCAGGGTCACACAGCTAGTAAGTGCCTGAGTCACATAACTGCCTCTCACATCTAGATGACCTCCTTTCCATTAAAAAAATCCTTCTAAGGGCAAAGGGAACATAGGGCTAGTCTGTGAATTCCAGGTACCCAAAGGTACAAGTCCTTGGTTCTCTCCAGCCCAGTGACTGTTAAAGCTTGCGTATCTTATTACGTATATTGTGTAGGATTTTATGGTTGTTGTGGGTTTGGTTTTTTGCTTTGTTTTGGATTTTGGTTTTTGGTGGGAGCTGGAAGGATATTGGTGGAAAATGTATTGGAAGTAATAAAACCCTAGAGTAAACGTGAGGCCAACATCTGGAAGGGAGGGCTCTGCTTTTGACAGACAATGGCAGTAGAGATTTCAGTCCAGTTGAGTCTGGCCTTAGGGAATGACTAAGTTTAAAGCTTAAGATAGCAAGTTGGGAAATTCCCAATACTGTCCTACAATCAAGATCCCTTCACAGCAGCCCAGGCTTGAGAGTTGATTAGGACAAGATGCTAGCCCAAGCTCGGACAGTTTGGCTTGTTACCACTCACAAGGTAAGGTAAACTTGCCAGCAGTGGGGGAGGGGAGTGGAAGACAATAATCCTGCCCCCACCTCCATGAATACTAGGGATGAGAAGCCTTCTGACCAGCAAACTCAGCCATGGGGAGTCAGCTTGTGTCATAGGGGAGGAAGCATACAAAATAAGGAGGGTTTGAAAAGCCTGGTGTCATGTTGAATCTGTTGTTTCTAGAAATGGGACGTTCATGAGTTTCTTTTTGTTTGAATGAGGGCACTTGGATGAATTTAACTGGGCTATGTACTATGGAAGGGAGGGAAGAAAAACAGATTGTTTTAGGGAGCTTACTTATAAAGGAGGTCACGTGGGAAAGAGGGCCCTCAATTGGCCAAAACTTCACGCCAATTCACCTGCTGATGTCCTCATGGCCACTTGACCTGTGCATAACATTCCTGGTCACACAAGTGAGCTGTGTAAAGAGAGGGAAGGAGACAGAGAGAGAGAGAGACAGAGAGAGACAGAGAGAGAGAGAGAGTCCTCCCAAGTCACCTGGGGGAAAGGCCAGTCTACTGGTAGGTATTCACAAGATACATGGTCAAGAAATCAGTCAACAAGGATGCACTTTGTGCCAGGCATTGTGCTGAGGATACAAAGAAAGGCAAAATGTGGTCCCAAACCTCAAGGACTCACACTCTAATGGGACAGAGACCACCTGCAAGAAACTATGGACACAGAAGACTGAGGCAGAACAGTGGGTGGATGGGGATATGGACAGGAAGCCACCAACAGTCTGGGACTTGTTTGCCTTACATTTGCTCTCTAAAATAAAGCAATTGGAACTCTAGATGTTGGGGCCACAAAGAATCAACCACAGCATGGGGAAGGGCTGAGTGTCCTAGAAAGATCACTCCAATGGTTTTATTTCTCAGGCACCAGAATCAGGTTAGTTGTGAGTGGCTGAGGAAACTGATTAACACATCCACCCTTACATCTTTCTTGCACTGTGTACTTCTGATGGTTTGTATGCTGTTTAAAAAGTGGGAAGGGAAAGGGAGGAAGAGAATAAGTATTTACATAATACCAACTATGTGCCAGGCACTGTGCAAAGGGCTTTATAAATAGTTCATTTGATTCTCATAATAATTCTGTGAGGCAGTTGCTGTTACTATCCCCACTTTACAGTGGAAGAAACTGAGGTAGATAGTGGTTAAGTGACACAATTAATAAGTGTCTGAGGCTGGGTTTGAACTCAAGTCTTCCTAACTCCAGGCCAAGCACTTTATCCACTGTACCATCTAGGTACTCTACACATAAATAAAATAAAAATGAAATAGTCCTTGCTCTCAAGGAGCTTACATTCTAAAGACTGGAAAAGCCTATTACAGCATGATTCTTTCCAAATGACCATATGGTTGCTATTTCAAGGTTTACAGCAGTTACACCAGTGAATATACCTTTCTGCCTGCCCCACTCCAGCCCAGAGAGCATTTTGGCTTACCTGGGAGTACACGAACCCTCTGAGGATCTCCATGTCCACCATCAAGCCTAGGTGACCAGCTAGTTGACCTCTCCTGACATGAAGTTGTTAATAATTGACTTCTCACTCTCACATCCAGTAGCTAAGTGTATTTAGGAGTCTGACTCTGTGACTCCTTTTGGGGTTTTCTTGGCAAAAATACTGGAGTGGTCTGCCATTTCCTTTTCCAGCTCATTTTACAGATCAGGAGACTGAGGTAAGCAAGGTTAAACTATTAGGCAAGCAGGGTTAAACTATTTGTCCAAGCTATTTGAATTCAGAAAGATGAGTCTTCCTGACTCCAGGCCTGGCACTCTATCCATTGCACCACCTACCTGCCCAGTAGCCAAAGAGTTGCCAAATTCTAGCTCTACAATCTCTCCCACTCACCTCACCTTCCATAATCTTCCTCGGGACTATGGAATAGCCTCCTTTTTGGTCTCACTGTTTTAAGCTTTCCCCTACTCCAATCTATCTTCCACTTATCACTGCCAAAATAATCAAAATAATTTACCTCAAGTGCATGGCTGAACATGCCACCCCTCCATTAAAAAAATTCTAATGACTCCCTATCACCTTTAAGCAGGATCATAGATTTAGAGTTGTAAGGACCTTTAGAAGTCACCAAATCCCTTCATTTTATATATAAGGAAACTAAGGTAAATCAAAGCCCATGGCTCTATCCACTTCACTCTTGTTTCCTAATTGAAGTATAAACTCAAACATAAATTTCTCTGGCAACTAAAAAGTTCTTCACAACCTAATGCTATCTTATTTCTCTCCTCTTCTCACTACACCCTATACACTCTCTCTATAGTTGTCATACTATCCTACTTGTTCTCAAATACAATGCTCCATCTCCTATTGCCATAAATTTGCACTAGCTGTACCCTGCACTTGGCACACACTAGGTGATTAATGAATGTGTCATAGTTAATTGATCATCTCCAGCATCTTGGGCATCTCCAGCGTCTTGCCCACGGAGTACAGTATACATCTCCATGGATGTCCATAATTCCATTGCCTCATAGTAATAGTATCTTCGAAGCCTTAAGCTAGATTTAAGGATTCTGAGGCTGTCTGTACTACTTACTTTGCTCTTTGCAACTTGGTTCCTAAGGACATAGGATTAAAAGCTAATTGGGACTTAAGAATTTACAATTGCCTCCATGATTTCCCCAAGATCATCCAGCTAGAAAATGGCAACACTGTGATCCAAATTATTTTTTTTTGAAATAGTATTTTATTTTTTCAATTATATGTAAAGAGTTTTCAACATTCAGTTTTATAACATTTTGAGTTTCAAATTTTTCCTCCCTCCTATCCCCCTCCCCAAGATGGCAAGCAATCCCTGTGCAATCATAGTCATGTTGTGAAAGAAAAATCAGAACAAAAGGGAAAAACCACAAAAAAAGTGTAAATAGTATGTTTTGAACTGCATTCAGACTCCATAGTTCTTTCTCTGGATGTGGACAGCATTTTCCATCATGAGTCTTTTGGAATTCTCTTGGATCACTGTATTGCTGAAAAGAGCTAAGTCTATCATAACTGGTCATCACACAGTGTTGCTATTACTGTGTACAGTATTCCCCTGGTGCTGCTCACTGCACTCAGCATCAGTTCATCTAAGTTCAGGTTTTTCTGAAATTAGCCTTCTCATCATTTATAGTTCAGCCACTGGGATCTGAATTTTTCAATTCTTCATCTCCCTCCTAAGTTGTTCGGCAGATTAATTTCATTGATCTCTCCCAGCTACATCAGTTTAAAAAAATGTTCCTCCCAGCACTTTTCTGAGAAAGTATACATCGAATCAATTAACCAAACAGGTGGATTCATTCCTTTGTTCCACCATATGTGCCAGCATCTCTGAAAGGGGTTATCATGGATTCTTTCACAACCAGCTATGTTACATTCTTCTCTTTCATGGAAACCAAGGTAGGCTGGGCAAAGTGCCATCTGAAGTGTTGGCAGGGAGAGTGTTTGATATACTAAGTGAAGTCAGAAAGGTCTTGTGCTTCCCATATGTGGGTAAACAGCAAGACCAGAGCTGTGTACTACCTTTCTTTGACTCCTTGGTCCTCCCCCTCACTTGGATTCCTTGGAAGCTGGCTGACCCCAAACCTCCCTGCTCTGCAGTGGGGGGAGCTGACTGGTCCAGATATGGGAAAGGGGATAGAGTAAGCATTTATATAATGTTTACTACGTGCCCGGTATTGTGCCAAGTATCTTACAGATATTATCTTCTTTTGATCCTTGTTACAACCCTGTGAAGTAGGTGCTACTATGATCTTCATTTTATAGTTGAGGAAATGGAGGCAGACAGGTTAAGTGACTTGCTCAGGGTCACACAACTAGTAACTGTCTGAGGTCAGATTTGAACTCAGGAACATGAGTCTTCCTGACTAAAGGCCCAATTCATTCCACCACCTAGCTACCCCTGATAGGACCTGCTTGGTTAAAATTTGGTGGGGTGTGGGAGAGGAAGAGAGAAAAGAGAAGGAACATTTGAAAATCATCAATATAGAAGCTTTTTAAAGGTAGAGACAGTTTTTACTTTTTAATTTTATCTACAGCACTTAGCATAATGCCTGACACATAAGAATTAAATAATAAATTGATTGATTTCCTGAATCTGTTCAGATTGGCTTGGTTTTATTTCACATTTAGAGGTGGCTAGCTGTTGCTGGGCCTGGAATCAGAAAGACCTGAATTCAAATCCTTTCTCAGATACTTATTATCTCTATGACCCTGAGCAAGTCACTAATTTCTGCTTGCCTCAGTTGTCTCAACTGTAAAATGGCATAATTATAGTGTCTACCTCTTGTGAGTCCAAATGAGATAATATTTGCAAAGTGCTTAAGGTCCTTAGCCAATGCTTGCTCCTTCTTTCCTTCCTACTTTCCTATTACTCCACAGGAGTTATGATCTGAAGGTGGGGAGAGGCAACTGGCAGCCTGTTCATGCCTGTTTGTCCATAGCTACCCCTTAGCCTTCCACTGGGGGTGCACCCAATTGGCTGGAGACCTCCCTTGATTTCTCTTGACATCATGTGGATGCTAATGAATCAAGCAGATGGTCCATGGTCATCCCTCATTCTTCCCACAGGACTAGTCAATATTTTCCTGCTTATTCATTTCTTTAATGACATCCTCTACTCCCATTCATCTCAGACTCTTGTTTATGGGGAGTTGTAACCTTTTCACACTCACCACACCAAGTGTCTTTTCATTGCCCTCCGTGATACTTCCAATCCTTGGAGGCAGTCGTGGCTGGTCACCCCCATGCCAGAAATGCATACTCTTCTTACATTTGTCTCAGTCTTTACCTCCCTTTAAGACTTAGCTCAGTCGGGGAAGGAGCAAAGATGGTGGAGTAGAAAGATAAACATATGCTAGCTCCTAACCCACAGCCCATAAAATACCTGTGAAGAAGAACTCCCAACAAATTCTGGAGAAGTGGAAGCCACACAACAACACAGTGGAGGAGATTTCTGTTCCAGAGAGCCCTGAAAATCTGACACCAAAGGACTGTCATGCACAAGACCCGGAGCAGAGCCCAGCCCTGCCTTGGCTGTGTGGCACTAAAGGGAGCAGATCTGAGCAGGCTTCAGGGGCAGAATCTCCAGCGGCCACACAGGTCCCTCCACCCACAGGTGACAAAGGTCAGTGAGAGGGCCTTTTCAGCCTGCTGAGAGAGGAGCGGAGTGTCTCCATAACTCAGGCCCCCTCGGGAGGCAGCAGTGCAGGCAGCAGCAGACAGGGGCTCCCAAAGCAGACAGGAGGTCGGATCCATTGTTGAAGGTCTCCACATAAACCCCTTGAGGGAGCTGACCCTGCCCCCACCTGGGCACCTGAATTTAATCTCAAACTGAATAGCAGCTCCACCCTTGCCAAAAGCCCTGAGGCTGGGAAGGAGTATTTAAATCTCAGCCCCCAAGAACTAGCTAGGTAGAACAGGAAGTGAGGCAGGGGTGAGAGGAAACTCAGAAGTCAAGTAACTAGCAGGGAAAATGCCCAGAAAAGGGAAAAAAAATAAGACCAAAGAAGGTTACTTTCTTGGTGAACAGATATCTCCTCCCTTCCTTTCAGATGAGGAAGAACAATGCTGACCATCAGGGAAAGACATAGAAGTCAAGGCTTCTGTATCCCAAATATCCAAAATAAATATTCAATGGGCTCAGGCCATGGAAGAGCTCAAAAAGGATTTTGAAAATCAAGTTAGACAGGTGGAGGAAAAACTAGGAAAAGAAATGAGATGCAAGAAAAGCATGAAAAGCAGGTCAACACCTTGCTAAAGGAGACCCAAAAAAATGCTGAAGAAAATAACACCTTGAAAAATAAGCGAACTCAATTGGCAAAAGAGGTTCAAAAAGCCAATGAGGAGAAGAATGCTTTCAAAAGAAGAATTAGCCAAATGGAAAAGGAGGTCCAAAAGATCACTGAAGAAAGTAGTTCTTTCAAAATTAGAATGGAACAGATGGAGGCTAATGACTTTATGAGAAACCAAGAAATCACAAAACAAAACCAAAAGAATGAAAAAATGGAAGAGAATGTGAAATATCTCATTGGAAAAACAACTGACCTGGAAAACAGATCCAGGAAAGACAATTTAAAAATTATGAGACTACCTGAAAGCCATGATCAAAAAAAGAGCCTAGACATTATCTTTCATGAAATTATCAAGGAAAACTGCCCTGAGATTCTAGAACCAGAGGGCAAAATAAGTATTGAAGGAATCCATCGATCACTGCCTGAAAGAGATCCAAAAAGAGAAACTCCTAGGAACATTGTGGCCAAATTCCAGAGTTCCCTGGTCAAGGAGAAAATATTGCAAGCAGCTAGAAAGAAACAATTCAAGTATTGTGGAAATACAATCAGGATAACACAAGATCTAGCAGCTTCTACATTAAGGGATTGAAGGATGTGGAATGTGATATTCTAGAAGTTAAAGGAACTAGGACTCAAACCAAGAATCACCTACCCAGCAAAACTGAGTATAATACTTCAGGGGAAAAACTGGTCTTTCAATGAAATCGAGGACTTTCAAGCATTCTTGATGAAAAGACCAGAGCTGAAAAGAAAATTTGACTTTCAGACACAAGAATGAGAAGAAGCATGAAAAAGTAAACAACAAAGAGAAGTCATAAGGGACTTACTAAAGTTGAACTGTTTACATTCCTACATGGAAAGACAATATTTGTAACTTAAAACTTTTCAGTATCTGGGTAGTTGGTGGGACCACACACGCACACACACATGTACATGCGTGCACGCACACACACATACACACATGCACGCACATACAGAGACAGAGAGCACAGAGTGAATTGAATAGGATGGGACCATATCTTAAAAGAAATTAAGGTAAATGGTGAGAGAGAAATGTAGTGGGAGGAGAGAGGGTGAAATGGAATGGGGTAAATTGTATCTCATTCAAGAGGCAAGCAGGAGACTTTTTAGTGGAGGGAAAAAGAGGGAAGCTGAGAGAAAAACATGAAGTTTGCTCCCATCACATTTGACTAAAGGAAGGAATAAAATGCACACTCATTTTGGTATGAAAACCTATCTTACAATACAAGAAAGTGGGGGAGAAGGAGATAAGCAGGGTGGGGGGGGTGATGGAAGGGAGGGAAATGGGAGGAGGGAGCAATTTGAAGTCAACATTCTTGGGGAGGGACAGGATCAAAAGACAGAAAAGAAACAATTGGGGGGTAGGATAGGATGGAGGGAAATATAGTTAGTCTTATACAACATGACTTTTATGGAAGTCATTTGCAAAACTACACAGATATGGCCTATATTGAATTGCCTGCCTTCCCAAACGGAATGGGTGGGGAGGGAGGGATGGGGAGAATTTGGAACTCAAAGTTTTAGGAACAACTGTTGAGTATTGTTGTTGCCACTAGGAAATAAGAAATACAGTTAATGGGGAGTAGAAAGTCATCTGGCCCTACAGGACAAAAGAGAAGATGGGGACAAGAGAAGGGAGGGATGATAGAAGAGAGGGCAGATTGGTGATAGAGAAAATTAGGTGTATTGGGGTGGGGAGAGGGGATAAATGGGGAGAAAATTTGGAACCCAAAATTTTGTGAAAATGAATGTAAAAAGTTAAATAAATAAATTTATATTTGATAAAAAATTAAAAATGCTCTAAATCAGTATTGATTAGAGAACAACCCTACGGTACCACATTACACCTATCAAATTGGCTAACATGACAAAGCAGGAAAATGATAAATGTTGGAGATGTGGGAAAGTTGGAACACTAATTCACTGTCAGTGGAACTGTGAGCTGATCTGACCATTCTGGAGAGCAATGTGGAACTATGTCCAAAAGGCTACAAAAATGTGAATATCCTTTGACCCAGCAATATCACTTCTTGGGCTGTTTCCCAAAGAGATCGTAAAAATGGGAAAAGATCCCACATGTACAAAAATATTTATAGCAGCTCTTTTGTGATGGCCAAGAATTGGGAACTAAGAAGATGTTCATCAGTTGGGGAATGGTTGAACAAGTTGTGGTATATAAGTGTAACAGAATACTACTGTTCTATAAGAAATGACAAACAGGAAGAATTTAGAAAAACCTGGACTCATATGAACTGCAGCTGAGTTAAGTGAGCATCACCAAGGGAACATTACACACAGTAACAACCACAGTGTTTAAGGGCTGTATCTGATAAACTTAGCCCTTCACAGCAATGCCAAAGGACTCATGATGCATAATGCCATCCACATCCAGAGAAAGAACTGTGGGTTCAGAAGGCAGAATGAAGCAGACTATTTTCTCTTTTGTTATGTTTTGGCTTGTTTTTCTCATGTTTTCTCCCATTTGTTTTAATTCTTCTATGCAGTAATGTAAAAATGTGTTTAATAGAATTGTACGTGTAGAGCCCATAAGATTGCATGCTGTTTTGGGGAGGGAGCAGGAGAAAATTTAAAACTTATGGAAGTGATTGTTGAAAACTGAAAACAAATAAATTAATAAATTTGGAGAAAAAAAGATTTAGCTCTGTCACCATCTTTTATATGAAGTCTTTCCTGATCCCTTTAACTGCTAGGACCCTCCCTCCCATGGCACCTTATAATTAATTATTTTGAATATGTTTATTAACTTCAGATTTGAACTGCATATACGTATGCATGGATTTGTTCCTCCCCATTGCAACATATAATCATTTCTAATAGGGAAGCAAAGGGATATGAATAAGCATTTACAAGCACCTAGTAAGTGCCATCCATAGTAAATATCATTTTACTCTTTATACTTGCATCTTCAGTGCCTAGCACAATGCCTGGTACATAGTAGGTCCTTAATACCTGTTGACTGGTACGATGACATACAGTCCTATAATAATCTTTATAAACCTTGAAGTATTAGCTAAGTGATTTATTAATTTGCTCAATCTATTCCTGGAGGTTATAAATGCCAAATTCTCCTTACTTGTTTTCTCTGCTACCAAACTGCGCTGCCAGGTCAGGGATGGTCACCTTTATCTAGTCAGCCTCAGACCATGCTTTACTCTGGCCATTTTCCTGACATACGTCCTAGCAGGAAAAAAAATCTTCTTAACAATTAGCTCTCTAAAAGTGGATAGAGCTGCCTTCCAAAGTGTACTGATAAATATTTAATAGCCAGCTCTCTGAAAAAAATTATACACAATATACTTTTATGTTTAATTTGTATTAAAATTTTCTCAATTGTTTTCTTAAGTCTAGACAATTGACAAAACAGTAATTCAAACTCTTTTATCAGTTTCTGAAATATAAATGCTCACACTGAAAAATTAACAATTGGCTCTTCAAGCTGTCTGCAGGATATGTCTGGTTCTTCTTCAAGTGAGGTCTTTAAGAAAGGCTTATTATCACTTGATAAGCATGTCACAGAGGAGATTTCTTTTCAGTCACAGGTCAGTCAGCCAATAGCATTCATCAAGCAGCTATTATGGGATGCATGGGGTATTCAAGGAGTACCAGCACCTCTGGAGTAATTGCTGAGGGCTTTTCAGAGCTGCTCATCCACTTTTGACGTCTACCTAGCACCCAACTCTCATCTGTGGCTCTCAGAAGCTATAGCCTGCACAGTGGCATGTCCCAGTAAGCCATTTCAGCAGATGAGCCAAACCAGGTTGAGGGCCATCGTTGGCTTCAAAACCATCAGTGAGTTAGCGGGATGTCTACCCCAACCACATGAAGACTTCTCCCAGTAGAATGGGTGGATGAGAGTAATTTGTTGCAAGGGTCATGAAGGCAGCTGAAGCAGGCTCTGTGGAGTGCTTAATGCTTGGTCAAGAACCAACTTCCTCCACTGTATCCCGCACCAATGCCAGTCATCCTGACTTCTGTCTTGTCACTGGAACTTGGATGACTAAGGAAGAGAGAGTCTGACAACTTCATGCAACTCCACCTTGCTGAACATCACCTTGTGATGTCTTTGGTCCTCTTTGGATGAACAACAATATGTCGGACACTGTGCCAAGTGTAGGGCATACAGTGAATGGCAAAATAGTCCCTGTCCTCCAAGGAACTTACATCCTAAAGGGGAAGACAACATAAAAGTAACATAGAAGACATAAGCAGTGTAAATGGAAGGCGATCTCAGTTGGAACAGATACCCTCTGAGGTTCCTTCCAACACCATGCTTCTACGAAGGCAGTTCTCCTGAAGAACAGAAAGCACATCCATCTGTTTTGAATGTACTAAGCTTGACTTGAAATCCTAGTTCTGCAACTCATGTGCTAAGTGGTTTTGGAAAAGTCACTTAAAATCTGTCCAAGGCTCAACATTTTTATCTGTAAAATAAGGATAGCAATCCTTCCACTACTGAACTTCCAGGGTTGTGGGAAGCAACATGGTCTGTAAATCATAAGGCATTAAAAGATGGTGAGCCATAAGCTAGAAATACAATCCCTTGCAAAAGGAGGGGGTTGAATAGATGATCTCTAAGCACCATTTCAATTTTATGAGTCTATATCTAAGGCAAGAGGAATGATCAGTGTCCTTACTGAAAGAGTGGGTGAGCCCTTAGGGCACAACACATTGCTCCTAGCCTCCACTCATCTTAGCTCTGGGGGGGTTTAATGAGAACAGGGGCAGCTAAGTGGCACAGTGGATAGAGCACTAGGTCTGGAGACAGGAATATTTACCTTCCTGAGTTCAAATCTGGCTTCACACATTTACTAGCTGTGTGACCCTAGACCAGTCACTTAACCCTGTTTGGCTCAGTTTCCTCATCTGTAAAATGAACTGGAGAAGGAAATGGCAAACCATTCCAGTATCTTTGCCATGACAACTCCAAATAGGATCACAAAGAGCTGCACACAAAGAAAAATTAAATGACAACAGAATGGAAATTTGGTTGGTAACGAATGTTCAACTCTTTAACAGTCGCTTCAAAAATGCTCCCAGAATAACAGGTACAGGAGGCAAAGCAAGTTAGAGATCACACGGTGCCGGGGAAAGAATGTTAGTTTGGAAGACAGACAACCTGGGTCTGGATCTGAGCACCACTCTTGGCCACTTCGTGCAATCTTGTCCAGGCCCCAGTGTGGCTGAGGGATCGAGAGAGCTGAACTTCAGTCTGTAGTCACTTCCCATTCTGACCTTCCATGACAGTAGAATCTCCATATTAATAATAATAATCCTCAAGGCTTAGCTGGTACATAGTAGCCACTTGATAAACGCTTTCTGATAGATGATAGAATAACTGCAGCCCATAATAAAGAGTCAGTAATGATCACACAATTAAAGAATCTCATACAGCTTTATTAAATAAAGCAAGTAGAAATGCTCATATTTACATCCAAGTTGTCAGTTTCAAGCTCATGTAGTACACAAGGCACAATTCTTCCTTCCTTATGCAATGGAAAATAAATTATATAACAATTATATAACCCCACTTTGAAGGAAGAGGGTGACATCACACAGCTTTCTCAATGGTTAATTACATCAGATATATATAAAGATAACAAAGAATGTCATGGAGACTGTCATATAAATCCACAGTTCTAAAGGAGACCTACAAGATCATCTTATATATTTGGTACATTCTACTGGAAAGGGGCAAGTAGATTTTCTGACCATGGTGTGGTCACATTTTGAGGAAAAAAATCTGTGTAGCTCTATTTTCAGGAGGGCCGCTGCCCACTCAGCCAGTGGTCCCCACTTCATGGTCAAAGACAAATGTAGGCTATGTTTTAAGTCACAGTCAAGGACTGGTAGCTACATTGCTGAGAGCCTTAAGTTGATGACTAAGAAGGAAGTTTCTTCCAGGATTCAGTTAATGTTTCAGGCTTCTAAATGGGGTTCTGAATTCATTGCTGGGGTTGGTGGGGGCGCT
Organism: Bettongia penicillata ogilbyi; assembly: GCA_023548195.1. Classification (NCBI taxonomy): domain Eukaryota; kingdom Metazoa; phylum Chordata; class Mammalia; order Diprotodontia; family Potoroidae; genus Bettongia; species Bettongia penicillata. Next base: position 6,363,624 of record JAJHZJ010000258.1, read on the forward strand.
ACACTGCCTTCCCCATTCCCCACCAAGTTCCCCATCCCTTTCTCAATCTCCCACCATTTCCTCAGGCTTGCCAGTCTCTTCTCTACATGGAGGTTCTCAGGCCTGAAGCAAACTGCCCCTCTCCCCTACCCCCTGCCTCCTGCCCCTTGATCTAGAAGAGCTCAGTGCACTTTGTAGGGAGGCCAGCAAATCCCAGAGATTCACTCACATGAGATTAGCTAAAGGACTCCCAGAAAAAGGATGGTCATCCTTTTACAGTGGAGAAAGACAGAGGCTCAACATCTGCTGAGGTACTTGGATGTCTAAACAGCAACAAAACATACAGCTACAACTTTGGGCTATAACAGGACAAACTTATAACAGCAACTTAAAAAAGTGAAAAAATTCCCTAACACATCCCATCCTTCTGAGGAAGAGCTTCCTGAATGATAAAAGCACCGTCCGTGCACGAGGAGATGCCAGCTGAGTTCATCTCTAGCGTGAGATGCCTGCTCTACAGGGTAAGAGGCCATGGCTGCAGACAAAAGATGCCATGTTAATACTTATTTTTTTTTCTTTTTTTGCACATAGAAAACAGACTCTATTCACATTTGCAAAGGAAAATAAATGCCCATTTCCAAATGATAATTCTGAGTCACATTGTAAGGCTAAAATATTGAGAGCACCTAGCAGGGCAGTGCATTTATTCCTGAGTCTTCCTGACTTGATTTAGACTCAAAAAGAAAAATTGAAGCCTTCAGAACACAGGATATTCACATTTTTTTTTCATTTCACTACTTCCCTTCTTAACAACCATGCTAAGAGGGAATTAGTTTTCACAGGGAGAAAATGAAATGCAAAAAAAAGCCCCTTCCCCAAGGCGTTTGGCCCTACCACATTAGATTAGCCTTTAGCCTTCTCTACCACAGACTTTAAATGAAATCTCTGACTGCCCCAGGCATAAGAAACAGCACAATTTCAGTGACATAAGGGAGAAAAAAAGGAGCATTGTCCAGGAACCCTGAGCAACCTGTACCTAAAACCAAAGACTGATGCAGAGTTTCTGGAACTTTAAGAGCCTATGGGAACATGGAAAAGAAATATGCATTTTAAAAAAAAAAAAAAAGCTAAGAAGCAGGGGTTAAAACACAGAACTATCACATCCCAATGCATCAATCTGACTTGAAATTTACTCCAATCTCATCGGGATGTCTCCAGTGTGAATACATTTATCTGATTATTGTTATTAAAGGCACTAAAAGTCATTCTGTATTTTTCTCTGGGGCAGGCTTCGTTCATCAGACTCTAATGGGAAGCGTAATCAGGGCTCCAGAGCCTGGAGGGTGGGCTGGTTTTTCGGCTGTGGGGAAGAGTGCTGAAAGGCATCGGCGTGGGAGCAACGAAACCTAGGATAGAAAAAGAAAGAGGAGTGACTTGCTGCAGGAGCCGGGCATATAAAGGACTCAGAGGTTGAAAGGAATCAGTTGCTGAAAATTGTTTTCACTAATAGAGCTTTTCCTGCATCATTTTTTACCACCTGAAAAATTAGATGATTTCCCTAACATCTCTCCATAACCTCATGAATTTATGGCATGATGAAATGTCCAGGCTTGTGCATGGAAATTCAGCTCAAGTAAATAAAAAATGTGATATCATTACCTTAGGCTTTATTTAATTCATAAAATCTGACAGGACGTAATTTTGTATCATGCTGTCATATCCAAAAGAGCCAGAGATCGCTTTCCCCCACTGTCAATGTTGTTAATTCCAAACAGGATCAGATTTGCCAATTCATTTAGACAAACTAGATCAGGGGTCAAGAGATTGGGGTTCCTATCCTAGCCCTCCTCGAATCTGCTGTATAATTTGGGGCTAGTCACTTTCCCTTTCTAGGCCTCAGTTTCCTTATCTTTAAAGTGCCTAGCCTGGTGCTGCAAGCACTTGTTATAGTAGTTTGCACACAGTGATTGCTTAATAAATGTTGGATGAATACATCTAATTGAGGTTGGAACAGACATCTCTAAGGTTCCTTCCAGACTGAACAGTCTGTAATTCAGTGACTCTTTTTCCTTGACCTCCCTGACTGTCTAGATTTTGGCGGTAGTTTAGTACTGCAGTGTTCTGGAGCTAATGAGCCCAATTCATGGCTGGTCAATGAAGTCTGAATTCATTAACTACCTACCTACTAAGAATCATGTTCTCCAGCCCACAGGAGCAATGAAAGTAAGCCTTTCTCCCTGAACTTCAGAGCAGTGTCATTTAAAATCACCTGAGTGTTAGAACTGCAGGGGCTTATCTCAGAGATCATCTAGTCCAGGGGTTTTTAACCTAGTGTTTGTGAACTTGAATTTTAAAAATATTTCGATAACATCTTCAATCTATTTTTTGTAATCCTATGTGTTTTATTTTACACTTAAAAACATTTTTTTGAGAAGGAATCTATAGACACAAGGGGGTCATAACACAAAGGTTAAAAACCCCTGATCTAGCCCTTCGTTTTACAGATGGAGAAACTAAGTCCCAGAGAAGGGAAATGACTTGCTCAAGGTCACATAGAACTAGTGGACGACTTGGGATGAGACTCCAAGTTTCTTGACTTCTAATTGTCTTTAAGTTATACCATACCAGAAAGATGCCAGACAGCTGAACAAAATTTAATTTTTTCAGGCTAGTAAGTAGGCCTTCCCAGGAGAAAAGAATCTAGATGTGGTCAGGTTGAGGCTTCCATATTTACTGGCATTGCCAAGCATTTCACCAATCCATTTGAGAGAGATTCAGAGGAAGGCTCTTCTATAAACATTGAACGTTCCTCATGAGGCGCAGTCAGTGCCATGGATTACCCTCAGTGTGGGAGGCACCCACGCCTTTAGCAGGTCTTCTACAAAGACTTACTTAAATAATGGTGGCTTCCAGTAGGTGCTCACAAGCAGCTCTCTGCCCCTCATCAGATCCCATCGTAGCTCAACCGAGTAAATTCTCAGATTTTGCTAGACCTATCAGCATTTTTCATTTTTGTCTTTTCCACTTTTTAAGGAGTTCACTGATGATCATCAGGTTGGCACTGACCAGAAATGTTCAACTAGTTCTCATTTTTCATCTTCTACATGAAGAAACTGAGGCTCCTTGAGGTCAGTCAACAAATTAGCATTGGAGATACAGAGAGAGGCAAAAAAACCTCAAAAACAAACAAGCAAACAAAAAACTAATCCCTGCTCTCAAGGAAGTCACAATCTAATGGAGCAACACAACATACAAACAACTCCATATACACACATATATACTCCATTCTGTAGAATGGATAAATGAGAGGAGAAGGGTACATTTAGAGGGCAGGCACTAGGAAAGGTGGGACAGGAGCTGAGACTTCAAGGAAGTCAGAAAAGCCAAGAGACAGAGATAGGAAGGAGAGATTTGGATGTCTCCAAGAACAGTACTTAGTGGCACCACACTAGACTGCAGGAGTGGGGAAACTTTGGCCTCTGGCCATATGTGGCCTTCCAGGTCCTCTGACTGAGTCTACATTTTACAGAACAAATTCTTTTATTAAGGGGAATTGTTCCATGAAGATTGGATTCAGTCAAAGGGTTGCACTTGATGATCTAGAGGACCACATGTTGCCTCGAGGTTGAAGGTTTGCCACTCCTGCCCTAGAGGATATAAAAAGCCCCCTGATATTGCTTGGGTGGATTAGTCTGTCAGACTAGAGAAGAAGCTTAATATTGTGTTTAGAGTGCAGGTCTTAGGGGTCGGGAAGTCTCCAGTTTAATCTCTTCCCAGACACTTGCAAACTGTGTAACTTTGGACAAATCCCTTAACTTTTCATAGCCTCTGTTCCCTCATAGGTAAAGTGGTGTTTACCTCTTACATTGAGGCTCAAAAGAAATAACGGATGTAAAGCATTTTTAGGGTTACAAATATCAGTTATTGTTTTGAAACAAAATATTTCTGGGTATGTTTTCAATGAATCAATGAGCACCTCACAGATTATACTAAGTAAAGTTTATAGCTGATAATTTAAAAAAAACGAACTCCACTTGGTCTTTGTTTTTTAAATGAATGGTTTTAACTCAGCTCTCCTTCTTTTAGTTACTTTCAGCCATGGTCAGGATGTCTAGAAACATTTAGCATACAATTATTACCTCTGATCGACTTCATGCGAAAAACCCCAAACAAACCAAATAAACCAAAACCCCAAATTTAAAACTAACAAAAAGCACTGACCAAAGCAAACAGTTAAGCTGGTTCCACAGACGTGATATTTAAGATGGCAACTTTTTAATAAATAAAACTAAAGAAATACATTTTCAAACCTTTCCTCAGCAGTTCCGATGAGCCGTGTGAAGCTCATTCTAGTCCTGTCTCTATTGAGGGATCTCGACAGTCAAGGATTTTCTTTGGCCCTTTGAACACTCCCTCAGATTTCCTGCCTTTCTGCCTTGGCTCATGCTTGTGTGCCCTGCCCCTCTTCACCTATTACGGTAAAATCTAACCCCACTGCTTGCTCTGCTTGCAAGTCTTCCCCTACTGCCTTTGTTCGGAGCTTCTCTATTGCATTCTATTAAATATAGTATATTAGAGCCATCCACATTGTGCCATGTAGACTTGGTAGATTGTCAGCTCCATGAGGGCAGGGATCATATGTTACCTAAACTTTGCATCTCCCCCAGTACCCAGTATGATGCACTGTGTACAGGAGGTTCTTAACTAGGCACTGATTGAATGATGAATGTTAACAAGGTGACATTTCTACGAGATGACTCTTGAGGTTCCTTCCAGTTCTAAATTCAGGAGTCTTATTAGCAATCCATTCGAGAAAACAGGAGCCATCTTTCTCTTGGAACTGCAAGTAATATGTGTGCACATACCTGTGTGCGTGTGCATGTGTACATGCATGTTGCTGAAGGCAGAATTTAGCTGCACAGCAATGAGGAAGGTGCTAGGACTGTCTGAGAACACAGCTTGTATCCCTCATGATCCTTTTGTGGAGGTAGCATCTTCCAGTGGCAACGTCCACTCTACCATATTTTTTTTCCTCCCATTTATCACTTAACCAATAGTTACTTACTGTTAGGACTATGTAAAGGGCTTGTTCTCGGGCTGAAGGCAGGGTGTGTGTTGTGCTCTTTGGGCGAAAAAACTGCATGGTAAACTGAAAAGACATGCAACACTTTCTTTAGATCAGGTGGCAGAAATGACGTACAAGCTGGGAAATATACAAATATAATATTTTACCTATGATCATGATAGCTGTCCCTGCCAGCAGGGCAAAAAGCGTGAAGAACATGACTTGATAGGAGTCGAGAAAGTGTTGGAATAGGCTGGCTCCTTCTGTGGAATCAATTGGAAAGGAAATCTCTATCATTGTACAGGTTATAAATACTGTCCCAGCACCTTAATCTACTCAAACAAGTCTACTCTCCTTGCCCTGAGCTCACACACTATCTCCTTTAGGTAAACGTGCCTCATTTGAATCCCTTGATTTGCTCAGATTATGAATGGGAAGCCACGTGAGCTCTGAATATGCCTGTCAGTGATAGCTCAGAATAGAGAGAACTGCCACTGAGGCTGTCACCACAGCCTAGAAATGCAAAGTAGTTTTGAAAATCTGAAGTCCTAGGTTAGATTCATGAAAAATTAAGCCATAGGAGAGAAAAACTGGCACCTTCCGGCAGCAAAAAGACGGGTGGGAAGGGACAGAAATCTTCAACAGGGGAGAAACCAATAGAATTCCTTCTCTTTTGTACTGGGGGAAGGAGAAAGTATTATTCTTGGCATACTCCTACCTCAGACTGACCCAACTGACTTTTAATTAAAAATTATTACTGAAAAATCCTTACCCCTCACCTTCCCTCCCCTCTAGCACCATCCTTGGGCAATATAAGCAGAAGAAACTATCTAGTCCCCAAGGGCCATATGGTCACAGGGCAGAACTTACGCTGGCCAGGACCTCGCCTGTCTGTTATATAGACCATGGTGACTGGAAGAGTGATGGACTGGTCCGTCATGGGACTGGAAATGGTCAGTGTAGTAGATGAGGATCTCTGGCTGAGGACTAATGGATCAGAGATGCTTACGGTGTAGGTGACAAAGCTGGGCAATCCATAAGACTTCTCCTTTACAAAGGCAACCACGGCTGGTGATCCAGATTTCACCTAGGGAAAGAAGAACCTTCTTTGGGGAAAAACACACATCTTGAAGGGTACAAAATGGTGACCTATCACTCCAGGTTGAAGTTTTGTCAAGTTACAATTGTTTAATGAGAACATTCAAATGCTTGTATTTTTTCATTCAATGAAAAGCCCAGGATAGCTCTTATCATGATCATCATAATTAATAACAACATGTAGGAAAGTGACTAGAGTCAAGAGAACAGTCAGTGAGACTTAAAGTCAGAGTGACATGGATTCAATCTGCAGCTGACCCTACTGGGCCACACGACCCCGGTTAGCCCACGTAAGCCCCAGAGAGCTCTTTAAGAGAGAAGGCTCAAGCATGGGGTAGCAGGCTGAATGCTCCTGAGTGCAGCCAAAACTAGACTGACACAGAACTAGGAAATACAATGCAAGACGGATAATGTTAATAGGTGGTTTTCTAGGACAACATGTAACACCAGGGATTCTCATGTAGTTTCTTTTGAGGGAACACCACTGCTCTAAGACTAAAAATTGCAGAGAAGGAGCTGATCTTCTTATAAGGATGTCCCTACTGGTGAAATCAAAAGTCCAGACCAACTCACCCCATCTCCAAAATATCCTTAATAATATCAATAATAATAGCTCACATTTATTAGCTCTTTACCATTTACAAAACTTTTTCCTATCAATACTTTTCCTCCCAAAATTGGTAATATGAATGAATGAGATGTATTTATTAAATGTTCACTTTCCGCCAACATGAAAGAAAGACTGTCTCTGCCCTGGGGAAGGCTGCAACCAGGATGACTAGTGGAACCAAAGAGCTGAGGCTCAGAGAAAGGAAGGGACTTCTGTACTGCGACTCCCTGTAGTAAGGGAGCAGATCTGTGCCAGCTTTCTTGACTTTCAAGTTCAAAATTCTTTCTATAATATCACTTGCAATACCTTATACACCTACACTTATACACACACACACACACACACACACACACACACACACACACACACACACACACACACGGCTAATTAAACATCAAGTTAAAGCTCCAGCGCTTTTATGCATATGATCTCATTTCATCCTCAAAACAAACCCTGGGAAAAGTAGGCAGAGAAAGGAGTATTGGTACCATTTTGCAGCTGAGAAAACTTAGCCCACAGCCCCTCAGTGACTTGCCATATTAGAAATCAGGTCTCCTGACTCTTCTTCCAGGGATCTGTCCTCGACCCCATGTTGCCTTTTAAGAAACATTTTCATAGGGAGACATTTCTCAATTTGCAGAAAATGTCAGACATAATGATAGGGACATGCAAGAGTGAGAGAGAGAGAGAGAGAGAGAGAGAGAGAGAGAGAGAGAGAGAGAGAGAGAGTGTGTGTGTGTGTGTGTGTGTGTGTGTGTTGGGGAGGAGTGTAGTGGTATCAATTTTTACTGTTTGTATTCAGATATTTTACCCCCAGGCAAGCATGATCTACTAAAGAAGTACTTTAAAAAAGACAAAATTAATATGGACTCTCTCAGAGTAACTTCTCCAAGAAAATTCATATATTCATTCATCCAACATTTATTAAGTACCTACTGTGTACACAGGACTGAAAATTGTTCCTTAAACTGTGTTTGCACTTTTTGGTGTCTTTTTTATAGAGACTCATCACAACACTGCAGTAGAGTGATGAATTTTTCAGGTAGAACAACTCTTATAACATGCATAGTCGGGGAAAAGGGCTCGAATCACTGAAATAAGGGATGCTTGAAATATTAAGTATCACATACCTCACAGGGATTAAAGGAGATAATGTGTCTAAAGCCTTCTGCATTAATTAGTGGTCCCTGGAGAGAAGTATGTTCTTTGATCAAGGCCTCCCTTATCTTATGCAATCTGAGTGAGAGGAGAAATGATCTGCACACTTACCTATGGAGGTCAGGGGAATAGGCAGGCCTTTTGTCTTCCCTTGCAGTCTACTGCTGCTGGTGGTGATGGTGGGTGTGAGGTGTAGGTGTGTGGGTTTGTGTGTGCGTGCGCACGCACACATACATCTATGTGTGCACACATATACCTATGTGCCCACGGGTGTGTATTTCAGGGAATGGGACAACACTAGTTATCTGGCAAAGACCTACTTCTTCTCTTGTAACTTTTCCTCCAAATAATAAAAAAAAAGAACCAAAAAAAATGGGGAAAGAAAAAGACTTAAGGAACAGACTAACTACTAAGAACCATGTAAGGAATCGTTTCTCCTGACATCAGACGTGATGTGGTTTACAATCAGAAGACCTCAGTTCATGCCACAGCTCCATCACTTACAGGAAGCAAGATGGTACAGCGGATAGAGCCTTGAGTCAGGAAGACTTAAGTTCAAATGCAGCAGCAGACATTTCCTAGCAGTGTTACCCCTGGTTAAGTCACTTAACCTCTGTCTATCTCAGTTTCCCCAATTATATAAGACAGGGACAAAAATAGAGCCAACCTCACAGGGTTACTGTAATGCTCATCTCTAATGATATTTTAAAGCACTTAGGGCAGTGCCTGACAACAGCAGGCACTAAATAAATGCTTATTCCTTTCTCTTCTCTGTGTGGCTATGGGTGAGCCATTTTATTTTGATGACGATCCTTTATGAAATCAGGATAAATAGTGCTTATGCTACCTACCTCTTGGGAGCTGCTGTGAGGAAAGTTTTTTTCCAAATGGTAAAGCACTATACACATTCATACATATATATGTGTATACATACACATGTGATGTACACATATACATGTATGTACTAATGGTAATAATGACATTCAAGAGTCCCATATCATATTTCTTTTCCTTTCTTTGTGTCTCTCTAGAGTCTTTCGGTGATTTATTGAGTAGATTAGAAAAACTCAATGAATTGGTCTGAAGACTATTGCAATGGTCTTTCTTATCCCATTTTCTTGAATTTTGTCCCAGAGCAGCCTGTGCCAGAGATTGGCATACTCCAAAATGACTGAACAAGTTCAGATATATAAATATAATGCCTTATTATTGTGCTATAAGTTACAGAGAAACAGAAGATTTGTATGAACTGATGCAGAGAGAAGAAAGCAAAGCCTGGTGGAAATAATCCCAGGTCACATATAATATTGATCCAGATCAGTAAAACACATATATTTCTCTTAAGTAGAAAAATGGAAAGTTTCATGTACTGTCATGTCAGGTGCAAACATTCTAGTAGGCATTTTTATTTAATTGTTTTTATGGGAACACACAGGGAGGTGTCTTTTACTAGAAGTTATACATCAAAAATTTCACAATAAATACATATATAAAAATAAGGTGTGAAATTTTGATTAGCATTAATTAAATCTTATAAAATTCTCTAGGCTTGCCCAAGGGGATTCAAAATAAGAGATCGACCACGTAAAGAAAACAAAACTCAAACAACAAACAAAAGCCACTCACCTCAAGATTCTCGAGAATCTCCATAGCTCCAAATATTTTGACCTCTGAACTCATATAGTGATTACTCAAAAGAATTTCCGTTTGGTCAGCATAAAGCCCAGGGTTGAAGGGCACTTCAGCACTGATCTGCTCTCCAGAGAAGTGGCTGTCTTGGAGAGAAGCTGTGACCAGGAGAGCTGCCTTCCTCATGCTGAGGTGTTTGAGCTGCTTGTCGGTAAGCCTGTGCATCATGATGGAGCAGGTGTACTGGCCTGGAGCAATGAGAGTTTCAGACCTTGTGTGAAGCACACACTGAATCCCTGGTGCCTCTGAGGATGGTAAGTTCTGTCATCTCTGATGACATTTATGACTGGTTAGGAGATTCTAGGCCACACTATTACTTGTTGAGAAGATACCAAATGGTTTGTAGATGGGAGTTTCCAATCCTTCTCCCTATCCTAGGATGACATTTCGGTTCTGCCTAGCACAGTGACCTGACACAGTCAGAGCTGCTGCTTAATAAATGTTTGTTGATGGACTGACTGATCTATGATCTTCTCTCCCCCATCACCTTACCAAATTAATCACCATGCACCAACATTCCTACCCCTATTTATATCCTTTATTTCCTTTCCATCCTAACAGAGACTTTCAAAACCCGGACTCTACACCTCGAGTCCCTTACCTCTCCGTCAGGAGATGGGTAAAGTGTTTCATCGCCAATCCTCTTTTGTGATAAAATGTTACTGGGTATCTCTCCCTCCTAGACTATATTATACACACTGTTGCTATGACACTCCTCTACTCAAAAAACTCAAACGGCTCCTCACTACCTACAGAATAAAGTCCAAATTCTTTAGCCTGGCAATCAAGGCTGACTGAAAGCTGACAGTTAACTACATGCCCAGTAACTTCAGCTCACACCAATCATCTTCATGCACTCATGCTCTGGCCAAAAGGGACCATTCTATTCTATGAATACTTGCTATCTTCTTGTCTTTGACTGTGTTAATCACTAATTACTGAAAGTCTTAAAAGGCCCAGACCAAATGCCACTTTACCTAGGATATCCTCTCTCCAATCCTTCCAGATCAGAAGTGATCTCTTTACCCTGAGAACTTATTTTTTTTTACTTGGATTTGGATTCACTAATTATCGTACAATTGTCTCAGCACCATTCCTAGATTTTAAATCTCCTCGAAGGCACAAAGTATGTTTTAGACATTTGTATTAATATGAGTTTAGCACTCAGCACAAAGTATCCACTTAATAATTTTTGAATTAATTCACTTGGTGCCATCATGTTTGATATGGATCAAACTGTGTGCCAGACTTGGTGCTAGCTGCTGGGTAAATATGATAAAGTCTTTGGCAACCAGGAGCCTAAAGAAAAATGGCACCAGGGAAACCACTGAGAAATCAAAGTTTGTGTCAAAATGACTTCTGTCCAGTTGCCAGTGTTGTTAAAAGATCTTCAGCTTTTGCCAGCTGAGGCATAGTGATGGAAGAGAGAACCAGCCAGCTGCCAGGTACATTTCCACACCTAAACTTTCTAGGAGCTGCACCCTGACCTTTCTAAATTCTCAGAACTTGCTCATGACTCAGCAAGAGTCAACTTCTTCCTCACTGTTTAGCTGCGGTTCAAATGTCCCTGGGCAGCCACTAGTTCTCCTCTAAGCTAGCTGGCAGGATCTATGCCATGTCCAATGCCACCAGATACCCCTCTTAACCAAAGTATTTCTGAGAATCACAGCAAGCCTTCTCAAACTATTCCGAAGAATCACCACAATAGCAGTGCTAAAGATGACAGAGGATTAGACATTTTAGAAAAAATAAATTCCCTATGGCAGCAGCACCGAGCCATAAACCCAAGTGCCAACATTAATTTTCTCAGGTTGAATTATCAGAAACATAGGCCTGTCTTAGTAGATGGCTTCTGTGAACAAAAGACCTCACATCTTGATATTTCCTCAATTTACAGCTACTTCTTGGGACAATGTCAATGCCTAGAATTTGGCAACTTTACCCAGAGATGTATCAAATCCAGGTTCTGTAGTGAAAATGTCATATGCCGGAAAATCAAATACTTCTTGGTTGAACTGGAGCTGACAGTTGATGATAGTTTCGGGGTGAAGTTCAACAATGGTTTCCACCTGGGCTGGCGAGCATTCCCCTAGATGACAGATAGGAAGGCGATAAGAAGGGATAAGAACGGATCTGACACGGGGAGCCATTATGCCTTCCCAGCTGTTAGGCAAACTCTTCATTTCTTTGCCTGTATACACGTCTCCCCCACTACAAGCTCTTACTGTTTTCTAGATAGGGACAGGACTTATGGCTTCACTGATATAAGGGATTCTCAGGTGAGGAAAGGCTTCCTTCTACTGCAGATCAGCACTTTCTCTACAGCTCAGAGTAACAGCTGTCTTCCTTTTTGGTCTCAGGACCCCTTTTATTTTCAGTTCCAGACTCTCTTCTTCCCCTTTCCTACCCATTGAAAAGGCAAGAAACACATTATCTATCACAAATATAAAGTCATGCAAAATAAATTTCCACATCAGCCAAGTTCTGGGGAAAAAAAAGAAAAAGAAAGCAAAAAAATATGCTTCCATCTGCACTATAAGTCAACCAGCCCTTTCTCTGGAGGTGAAGAGTACTTTTCATCATGTGTCCTTTGGGCCACTGTGTTGATCAGTTACTGTGTCTTTCACAGTTGATTATTTTTACAGTACTGCTGCTGTAACTCCTTCAAACTCTTAAAAATTACAGAGGATTCCAAAGAGGCTTTGTTTATGTGGGGTATGATCAATTGATGTTTATTGTATTAGAAATTAGAATATTTTAATATTATTATGAAAATTGTTATGACCTCTCAGACTTCTTGAAAGGGTCTCCAGACCACACACTTCAAGAGGCAGCATCTTAGTCTTAGAAAGTTGCCTGGGGCCATAAGTGGTTGAGTGACTTGCCTAGGGTCACACAGCTAGCATGTGACAGAGATGGGGCTCAACCCCAGGCCTTCTTGGCTTCAAGGCCAGTCAGTTCTCTATTTTTTGACTCGAAGGGTTTTCTAGCCAAGTCTTATGATAACAAGCGTGAGGCTCTTTGGTAGCAAAAGTATTCCTGAGAGTTTCTACAATGAGAGTGGAGTTATGAAGGAAAGGACAAACTGCTGTCAGGTGTGTAGTAATACTGCATCACTGATGATCTGCACTCATTTCAGTCTCTGTTCTAGACCTTGTACCTCATGACGGAGGGGGCTGAACAAGCCCCACTAATACATTCTTTTTTTCCCTGTCAGTTAGAAAGAGGGGTAATTTATTTCGGGATTTCAATAGGCCAACAGTTCTCCAATAATACACTAAATATCACTTCAACAACAGCAGAATGTCATGCGCTTGTATTATGCTGAAAAAAAGGCAACGGTGATGTAATAAAGTCTGGCTCATTAATCAGAACAAGAAAGGAGATGTTTAATTTTACCAGTTAAGTGGCTTTAAAAGCAGCATTTTTTTTCAGTTGTTGTCAAGGTTGGTGATGGGCAAGAGAGAAAAGGCTTAGTGGTGGTACAGTCACTTAAAAAAGGTAATTATAAAAATCAAAACCTGCTAGAAGCTTGCTGGTGGTTTATTTCCAGAATTATCTATTGCAACAAAGAGCTCTCCTTTAGCAGCTGCGAGACTGAAATGCGTCTTTTGTTCAAAAGTGACAAATTTCAATGTATCCATTTGGTGTACAAATATTATCTCACCAAGTTCCCATGTGAAACAGTCTAATTACTGGAGCTAGGAGAAAGTTATGTGAATTCTACAGGGTCTCTCTCTCTCTTTCTCAATAAGACCAGGAGACATCTCAACTCTGTCTTTTATCAGCTCTAGGGCCTTGAGTCTCAGTTTCCTGATTTGAAAAATACTGATAAAAGTACGTGTATTATAAGGTCCATCAAATCACACATTCAAGGCTGGAAGAGACCTGAAATCAGAGTCCATCAAATCCCACCTCCTCATTTTACAGCTAATAAAACTGAGATATCAAGAGATTACATGACCTTCCAGAGTCAAATCGTTATTAAATGTCTGAATCAGGATCTGAAGCCAGGTCTTCTGATTCCAAAGAGTATATGCCATGATGCCTCTCAGTCTTAACACATTCTTTCAGCTACCATCAAGTGTGAGTTATCGGTATTCTTACTATTAGTAGTAATGCCAAAGTACAAATACCTAGAAAATCACAACCACCAATGACTTTATGGCGTAGAAGACAATTTGCTTGTAATATGCTATGAGGGAGGAGCTGTAAATATCTTAGAGTTTGGGGCGACCAAGGTACAAAGATCAAAATGTCTGTCCTCTGTTACACAGCCTGTTAACACAGTAGCAGAACTTGACTCTAGACTTTTGAATCTGAAATCCAGTGACATTCTTTCCAAGACTCTAAGACATGTTCTTTCCACCCCTGCCTCTACCACAATCCAGATGATTTCCTTAGAGGTGATGCAGGACTTTTTCCAAGTCCCTCTCCTTTCTTAGAGTTTATAATAGCGATGATTTAAATTCCAAGCAATTTCCTCCACTCAAGATAGCATGGTGTAAATGGCACAGTACAGAGTGTGCTAGATTTTGGAGTCAAGGGACATGGAATTGAACACCAGTACCATCAGCTTACTTGCTATGTGACCATATCTGAGATGCATATAAGCCTCAGTCGACTCTTCTTCAAAATGGAGATAAAACTTGTATCACCCAGCTCTCATAGTTGAGAAAAGTTCTGTATAAAACATGGAAGTGCCAGGTAAAAATGTCATTTCTTAGTACGAGTCTTACCTCTCAGGTTGGTGCTTCTTTCTCCAGTTACAACTATCACTTTGGAGGCAGTAATTCCCTGAAAGTTGGTTGGGATGCCACTAACATGAGTGGCCACAATCCTTTGGGGGATGCTAATCCAGATCTGGAAAATAAACCAGAAAACCAAGACTTCTAACATCAAGCCAAACAATTAACTGCTGCAAGAATCCACCTTGCCCTCTGGAGGCCATGGCAAACAAGCAGAAATTACAGCAAGAGCAACTGTTTCTAAGGTGGGCATTGACTTTTGCCAGGGATCACAGACCTTCTAGTTTCTCATAAAGGTGATGTTTGTTCAGTTTGGTGAATTGGTTTCTCAGCAAAGGGAAGAAGAAATCTTCTTACTTTATTACTATTAATTTGAAATAAATCTGACAGCTCCTGAAGCATGCAAAAGGCTGTACTTAACATCCCAAGAACAGAGCAAGCCCTGCTACTCCTAAAGACAGATCACAAATATTTCTAGAGAAAGGTAGCATCTCTTTGGCTTCCATTAAAGTGGGCCTGGGTTGAGTAAAGGTCAGTATGTAGGGCTGTTTTCCCAAAAAAGCATCTGAATTATTTGAGATCCTCTATGGGAACTCTGAAAATTCTTTTACACAATCACAGTTTTATTAATCAGAAGTTGTTCAGCACCTGAATCTCTTATGCTGCAGAAAGGGAATTAAGTTGCTGCCTCACGAAAGCCAAGCTAAATATGCAACTATTAGGTTAAACTTTCTTATTCAATACAGCACATGCTCACTATAAAAATGAGATGCATTTGGATACAGACCAGGCACTTTTCATTGATTCACTCTGGTTTGCAGATAAATAGTAAAGAAAGAGAAAATGACTTTGTTCATCTCCTGGAAGATCCAGAAGGTGACTTACTAGAAGTTTTGCACTGGGAGAAGGGTGGGGGCTGAATCCTAACAATCCTGCATATCTTACGCCCAGACCCTCGGAGCCCTTGATGGCTCCTCAGCAGATTTTCAGCTGCAGAGATTCTAGGCTGTTTTGTGGCTTGGCAGCAACACCCTATCAATGTTTCATTTCCCAACTCTACTACCAAAAGTTATGGATGGTGAGCTCATTTTAAAATGGAAGAACCTTCAACAAAATTTGACTTTGAGTTTTTCTTCACCCCCTGTCCTTTGCCCTCTCCACATCCCCCTGCAATAATGTGAGATAAGTTAGAAATACTCAGGGGTGAAAAGTCAAGTCTGGGAGTCCTTGTCCCAGTGCCTTACCTCTTTATATGTCCTGAGAAGCCCAGCAATCTCGTAATAAACAGTCACAGCTCCAGAGTCTCTGGCCACAGCCACTCCAGTCTTGGGGTCAACTTGGAGAATATTGTTGGCTGAAGAGCTCCATGTTCCCGAAAGACCTGGGAAGGAGATCTGTCCTTGTTAGATGTTTTACGCATCTTTCTTCTGGCCTAGGTTCCCACATATCAGTGAAACTTCTGGGATGCATGTTTCAAATGTAAAATTCAAGTCAACTCCATCATGTTACAAAGGAGGAAACTGAAGCCTGGATTAAGTGAGTGATTTGCCTGAGGTTACACGGGTAAGGAGCATTAGAGGTCCCCTCACTGCGGAGTCAGTGAGCTTTCCCCTCTATTATGCTATCTCCCAGTCACCAGAGCTATTCAGCAGTAGAAATATCCATCAAGTTAGAAATGAGAATGTGTACAGGGCTATGTGGGTAGCTCTTACCCTCCGGGTTTATCAGGGTGGTGCTCAAACAGAGAACGTCACCTACTACCACGGCCCCAGTTAATTCTGGAGAGATGACCTGCTGGACGGGCAGGGGCACGAAATCTGAGAGGCCCGTATGTTCCATGTCCCACACAGCAAGCAGGGTCAGGCCAACATTGACGGTGCGGATAATGCAGGTGTTATTGGTCGGTCCTTTCCCAATCTGGACAAAGTCATCTCTGGGCAATGGAGAAAGAAAAATGTGTCTTCAAGAGTAGTATCATGCTTAAAAGAAACTCTGGCTTATCAGACTCCATCCAAAGAAAGAGAGGTTCGAGCCTAACCCTTGTATGGGGAAAGCTTCCTGGATAACTGGATTTGTTACTTCGTTTTTTTAAGTGCTTTCTGGCCTGTTTCTAACTGAGGTAGGATGGGGTCTAGTGAAAGGAGAACAGAGCTGAGGAACCAGAACTGCTGGGCTCTAAGTCTAGTCTTTATACCTTGTGCCTCATCTATAGAACTTTCTTCTCTAATAAGCCTTGATTTAACCATCCATGAAGTGGATCTGAAAAGAGGCCAGATTCTCTGAGCAAACAGAGCATCTGAATGGCAAAATTTAACGCAGCCATATCATTTACCTTCTCTAATAAGCCTTGATTGAACCATCTGTATAATGGGCCTGAAAACAAAGGCAAGATTCTTTGAGTTAATATGTGCCCAACCAGTTGGCTTAAGACTGAGATAGTTTAGATAACTCCCTGTTGCTTACCCTTAGTACTGACCCTGAGGATCATGTCTTCGCCGTCTCCTGAGAGGAGATATAGAGTATACATCCAAGGGACCGTGTCAGTTATTGTTGCTACAATCAGAGACTGCACAGAAAATGTCTCCAGGTAAAACCTAAAATCCAGTCCTCATTTCCCAGTGTGGATTTATCTAATGAGATCCTTCCATGAGAAACTCCCTCTCATTTCCATCTCATGATAAATTCAACAACAAGGCTGATGCATCATATCGGCTTTCTTTGGTCTGTCTGAAGCTCAAGCTGGAAACTCTGAATAATGTCTGAAAGCAATCTGTTTCTTCAGATGTTCATAGCTTGGACCCTCTCCTCTTCAACACTGGGGTTCTCTTTTTTTTTTCTCCCCTTCTATGTTCACCACATTGATCATTCTAGAGCCACAGAATCATAGAACTGGAAGAAGACTTAGAGGTCATTTAGTACAACACTAGCCTGAAGTATGAATGTTCCCGTACTACATTCCTGGGAAGCAGGGATAATCAGACTAGGCATGGAGACTGCTGCCATCAAAGAACTAGTGCCAGGGAACCCCCTAGGGGGCACCATAGTGCACAGAGCACTGGGTCTGGAGTTAGAAAGAGTTGAATTTAATTTTAACCTCAAGCACTTATCACTGTGTGACTTTGGGCAAATCTCTTACCCTCTGTTTGCCTCAGTTTCCCTATCTGTAAAATGAGGACAATAACAGCACCTACCTCACAGGGTTGTTATGAGGATGAGATGAGATGAGATAATAATTGAAAAGTGCTTAACTTAATACCTGGCACATAGTAAGTATTATATAAATGTTAACTATTTTCATGATGTTTGTTAAATATATGAATTAATGATGTAAGGAAGACACAAATCCTAGGTTCAAGTTCCTGCTCTGTTGTTTAGTAAATATGTAATCTGGGGCAAGTTACTTTACCTGCATGTAAACAGGGGATAAGATACACTACTGACCTCAAAGGAATATTGTGATGATTTATTTCAACAGCATTTGCTTTCCATAGGCCAGGCAATGAGACAAAGTACATAAAGGGAACTGTAAGTATCTTTTGCCTTTGTCTGTAACCCCAGGACTTAGCACAGTACTGGGCATATAGTAGGTACTTAATAAATGGTCATTGGCTGACCAAATTTATACTGCATAAATGCCATCTGTTTCTTATCATTATCACTGCACTCAGAGATGGATTCTAAGGCAACAGCCCAGGTAGAGTCATAGCTTCATTTAGGACATCTTTGATTTCTTCCTCCCTTACATCCAACACCAAAGAATAGCCACAGCTCTCTCTGGAAAGATTTGAACACTTTTAAATTCCTCAAACTATTAATATAGATGGCATGGAGAGTCCTTCAAATGTCCCATTACTCTTCTGGTTTGACAAGTGAAAGCTGGGTGATTGCCAGTTACCTGTTAGTTGCAAAGTTGAGGACGGAGTTGTGCGCATGGAAAATCTCCCCGGAATTGTCATGAAAATGCACAGTGAAGGTCAAGGTCATTCCCAAAGGTAAAGCTGCCAAAACCTCTTTATTCTGGGCATGCAGAACAGGGCTCACTGAAATTCTCAAGTATGAAACAGGAGACACCTAAGGGGCATTTGTGCAGGAGGAAAAATAATACATCTTTAAAGTTATTTACCTGGTCTTCCCTGACCATATTTAAGACAAACTAGAATGCTACACTGAAGCACATTCCACTTCATATGTAATAGAATATACTATATAAATGTATGTTACATAATGATATATTATTCATATTGTTTCTTCATATATGGTAGAAGAACACGGTCCTATTGTTGCTAGGGAGATGATATATTTGGATAGTATCATTTCCTTGCCTTTGACAAAGTAGCAGTTGACCTTACTCTTGAAGTCATGACAAACAGAAAAGATTAAACTCCCTGCTGAGTTCCCTAGATTACCTTAATCAAGCTTACTGACTCCTTCAGTTTCCAAAAAGAGAAGCCTAGCCAAAACTCTAAGATGGATCCCCAGTTTACAGTGTTTCCTTATACAAAAATCAGGTGGTACTAAATAGCTAAATACAATGTGATTATTCACATTTCAGAAGGATTCTCTGTTTTTTGAAAGGATTCAACTACAGGGATCTACAGAAGTTCTTTAAATAGGTCTTCCATGGTATGTACAAAAGGATTGTTGATGGAAAGAAATTAGAGCTCTTCAAAATATAGAAATATTCAATATGTGAATCTCTGTACAGGAAAAGAAGGTTAATGTTGGGAAGAGAGAAGGTTCCTTGACTCCATAGGGTCTGAAGAAGGATCCCAGATCTAAGGATCTAAGAGCTCACTGCCAGCTCACTGAATCGCCTCGGGTAGGTTTCTTATGGTCTGGGGGACTTGGTTTCCTTCGTTGTGAAATGAATAGGCTGGGCTAGCAAAACTACTGCTAATTTCAGCTCTATAATTAAAGTCTACCCATACGTACTGCCCTTTCAAGACAAATGAATGTTCAATCAGCTCTGACCTGGATAAGGGCTGGGAAGCGGGGGAGGTGAGGCTGGGAGAAGAGGCCCTTGCAAGTCAACTCTCTTGAGAGAGGGATCTGTTAATTAATGAACAGACTAAGAATGTTACAGGAAACATCTCAAAAATAAAATGAGAGTGTTTTCCCCATTGCACAAGATTCTAGAAAGTGATTAATAAGTATAAAGAAAGACAACTCTCTCTCCTGACAAGCAGGGGCAGGGTTGGCTGCCCACGTTGCCTCCATCAGCTAGAGTTTCCTTCTAGACTCACCAATTGTGAGGGATAGAAGGCCCTTAGAGATCATCTAGAATGAGGTTACATGGACAGATTTCTTAAGGGGGTGGGTCCTGTGAATTTGAATGGGAAGAAATGACATCTTTATTTTTACTGTAACTGTTTTTATTTGTAATCCTATGTATTTTATTTTATATATTTAAAAACATCGTTCTAAGAAGTGATTCCATAAGTTTCACCAAACTGACAAAGCAGTCCATGACACAAAACATGCTAAGAACTCCTGAACTCTAACAACTTTCTCATTTTACAAGTTAAGAAAAAAGAGGCCCAGTGAGGTGCTAGCTTGCTCATAGTCACACAGATAAGTAAGCATTGGAAGCAAGATTCAAACCCATAACTAGTAATATATACTAGTCATCTAGTAACTCACAACTCGCAATTACTGGAGGCGAGATTCAAACTCATATGTCCTGACTCTCAGTTTATACTGTGATTTGCTCAAGGTTACACTGCTAGTAAATAGTACAGTCCGAATCAAAATCCAGGCCCTCTGACCTTGTCTGGGGCTCTGTTTCCTATCCTAGGTCCTCAAAGCCCAATCTTCTCTTTTGATTCTCCCTCCTCTGAAGCACCTTGTTTGTACATCTTTTCTGACACCTATTATACTGTTCCCTGTG
The DNA here is from genome assembly GCA_023548195.1 of Bettongia penicillata ogilbyi. Taxonomy (NCBI): domain Eukaryota; kingdom Metazoa; phylum Chordata; class Mammalia; order Diprotodontia; family Potoroidae; genus Bettongia; species Bettongia penicillata. The sequence goes on from JAJHZJ010000258.1 coordinate 6,383,858, forward strand.
TGCTTGTCTCACACTCTGTCTGTGGCTTGCCTGTCACGGTGCCATTTGTAGCACCCAGCACAGCAGCCTACAGCTAGCAAGAACACAAAAATATTTATCGAACTGAATCTTAAGGCCTCCACAGCCTGATTCCATGTTGCCTTTCCCACCACTTTTCACATTATTCCTTTTCAAATATATTATGTTCTAGCCAAATGGGGTAGCTAGCCATTCTGTGACCTCTGTAATCCTATTTCAGTGGATTCAGAGGATGTATGAATATTTTATCAGGCACAGAGGGACAAATGATGATAGGGAACCTTTCATATATGTTCAAGAGATACTAGAACCCAAGGAGTGTTGGCAGAATCAAGACAAACCAAAGCTGGTAAACAACCAGTTAAGCCTTCCCTGGGGAAAGGGTGATAGATAGATAGAGAATCAAAAGATATGGGTTTGGGTATGAACCCTGCCTGCTATGTGACTGTGGCACAGATATTCAACCTATCTGGACCTTGGTTCCTTCTTCTGTATAATGATTATAAGAATTTTTCACAGGTGTGGTGAGGAAAGAACCTTGTGAACAAAGTGTTGCAGGAAAAATGAGTTATTATCATGAAAAAACAAACATGTGGGCCAAGGAGAAATGAAATTTCTGGTATTAAAACATGAATTTGTTAAAAAGTCTTTTTTTGCTCCCATGTTACTAATACCCTAGGTGGTTGCCTATCTTGCCTATATCTGGTTCCAGCTCTGCTCCTGGACTGGAAGGGGCTAATGGAGACCCTTTGTTCTTATCTCCAGCCTTCAGAAGGCAAGAAAAACCACTAGGCTGATTATCTCCTTTTATCATGTTCATGTACCATGCAAGCCAAGTAGCAGAAATTGAGGTTAAATTATCAGCTGGTAGTTACGTATTGTGGGAGATGAAGCTCTTCAAGCACACTAGCCATTGAAAGAGATAATAGGTGGCATGGCCCCTTTGAAAAACTGTGCTCACTCTTTCTGACCACAACAGGCAGCAAAATGCATGCTGTTTTGAGTACACAAATGGATCTCTAATAAAAGTTAACAAGATCATGAATCTAGACCAAGAGGTCCAGGAAGTTAAATGACTTGTCCAAAGTCACACAGATAATGACAATAGCAAGATTTGAACACAAGTCAAAATCTATGTTCTTTTAATTGTTCTGAAAAAAGAGCTTTCCCACAGTAAAAAGAACATGTATCAATCTTTACTTCACTCCCTGAATAAATAGCACAAAAACATGCATCTATTTGGTTACCAATGTGATAGGCAACCTGGAGAGTGGAAAGACTCTCTTAAAGACTCTCAAATGGATGTAATTATCAATGTACTAGGACTCCTATGTGACCAATAAGAGGGAAGACTAAAGGTTTCCTCTGATTCTCACGACCTCTCAAGCCTCTCCATGACAGGAATTATGTGCAAAAGATGAAACAATCTTTGTCTCCATGGTCTAGGAAACCACACAAAGAATTTGAGGGTAGTAACAATTCAATGAACTTACAGCAGTAGGATGATCCCAACCCTTCAAAGAGCTCCCTGAGTATGCCCCTCCTCCAAGATCCATCACATTCAGGTAGTGGGGTTGTATGAGGTGACCTGAAGACTTGTAACAGAACTCAAGTCTACTCTGACTCCTCCCAGTGGTAGAAAACCAAAAAGCAAAAGTTTGCTTAGGCTGGTGAAGTGACATGGTAGCACTGTGCTGTGACAGAGGGAAATGAGGTAAGATGCATGTGTGTGTGCGTGTGAGTGTGTATGCGCATGTGTGTGAGTGTATGTTTGAGTGTGCATGCATATGTGTATGTGTGTGTGACTGCACCAAACCTGAGTGAAAGAGTCCTGCACCCAGCTCAAGCCAGTCCTGTCCCCAAAAGTCACACGGGGTAAACACTGAGCCTAGTGAAATATGCTTTACCACATGTAGGAGGATATGTGCTGAGACAGTCTTGAGCTCCATCCTCCAGGGGAACTGCTATCAAAGTCAAGGAGTCAGAGTAAGAAACAGGGAAACTTAAGAGGAAAAAAAAGACTAAAATTAAGAAATCTTCAAGAGGAGGAAACCTTAACTAAAGACCTTAAGTGTAAGTAGGTAAAGTAATGGGAAGATATTTAAAAGCAGATAGGGAATATGGCTTCCATAGCAGGTAAAAGAGTCCAGATATTTATAAGTAAATATAAATGAAAACAGTATCAACACTTGATGAAGCTGGGGACCGTATGGATTCTCAAGACAGCATGAGACTACAGCAAGATGTTCCTGAATGGTTTATAAGAGAAATAAAAATTGTGAAAGCATAATTTGTGGCCTGAGCAGCAAAAATATTTGACAGAATAGAAAAATTTGAATCTACAGTGGCAAGTCTCACCAAAGAAACAAAAGAGAAAACTGGGAATGGAAATACACAGAAGTGAAAGGGAATCTGGAAGAAGATAAACAAAAAGTGATAGCATTAAAAAACAATACGATCTCTACATAAGCAAAAGACAGTGATCTTTAAACAGGACGCATAGAGACAATGTAAGGATTATAGGTCTGTCTCCCAGAAGCACATGAACACCATAATACAAGAAATAATGCAAGAAAACTGCTCAATCTTTGGAACCCAAAAAGCAAAATGCCTATTCAACTCACCGCAGCAGTCGTGAAGGAAGTACTTTTAAACCATGAAACACTATATAAATGTGAACAAATATTATTATTCACATGACTTGTTTACCACTCAAGTATGAAATGGGTTTTTCTTTAAAAGTGCAGCCATATGGTATATAGAGAGGTTAAACTTCTCATACTTGCAAGGGGAAAAGATGCATAAACCCTAAAGATTTTATTATTCCAGACAGAGAAGGAAAAATAAGTTATCCTATCCTACCTTCACAGCTACAATAATTGTCTGGTTGACTCCAAACGGTTCTTGTGAAATCACTTCAATTGTTGATGTCCCAATCAGTGACCCAGATACCAGGAAGCCTTTTTCATCAATGTACACAACAGGAACCTTTTCTGGTCCATCCAGAATGCGGTAACTCAGAGATGCAACTCCATCCCTCAAAGAAGCAAAAACAGACTCTCTTAAGAATGACATTTATTTGCACAAGAAGCTGAAGAGGCTGATTAGGGTCAAATCGGGGGAAAGTCTGGGTGGTAGGGATAGTACCAGACTGAATTCAAGGAGCTTTGATATACGATCTGAGTATCTACTTCACAAATTCTGATTTCAGACTGGTTAGGGGGAAGTAAAAAGCCTTATCTAGCCTCCACCATGTATCAGGATCCACTTGCTGTCAGCTCTACAGCAGCCTCATCATTCACTGGTTGAAAACTTAATTTGGAAAACTAATGGTTACAGGGAGAACATACTTTCTCAGAAGTCATTTGGTGAATGATGTCTAATAGGCATTAATCAGCAAAAAAACAAAGGTACAGAGGGTTAAACTTCCAGCAGACACTTGGAGATTTTTTTTCTGCCACTTCAAAATACTTTTAAAGCATTTGACACCCTGATGGAAAGGCAAAGCTTGACACAACTCTCTCCTTTCCAAGTACGCAGTGCTCCCAACACTCCAGATTTGGGTCCATTGCTGCTGCCACCACATCTGGCCACTAGAGGTGCGCTGAACCCTCCCAATGTTGACTACCACCTGGGAAACCTTACTTTCCCATGTAACAAGCACATCAGACTGGGGTTTTCAAAATGAACTTTTACTAGGACACTCAGAGGTGAGGGGGTAAGTAGGGAGAGGTAAAAAATGAAAAACCCTGAATTTAACTAAAATGTCTAATCACACGCTGGCTTAACTGGTTTTTACAAGGTCTCCCAAACTCTGCTTACATTTCTTCACTAAAATCCTGCTCATCTTCCTTGGACCACTTCACTAGACTGACCCATCCAGTAATACTGTCCAGTGAGTCAGGATTCTTATCCTTGTTAGGGTAATTACTGAGCCTCACTAGGGGCTGTGTAGACACCAGAAATCAAGTTTTACAGCTGGAAAAATCACTCAAAAGTCTTCTAGTCCAAATCTCTCCTTTTGCAGATTAGGAAACTGAGACCCAGAGAGACAAAGTCACTTGTCTAAGATGACACAAAGAGTGAATGAGGCAGAATTTGAACCCAGGTTCTTTGACTCAAAATCCAGAGTTCTTTCTACTTCCTCACATGAGGCAGGTACCATCCTTGCCCTTGGAGTCTCTTCGTGGTCTTCTACTTCCTTTATGATTTCTCCAGATAGAAACACTCTTCCTCTAATCACTAGTGCCCAGAAGCAGTCAGGCAGCAGCATAGCGGACAGAGCACTAGACCGAGACTTAGGAAGATCTCAGCTCCAAATCAGCCTCAGTCCATCGTCCTGGGCAAGTCTCTTCATCTCTTTCTGATTCAGTTTTTTAGCTATAGAATAGGAACAATAATAGCACCTATCTCCCAGGGTTGCTGCTGAGGACCAAGTGAGATAGTGTTTGTAAAGCACTTTGGGAACTTTAAAGTGTTTTATAAATACTAGCTCTGCTGTTATAATTTGAAAACTCCCTGTTCCTCTGAAGTTTATTTTCTATGCTCTTCCTGTCTGAAGGAGCCAGCCTGATGCTCATTTGCAGAATGAAATGACTGACAGCTACTGAGTTTCAAAAATACCATATACTTTTCAAGGTAAAGTGAACGCATAGGCATCAATTCTTAAGATTCCTCTAAACAGCCTTATCTGAAACAAAGCAGGTGCCAATCAGCTGGGGACAAGATGAACAAACAGTAGTATATATCGATGCAGGGGAATATTATCATACTTTAAAATGATGAGGATCATAGAAAGACTCAGATGAATTCATGCAATGTGAAGGAAGCAGAACCATGAGAACAATATACTCAATGATCACACTAACACAAATGCAAAGAATACTAAAAAGAAGTCTAACTCTGCATAACTGTAAGAATCAATCTTAGTCACCAAGAAAAGAAAATGAAACATTTTCCTCCTCTTCAAAGCAGGGGTGCAGGACACTGTGTACTCTGTTGGATACGTTCCTTTTGGGTTATTTTGCTTAATTTGGGGAGTTCAATGCAGAGGGTAGGGATGCAAACCCAGAAATGACTGTGATGTAAACACAAAGGACATCAGTAAAACCTTTTAGAAATTCCCCAATAGGCAGGTTTTTTCCTGGCCCAGGTTACCCATCCACAAAATGGGAATAGTAATAATTTCACCACATGTCTATTTCATGGGAAGCAGCAGGGCATTGTGGGTAGAGAACCAACTTGACAGCTACTATCTCACATGACCCTGCACAAAGCAGTTAGCCTCGGGTAACTCTCAAAGATTATCAATTGCAGAGAAAAGTGCCACCTTATAGAAGTAAAGGGAATTTTCTAACCTGGGAATTCTGGATATCAAATCTCAGCTGTAGTCCTTCTCCCTGGCCCACCCAGTGCATAGAAGTGTTGTAAGAAAAGTACTTTGCAAAGTATTATATGAAACTAAGTAGGTATTCCCTTAACAAATACGTAAAATGGATGTCAGTAAGCATGAGTTCAGTTACTTTAAAAACTCAGAAGCTGGAATATTGCAACATAGCATAGCAATTTTTTCCCTTTCATGTAGTGGAATTTGACTAGGCGCCTCTAATGTCTATCTGTTTGAAGAGGCAGTGCCATATATTGCGAAAAACGCTGGAAGAGAGGGAATTAGACCCACGCTCGAGCGCCCTTCTCATCTTACTAGCTGCGTGACCTTGGAAAAAATTCTTTAGGAAGCTTTCTCATCATTAAAATGGTGCTAATCATACATGTCCTATTTGTCTCAAAGGAGTATTAATAAAGATCACACAAGGCATTATATGTAAAGTGTTTGTGACTCCAAAGTTCTACAAAAAGGTGAGCTATTCTGTAGCCTGAGGAGAAAAGAGGGAATTAATTGTAAGGAAGTAGGAAGGGAAGAAGAAATGAGATTGATTGTATGAATTTTTAATGGAACATCACAGAAAACCATACAAAGCATTTCAAGTGCTTTCACTTTTTTGAAAAACCTGGAGCCTGAAAACAAACACACACACACACACACACACACACACACACAGAGGCACATACACACACATACACGCACACACACACAGGCACATATGCACACATACACGCACACACACATATGCAACCTTTGTGGCCTTGGGAAGAACTCCATTTGAGCCATGTACCTGTTTGTCTGAAGCTTTATAAATGAATTCGGTGACATTAATATTTGTTCAGCTTCTATTTCAGGATTAAGCAGCAGAAGTTTTTCAAATACCTGCAAAAGAGAGAGAGAGGGAGGAAAAAAGAATTTTATTATCTCCAGTATTATCTGAGTCACACACATCTGTTTAGATTCTCTCATGGGGTGGCAGCCAAGAAAAGTGAGAGAACAGAAGGCTACAGCAATTGTTTTAAGCTACTTACAACTGAGTCATTATTGAACTTCTCTGTAACAGTAAACTAAACTTTCAGATGGGCAGAAGACATGCTGACAACAACGGGATAGGCCCTTTCCATCTGTTCTCATATTAAAATGAAGGTGGGACACTTACCCCTTTAAGCAAAGACAAATCTGCTGAGAAAGCCCATTTGGTATTCCCTACCAAAAATTCTATAGTTTCACTTAAAAACATATCCAAATGGGAGGCTAAAGAAAGTTCTGGTAGAATGAGGACTCTAGCACCATTCCAAATATTTCACTACCTCTACCAAGACACCTCTGTCTCTCTCATTCCCAATTAACATCCTGATCCTGGGCAGCTGCTCAGACTCTGATTTCCTGTTTCATCACTTCATTGCCTTATCTCATCCCCTCCCTATCTTGACACATTCTGACAACATCTACAAAGATCCAGGGAAGTGTCGAGTCAAGCCACCATAAGATGAATTCAATCAAGCAGACGGTAAATCTTAAAACACAGACCTGATACTTTTCCTTACATGTCAACGTCCTCACCTGGCTACATTCTAACTTAGACTGTCCGGTCTGTCTGTGGTCAGTACTGTTAATCCCTAGAGACCATCTTCATCACAAAGGGGTGCCACTGAGCCAATATGGCCCAATACAACTATGGTGGAGTGACTACCATCAGAAGCCAGTCAGGAGATGCAGTATAGTTGAGACAGTGCTTGTTAGATCTGGGACTAGACATTTTAAGTGCTGGCTCTCCCAATTACTACCCATATGACTTTGGACAAGTTACTTAGCATTTCTGGACCTTAGCTTCTTCATGCATAAAACATGGGCATGAAACTACATAACCTCAAATGTTCCTTTTGATTCTAGATCTCTGATCCTATAACTTGATTTCTAGCACCACCACCTATGATCTGTGTCACTTTGGACAAGTCATAGACTCTCTGAGCCTCAGCTTTCTCATCTATAAAAAGAGACTTGCCACTGGGGTGAACAGGTCTGTTGTAAAGATCAAATAAGGTACTGCGTGTAAAAAGTCTTTTTAGTTGTAAAGAACTCTAAAAATGTCAAAGATAACTATTAGTATCCAGCGTACGGAGGAAGGGGGAATATAGGATTTTCTGTCTCCCTCATATACTCTCTGCCCACAGCTGTTTTTGTCTTACTTCTTCTTCCAAGGTACCACTCTTCCTGAAGATCCTCATCAACACATCCTTCTCCCAACAGACCACAAAGACATCTCAGAACAAGCAAAGGCATCTGCTTTTAGAGATTATGCTCAGGGTCCCATTCTCTCTGCCCTAGTATGGACTCTGGGTCTTTGAAGACAAACCAGGAGGAACAGAATTTTGGTAGTCAATGAGATAAAGACAGAGGTGTATGGGGAGCTGGTTCCTGAGAGCTGATTGTTAAAACAGCAAATGCTACAAATCAGGGATTGATTTATTGTTTTAAGAAAGTGACAGAGAAATGTTAACAATGCAGACTAAAATTAATGGTAAGTCATGTGAACGTTTTTCCCTGAAGAGAAGAGTTGCTAAACATTTACCAACATGACCCTAGATATAAATATAGGAAGAATTCTAGACCCAAAGCCTGGAGGTCTGGATTCCAGTCTCAGTCCAGAAACTTACAACTGAAAACAGGCAGCCTTCATCTCCTTTAGCTTTGGTTTCCTTTTTGTTTTGTAGATTAGTCATATAACTCTTCATGACCCACTCTGGGGTTTTCTTGGCAAAGATACTGACGTGGCTTGCCATTTCCTGCTCCAGATCATTTTACACATGAGGAAACTGAGGCAAATTAGGCATTAAGTGACTTGCCCAGGGTCACACAGTAAGTGTCTGAGTCCAGATTTGAACTCAGATCCTCGTGATTCCAGGGCTGGCACTCTAGCTACTGTGCTACCTAGCCACCTTTACTAACCAATAAAGTGAATGCAATTTACAAACTGTAAAACTCTAATAAATATAAGCCATTTATTACTGTTGTATCATTGCTGTTAGCATTAGCACCCAAGCTGATGCAACCTATGTAGATATATAACAGAGGTACTCTAAGGGGTGTGGGGCATGGTCAGGGCCTTTCTGGGATAATTTGATAGGATAAATGTTGAGATTTTTTTTTTTACTATTATATAGCACTTCATAGCTTACAAATCAATTTTATATGTAGTTTTATATATAATTATTTTATTTTATTTAGTATTTTAAAAATTAAAAAATATCAAAAATAATAAAATATTTAATATTTATAAATTAAAAAAATTAAAACTATTTTACTTACTATTTATAGTATAGTTATATAGTTATTCTATAATATATATGTGAATATGCGTGTATATGTATATAAACCACCTCTTCTGAGCTGCATAATATCCTTGTAAATAGAAAGGAGAGATGACATTATCCTCATCTGAAGAGATCAAGGTCCAGAGAAAGTAAACAAGTAACATCTAATAGAATATAAGCCCCTTGAAGGCATGTACCATTTTACTTGTCTTTGTATTCTCACATCTAAGGCCATTACAGGCAGACAGTAAGTGCTTAATAAATGCCTGCTCATTAATTAACTTAAATGAAGAACCAGATCTCAAATCTGGGATGTCTAACTCCACAACCCAGAGTGAAGTTCTACTCTGGATGAAGTGTATTTCATGAAGCACAAGGGACACTGTTGATTGGCAATAAACTCAGCCACATTTTTGTCAGGTCCTAGGTGCATGGGCCAGAGGTTCATTTTCAATTCCTATTTGTAAATCCCTAAAACAAGACTCAGTGGGTTCCCTCTTCTTTTTACTGTTATTTATATATCTATTTCTACAATACCTTCACTCTCAACGAATGGAGGACCTAGCATCCATGTCTAGTAAAAATCAGTCTTTGTGTATGGGAGATAAAAAGGAATCCCTCCCCAGAAATCTTCACTCAAAACAGAAACCAGTGTTATCTCTGGGGTAAGGCCACTCCAGTTACCATGCTTTCTGAAACCTGCTTCCTTCTCTGCTTCAGTGAGTTTGTGATCTAAAGACCTCAAAATGAGCTGTTTCCATTTCTCTGCTCCACTGACCTCACCCACTAAGTGCAAGGGAGCCTGTCTGGGGGGAGCCCAAGCAATGCCTATTAACAGCCCAGTGCCAGGAAATCTGGTAAAATGTCAGGGCTGAAAGGACAGGAAAGAAACTGCCCATTAGCCTCCGAAGCCCAAGCTGACTAAGAGATGACACTTAGGAACAGGGTTTTTTCTTTTCCTATTCATTGTGATCATCACCATCACTGCCATCTTCAGGGACATCCATGCTTATTTGGGTCCCCCAGAGAAGCACAGAAAGCACCCCCGGCTTCCTGACCAGGTCTAGCTTGTTGGGCTGGCTTGCCTGGTTGTGGGCAAGGTAGAGTAGTAAGAATTCACAAGTTTGATCGATTGTCAGGAAATCCTTCCAAAATGGCCATGGAAGGAGACAAAGGCAAGAAATACCAAGGAAGGAGCAAATTACCGGCAATGTTTAACTAGAAATTCAGTACATAACAGTGCAGTACTATGACATAAGGGGATACTGACATACTTTCCAAGAAACAGTGAAATCCAGTTGGGCTGGGGTCCAAAGACTGGCTCTGTTCCTTTGTACAACGGATTAGAAGGCTCGCTCCCCCTTCCTGCCTTGGTTTCCTCTAAAGACCAGCTTCAGTGTCACCTTCTACATGAGGCTTTTCCTACCTCCGCCAGTTATTAGCACTCTCTCCCTCCTGAAACTACTCTTTATATAATCAAACCAAAAGCCTTAGCTGTGGCTAAGGTCTAAGGAAGGCACCAGCTGCTCTTCAGGCACTAGTTGCAGTGGAGATTGGCAAAGATACTGGAGAAGTTTGCCGTTTCCTTCTCCAGTTCATTTTACAGACGAAGAAACTGAAACAGTGTTAAAGAAACTGAAACAGTGTTAAGTGACTTGCCCAGGGTCACACAGCTACTAAGTATCTGAGACCATATTTGAACTCAAGGTCGTTCTGCCTCCAGACTAGTGCTCTATCCAGTAAGCCACCTCTCTGCCCTAAGCAACCCCTCTACAAGAGTTGATAGTCAGGAAGCAAATAGGACGATAAAGGATCTCATACTCTAGATATCCATTTTCGTTGCCTTTATCCCCACAACTTGTTGCTCTCTTCCATGTGCCCATAGGACAGCTCCAAGGAATCTGAGTTTGATGGAAAGCTGCTGAGTTCAACCATGTTCTCTCTGAGCCTTAGTTTCCTGAGCGGCAAAACTGGAGTAATAATACCTGTGGTTCCTGCTTCTCAGGATCAAATTAGATCATATCTATAAACTTCAAAGGTTATATAAATGTCAGCAGTGATGATGATGAGAATGTGTATAGCCGTAATTTATACAGCACTTTACAACTAGAACTCAGATCTCCCTGCTACTCAAAAGACACAATTATGGTGTTTGCTGTGAGTGCATTGGCATCTATGCACTACTATGACTTATTTATTTAAGATTGAGTGAGAACTACAGGCCAAGGAATGAATTGGCCTATGATATCAAGCTATCTGTGGTTTCTCAAAGGTCTAGTCAAGGAAGGAAAAGACACAAGCAAAGAAGAAGGAAATACCCATAGCCCCACCCTTCTTGTTGGTAGCTGGCTTACTGAAGGAATTAAACCAGAATCCCTAGGAAAATTGGGGTGGGCCATAATTCCATTCCCAAAGTGGGGGAGGAGGTACATCTGGGGCAGAATCCCCTCTCTAGCATACTCCACAAATGGCCATCCCAACAGATAGTGAAGGGGGATTCACAGCTCACTGTGTGACTGCTCGCATGCCTTCATTGTTAAGCAGTTTTTCCTTGCTTTTAGCCAACTTCCCCTCTTTGGTCCTATTCTGGATGGACATATGGATGGCCCTCTCCTCCCCTGCTCCCTCTTTCCCATGACAGCCCCTTCCCCTACCTGAAGGCACCAATCAGATTCCCTCCCCTAGCTTCACAGACAGCCCGAGATGGATTTCTTGTGCTTGGTTGGCATTCCCCCTTCATATTTACCTGGATCTGGATTTCATCGGAAAGCTCCCTTGCCAAACCATAGAACTGTCCTGATGACGGGTCCAGGGCCTTGACCACAACCTTTAAACCGGTTCTTCCTTTCACTCGGCCATAAACACTCATAGCGAAGTTATACTTGGACGGGAGCCGGAGAGAAGCCTGCCAAATCAACGTTCTTTCATGGCTTCTCCCCAGAAGGGCAGGGTACCTTCAAACACCAACCCCAAACCCTTTCCAGGTGCAGCCTGGGCCCCAGGGCCAAAGAGTTGGTCTGGCTTTTTCTTTTTGCCTCTCTGCTTCCTTTTTGGTCAAGATAATTCATAAATTCATTAAGGAAAAAGAAAACCAGCTCCAAAGTAATGAGAAATAGCAGTCACTAACAAAACAAACACAAAACAGGAAAATATTCTATACTATATGGTGCCCCTTGTATCAGGGGATGCCTCTACAGGCAGACTAAGATAATAGAATAATGCTAGATCTGGGATCATGAAGCCAGGATTCAAGTTCTGCCTCACTCTCCTTTACTGTGTGATGTGCCCACGTCAGCTCCTCTCTTTGAGCTTCATTTTCCTCATCTAGAAAATAGAAAATAATGTTTCTGCCAGCTCCCTCATTGGCTTTCTGTGAATAAAAGGCTTTGCAAACCTTAAAGAACTATTAAAAACTTCAATTAATATTAGTTGCAGCATTCAGTGTAGGAGAGCTTAGCCACACGGAGACAAGGACTTTTTGCCCAAAGCCAACTAGTGATTTTCTCTTAAAAAAAAAATAAAAAATAAATCCCAGCTGTTGATCCACTTGTCCAGGTTATTGTTTTCCTCTCTGATTTACAGACCGGATGCCTCCTATATCCATTTCCATCAGTATACTGGGAGCTCAACCAAGGCTGCAGAGGCTGGGGTCCTCTTATTCTAATACGGAGATCCTAGTGAGACATAGGCAAATACCTCATTATGTCTTGCCCTGATATCCAGAATGTCTCTCTTGGTAACAGACCAATGAAAAGTTAGCCCTGGAATGGCATTTCCAAAGGAGAAAGGACTTTGACTGTTGGTGATTCCTGTGACATAGACCGGCATCTAAGAGAGGACAAGAGATGGGATAAGACATAACAGAAGAGAGGATGTGCTCACGGCAGTATCATTTTTAGCATCACACGAAATCATGTGAAAGGACAGGCATTGTGACCCAAGTGAATAGGAAAGTGGTCTCAAAGCCAGGAAGCTCTGTGTTCAAGTCTCATTTCTGAGACACAGATGCTCTGTTACTGGACAAATGACTTAACCTTTAATCTCAATGAGCTAAGCTGTTTACTCAGACTGTTTTGCTGACATGCACTGGGAGAGGGTATTTCCACATCTGGGGTTCCGTATACCAATGAAATCAGAATTTTAGTACTTATGCCTCTACCCAATACAAGGTAATCTTTGAACATAAACTGCATTGTCTTCAATTGCTTGTCTCTTGGTATGTTTCCTCCTACTGGTTGGCAAGCTTGTTAAGGACAGGGCAATGACTTTTCGCTTTTTTCGCTTTTTGCACTTTTCCCCACCCCCTTACAGACATGCCTTCCCCTCCCTGCCCTCCAGTGTCAAACACGTGGTGGGGAAACTAAGTACTCAATACTTATTGGATGAAACGGACTGAGGGTTTTGTGGGGGAGAGGAAAGCCTCACCCTGGGTATTGTTTCTCATTCCCAATAAGCAGGAATCACAGACAAAACTTAACCCAGGTTATCTGTTAATTGTACCTTCATTTACTTTTGTTCTGACCTTCAGCTTGGGATCCAAGCAGGTAAAAAGGGAAGGGTTTTTGGTTTGTTTATTTCTAAGCCAAAGCACTTAAACATCTCTCTCTCCCAAAGAAATTAATTACAAAACCCGGCAGGGACAGAAAGGAGTGTCAGGATCCCCAAGCCCTGAGTCCGATATGCACTTAAGAAAAAGGAAGGTTACTGAAGCTGGATAAGATGGTTCCCAAGATTTTCCAGTCATCGTTACTGTTCTCCTCTGGGAAGGATCCTTACATCTCTGATGAATAAGATAATGGAATAAGATAATGGCCTAACAGTATGAAGGAACAACAAAAAGCAGCACACACACCCCTTCACCTCACCTGGGTCCCTGTCTTCATCCTTGTGATGGGAGCTCGGATTCTCACAGCCTTGAGATACACCACCTCTACATCTACTTGATCCTTAAAAAAAAAATGGTTGAAAATATCTGAATGGCTCATTGGTCAACTAAGTGCTTGGGGCTGAAGAGTGTAGAACAGACCAGGGTGTGATACTTGCCATCAAAGGTGGGCAGGAGGAGGAACCATTCAACTGGATTATATTGTTGAGAAAACTGAGATATAAGACCCAGGTGATACGGCAAATTGGTAGCTGACTGGGGTCAGAGCACCTGACTGCCCCACTGGGCTTAGCTGCAGCTTGCTTCCTACCTAGCCCCTCTTCCATCTGCTATGAGGCTTGAGAGGTTCCCCTTCCCACCATTACTCCATCCCTAATGGAGATGCAGATCTATAGAGTAGGGAAATGAGTTATTCCAAGTATCATTGTAAATAAGTTCTAAGATTTAGAGTTGGAAGGGATTTTACTTGGTCCCTTTCTCAGCAAATTTCTGACAGTTCCAAATGAGGCAGGTGATTTTTTTTTAAATCATGGTTTTGAAAATAAAGAAAATCACATGCATAAAATAAAAATCAATTTCAAAATGTTGTATCTTTTTAAAAAGTTAAACAGCTTACACCAATATGTTAAATCATATTCCCAAATCAATTTCAAAGTGATAAGCACTCTAAATATAAAAAGGTCATACCACACAAAAAGAATGTAGAAAAACAGATGGATACCTTTTCACAATGACATCTAGGATGAGGGAGGAGAAGAATTCTTAACCAAACAAGAGATAAAAGAGATAACAGAGAACATAGACAATTTTGATTACATGAAATAGAAAAGGTTTTGCACAAACAAAATCAATACAGCTAGGAAAAGATTTAAACTGCAGACTGGGGAAAATCTCATTATACATCTTTAATAAAGGTCTGATATCAAAAATATAAAAAAAACCCCACAAATGCACAAATATCAAGTCATTCCCTAAAAATAAGTAGTCAAAATATATGAACAAATAAATCTCCAAAGAAGAATTGCAAACTTCCATATGAGACATGTTTTTCAAATTATTAATAGGAAAACAAGTGAGAAACAACTCTGAGATTTCACTTCACACATGGCATATTATCAATGATAAAAGATGAAAAAAGTCAATTTTGGAGGGTTTGTAGGGAGACCAGAATGCTGATTCCCTGATAATGGAGATAAGAATCTGTCCAACCACTCTGGAAAAGAATTTGCAATTATATATACATATGTATAACTTGTATCAAAGTGCTTGCCATCTCGGGGAGGGAGGAGGAGAAGGAAAGAGAGAGAGGATTTGGAACCCAAATTTCAAAAAAAATGTCAAAAATTCTTTTCACATGCAACTGGGAAAAATATAGTATTATTTTTTAAAAAAATTTGAAATTATATGAGAATGTGAGTAAAATGTACAACCCCTTGAATCCAGAGATGACCCTGCTCAGCTTGACCCTAAGGATATAAAAAACAGAATGTTCTTCTGTATATACCAATATATTCATAGTGGTACTTTCTTGTGACAGCAAAGAACTAAACCAAGTCCATAATTATCAACTGTAATGTAATATTATTGGTGGAATATTATTATTAATCTTTTCTGAGATATGCATACCATGGAAGAGCTCTTTCTGTTGGGAATGATTTCATATTGCCTGACAAAAACCATTAAACAGAGGGGAGAAATGCAGCCACCTGGAATTTTCAGCCTTGATGCCATCTTCTTCTAGAGATCAATCCCTCATCTCACTCTTTAGTGAAATGAAATTTCTCCACTGGTAGAAGGAAACAGTAAGAGAAAAGAACTTCATTTCTGAGGCCTCATTTCAGACTAGCTTTTCAATGCTAAGCACAAAAACTTTCAACCTTTGGTCGGTTGAAAATTCATTGTAATTAAGCATTAAAGAAGTCTACTGCTTGGGAAGGAAGAGCTCCTAAGAACCCTCCCCAACTGAGCAGGTCCTCTGCTCTCACTTCTCTATAAAAGAAACTGGGTTATAACTTGGGGCAGCCAGGCGCACAAGAAGAGAAAGAGGGTTCTGATCTAGGCAGACAGTGACGGGAAGAATTTGGGGGAAATTTCTCAGTGGATACAAAATCTTAGTTCTCCTAGTGGCAAAAACAGACAGCCTCCTAAGTTTTCCCAAACAGGAACAGGAGATCGTTTTGGGATGTTCCAGTCTCCAAGCCTTGCATACTGGGGCTGAGGGCTCATTAACTCTTCATTTTAGCATGTATATTAAAGAACAAAAGTAATTTGGAAACCCTTGGCTATTCTGGCTTTTGCAAAGGTCATATGCCTTTTGACTGACTAAATATTTGTTCATGAAATATATTCTTTTTATAACCCAGTAGCATAAAACCAGGCATGAACTCCAGCCAATGATCAATTATTCATGTTAATGGTAGTCAGGTCTAGCATGAATCATTGAAATTGTGTAGATAATCTATACACTTTCTCATCAAAATTTCCACTAGGACTATTAAAAATAAGTAAACCAGACAGTTGAATGTTGGCTCTTTTCCCTTCCCCTGCCCAGCCTACTGGTGAAGTGTTGACGATCCAAAGGAGGAGAAAAAGGACAAGAAGTAGCATCCTTGCAATAAACCTTAGATAAACAAAGAGTTACTGAGGGAATATGTTACCTGAGACACTACGACAACCTTGCCAGTCTCTGCATCGACAGCTTGAACAAGCCCTGATACTGTCCCATTGCCAACGGTGAGGCCCCTGACCAGACCAGTGCTGTTCACTGAAGCAATCCTCTCATCACTGATGGAGAAAATGATGTTGGATTGAGGTTGGGGACCTCCCTCGGAAGTGATCTGGAGTTGTGGAAAACAGCAGTGATTATACGCAGCACATGCTCAAGTCTCCCTCTGCTCGAGTTAATACTTGTATAAATTTCCATTTTGTGGATATGACAGATTTATTCTAGACAGTAACTCATCCTTGCAGAGCTGACACTTATTTTGCTGAAAACTACATTGACTGCACCCAATTTAAGCCTCCACTCTGACAACATGTTAGAACAGAGAGGTGGCTAAGTGTGGACATGTCTGAAAGCTGGAGAATCTAGGGACAGGGAGAAGAGGCCTCCACAGAGGGGGCGTGGACACAGTCCAATCTACGGTCTTCAACAGAACCCAGCACAGAAAAACTAGAGGCATGTGAAGTGTCAGGGAGTGGTATTCACTACCCCCAACGTCCCAAGGGGCATCTACCACTACAGTATGGATCACCTTAAAGCAAACAAAATAAAACTGACTCTTACCTGCATCATGGCACCAATGATCAAAGTCACTTTTCTTGGTATCAGTCTGAAGGGAGGAAAGACCTGATAATGGAGACAGAAATGGAAGTGGGTGACCTGCCACTGAAAAAGCCCTTCAAAACTGATTTTCAGGAGCCATTCTACGGAGTTTATAGAAGAAAAAGCAATGAATGTGGAGCCTTGGTTATGTCATTTACTACGCTATGTGACCTTGGTGAGGCCCATAGGGTAGTCAATGAATAATTTCATCTCTCTGGGCCTCACTGCAAAGAAGGAAAGTGATGGACCTGAAGACTTCTAAGGTCCCTTTCAATACCAAATTTATGATTCTATGGCTTAAAGCCTATCATTCCCCTTAACACAATTTATGTTGCAAAAGCCAAAATGACCTACTTGATGTTTCAGCATCATCTGCCTCTGTGACTTTGTACTGACTGTCCATCAAGCCTGTGATACACTCCTTCTTCTCATATACCCATCAAAATTTCTGGCTTTCTTAAAGTCATAACTCATGCACCACCTCCTACAGAAAGTCCTTCCTGATGCCCCTGGCAGTGCCCTTCCTCTTCAAATGCTCAAGGATATATGAATCTGTTTACATGCTGTATCCGTGCAGTGGAATGCAGGAGCTGGATTTCATTTAGCTCAGGCATCCTGAGAGATCCTGAAAGTAGCAGTGTGGGGTACTGCATACTGGCCTCAGACTCCAGAAGACCTGAGTTCATATTCTGCCTCTGACACATTGTGTGGGACCCTGATGAGCCCCTCTCAGGAGACTTAAGCTAATTTCTAAGCTCACTGATATAAATTGCAGAAAAGGTGCTTCTATGCATTATGACAAGGCATTTCCCCTCTCAGAGCTTCCTCCAGCCCCTTGCCGCCTCACACTGATGAAATCACAGATCTAGACCAAAATGAAAAACCAAAACACCAGTGCCTAATGAAGTGCCTTGTACATAACAGACACTTACTAAATGATGGCTGGATTGGGTGAATAATTAACAATTCCCCACACATACCCCCAAGCAAAAGGAAGGTAATCTTTGCAAAATCACCCTGTCAGAACAGCTGCACGGTCCCAAATTACTTTCATGCTTCAAAAGAGAATAATAACAATCTTTCACATATGCATAGTTGATAAATTACTTTGTATTATTTTTTCTATGATTTGCATTTACTTATTTGTATACATGTATCACCCTAGTCAGGAACTGTTTCTCTTTATTCCCCCTTCTTTATATCCCCTGGGTTTAAGCACAGTGTTTGGCACAGTGTAGGTACTTAAAAATGTAAGTTGGATTGACCTGGACAAATTAATTTCACATTCATTTTTGTTCACTCTCATTATCTAGCCAGGGCAAACAAATTGAGCCTTCTTAGGTCCTGGCAGGACTACGCCACTCGGGACAAGTATAATGCCTGTCACTAGGCTATGCTTCATTATGACAGCAATAGTCAGCCCAGTCCTGTACCCACATCCCTCACTCCCAATGTATAGCATTCTGTTTCCAATCTCCAATAACTTTGCCCTTGTTCTCCCACCTCCCTGGAATACATCCTCCAAATCCTCTCCAGTGCAAGTTGGGTCCACTCTTTGGAACCCCCACTGATGAAGACTCTGCTCATCTATAAAGCCTCCCCAGACTCATTATAATCTAAATTGATTTTCTCCCTTTCCTCAGATTCTTCCAGATGTTTTGGACTGATGCTTTGTCTTAGAAGTCTTCTTTATCAAGCCCATGGATGCCAGTTTTGCTTGTTCAACTATGCTATATGAGTCTTTTGCTGGTTCTCTGTTTCCTAGCTTTCTTTGTATTCAATCTAACAAGCTTCAACTAGGCACCTACTAATGTGAAAGGCAAGGCATGGTGCTAGGTGCTCTGGATACAAAGACAGAATTAAAAAGAAAACATCTCTGCCTTTCAAAAAATTGAATTTCACATGAGGGAATATGACAAATTTGTAAAGAGATAAGCAAAGATGTGATTATTTAAGTAGAGAAATAACGGTGACAACTAGGAAGCTCTGGAGAGAGTTCTGGAAGGATGTGGCATCTGTGCTGAGGCTTGAAGGAAGTCCGGAATTCTAATAGGGAGAGCTGAGAAGGGACTACATTCCAGGTCTGTGAGAGAGTTCATGCAAAAAACAGGCAGCTGCAAGCAGGGAGGTCACTGGCTGGAACACTGAATCCATGGAGGGGAGAAAGAGGCCTACAGAAGTGGGCCGACATGAGACTGTGAAAGACTTTAAATGCCAAGCTAAGAGACACGGACTAGACTTGTGAGGTCATTGGTAGTAGGAACTCTCAGATAAGGTAATACCCTGTCCTCTCTGCAATCTCTGATCTGAGAGAGCTTCCTGGAACACCAGGATGTTCAATGACTTTCCCAGGGTCCCACAGTCAGAATGTGTCAGAGAAAGGACTTGAACCCAGGTTTTCATGACTTCCAGAATGGCTCTGTCCACCCCACCACACTGCCTCTTAACAAGCTGAGGAGTTTGCAATTTATCACAGAGGAAAGAGAGAATTCCTAAAAGTTCTTGAGCAGGGGAGTGATGAGGTCAGACATGGGCACAGTAGGAGCTTAATAAATGTGATGTTGAATGAATGGATGCTGAATAATCTGCAGATTTCCTCTAGAAGAGACCATTCATCCATTCATCCTCCATTTCAACTTCTTTTAGAAAGGAAACTACAACACAGGGAAGGTCACACTGCTAAGCAGAGAACTCAGAATCCGAATTCAGATTTTCTGATTCCAAATTGAGATCTCTCCCCCCGCACTGTTTCCCTCACAGAAGACAGCTATTTTGTGGAAGAACAGAATACTTTGTACGAGTGTGTTATTTTTCAGGAGAAATGCATTTCATTCCACTAGGAATGCTTTCACCTGGAGGAGCAAACCAACTCAAACTATGGTTTGTCAAACAAGTCCAGCATTCATCCTGCTAACTCAAGAGGCAGTGGAGAGAGAGCTAGGACAGGGGAGCCAGGATACAGGCTCTAGGCCCTTTCTGCAACTAATGCACAGGCTGGCCTTGGCTTAAAAAAGTCCCCTCCTGGAACCATGGTTTCTTCATGTTGAAAAAGAGGGCTTTGGACTAGATTCTCTCCACAAGTCCTTTGGGTGCTAACATTTTGTGATTGTTTCATGGTCAGCTTCTACATGACACTGAAATCTCCGGAAAATGCTGTTGAATATTCCTTCTAAAGTATCCACTTAGAGGTGATTTCTTGCTCAGAGTCATCATAGTCTAGAAAATCTCTGGTGTCAGAAGGATAGAGTGAGGCAAAGCCTAAGCCTGATACATAAGTGGGTATGCAAGGGAGCCTGAAGAGCTCCTCTTGGGTGTGAGAAGCTGAGCAATCACATCTGCATCAGGGGCGCTTAGTCCTGACAGTCTTGAAGGGCTATAGACATTTTTAAGGTGTTTAGATCTACTCTGTAGAGGTCTCAAGGAAGTGGACAAAAATCAGGTTTTCCTCCTAACACGCATGCAGGCTTCATCAGCTCTGCCCTTTCCTATTTGGCAGATCCAACAGCACCTGCCAGTCAGAAGGTAGCATGTTTTATTCTCTCTTTCTCCTCTCAGGTCCAATTTGCCTGAACTGAAAAACTGCTAGATTTGCATACAATGTACCTAAAGCAATTGCTTATGCTGTGGGGTTTTTAAAAAATCATTTATTAAGAGCCTGCGCATTTGAGATATGAGTCACGTAGGCACACATGATAATGTACTTATCTGCACATACTCCTCCCTCTCTGGAGCTCAATGTACTATGGCAACCCACACTGAGCAGCAGCGCATCCCTCACACCTAATGCTCCCTCGATTGAATTTCTTTCTACTAAATTAGCCTTATTGCTTTCAGGCTCCAACTTCCTTTGGGGTCTATTAAAAGCCCACATTTTACAAAATGGACATTACCATGTACAGAGAACCATGCAAGTGATGAACTGAAGATCATCTGTTCGTGTCATTTTCTAAGTAGTTTCAATATTTTAAAAATAATAAAAATCTTAATCCAATTGACTCTTCTGTTAAGCCCATCCAAATGAGCCCCTGCTGATGTGACAGCATGCCAAGTGCTACTCCTTACCTCAATTTGCTGTGGGGCAGAGTTGATTTTTTGTCCGACTTTATCAGTCACAGTTGCTGTCAGGCTGGTCTGCCCGATGGCTGCCCCATGAACAAGGAATGTGGCAGTATAATCATCAAATGCTTCATCAAGGGCCCTGAAATAGAGGTGACAGAGGAAAGAATAGGGACCATTAAAAATCTTGAAGAGGGTCAGCTATGTTACCTACTCCAGGCATCAGGTGGTGCACCTCTTCCCTAGATGAATCTTTTTTAATCTGACTGGGTCCCATTATCAGAGGACAGTACAAGAGATGATGCTGGTATCTGACAGCCAAAATGGTCCGATGCTCATGAGGGAATTCCCTTGAGGAAAACTCACTCTAGCATAACAATCTGCGATGCTGCTCGGAGTTTCAAGTCCATGAAGGAGAAATACTTGGCCAGAAAAGGCTTCTTGGAGAAATCCAGCACTCGAACATATGCTTTGACAGTCTTCCCAATCTCCACCTGCAACATTTAATGGTGAATTACTGAGAGATTACAATTTACATAGTGAAGAAAGTGCACACCTTGATAAAACCCAGACTTACCAAAGTAAACATGGAGTCATTTTTAATATAGATTTGATAAAGACAGAGAAATCACACAACATAGACAGTACACCCGAACCAACCCTTGAGTCAGAAAGACCGAGGTTTATTCACATCCCTTCTCTGACACACCGGCCTCCTCTGATCCTGGGCAAGTTAGTTTGCCTCTTAGCTGTCAAAGTGACTCACACTAGATGGAAATGTACTCACCAGAATTCCCTCTACAAAAGAAATCATAGCTCCAGTAGGGGAAAAAAATATACAGATTATGCAATGGAAGCTTAGGCTACACAAGAAAACTTCATTAATTAAAAATATGACAATTTGAACAATTTCTATAGTAATGACATTATATAAAAAAAAATATTTGAAAGACTTAATGACTCCTCAATGAGATGACCAGTCAAGGCTCAAGAGGACTGAAGATGAAGTGTTTTCCCATCTCCAGCAGCATGAAAGTTTCAGGTACAGAAGGAGAGATATTTTAGATATGGTAAATGAGTGGATGTTTTTTCTTTGGCTGAGCTTAACTGTTAGAAGGATTGTGATTTTCCCAGGAGACCAATGTACACGGTAACAGCAACATCGTGTGATGACCAACTTTGATAGATTTAGCTCTTCTCAGCAATACAATGATCTAAGACAATTCCAAAAGATGCATGATGGAAAATACTATCCACATTCAGAGATAGAACTATGGAATCTGAATGCAGATGGAAGTGTACTATTTTCTCTTTTTTTTCTTTCTTGTGGTTTTCCTCTTGTTCTGATTCTTTTCTCACAACATGACTAATATGGAAATATGTTTAATATGATTGTACATGTATAGCCTATCTCAGACTGCATGCCATCTTGGGAAAGGGGAAGGGAAGGAGAGAGGAAAAAATTTGTTACTCAAAATCCTATAAAAGTGAATGCTGAAAACTATCTTTACATGTAACTGCAAAAAATAAAATACTATTAAGTGGGGAGGGGGGGAAGGATTGTGTTTTTCCTTTCTTTTACTTGGCAGTGGGAATAAGGGAGCTAGTAATAGTAGTGGCAAAAAAAGAAAAGAAGGTTAATGAACATTTAAAAACTTATAGAAGAGAGGAAGGGAGCTCAGAAAGAAACAAAGGCAAGCAGGACAGCTTTGAAAGCAACACATTCAATATATATTTTTATATATAATAAGTTCAAAATTCCATGTATAATTATTTTTTCATTCTAGTTCATGTATGGAAATACTAATTTTTGAAGTGTCTGTTAAGTTCAAAATTAAAATAAATAAATTAGAATAAAAGAATGTATCACTTTGAAATTCATAAGAATTCTCCCAAACTGCTCTGCCACCATTTAGTGGCCTGAAGGCCCAACAGAAGTCAAGAGGCTGAGAGGCAGATTAAGAGCTAAGGCTGCATCATGAAGAGCTGAGTGATCAGAACCAGGAAGTGTTCTAATTTCCTCTGCCCATACCAAATAACATTTGGAGGATACATCCACTTAATTCTAGATTTTACATTTTAGGAGGGATACTGATAAGCTATAATGAATTCTGAAGAAAGTACCCAGGCTGGTGCAGGAATTCAAAACCACATTATAGGAAGATGAATGGATAGAACTGGAAATGTTTACACTGGAAAAAAAAGACTTGGGATTAGAGGGTGGGAGGCTGCCTCAATCATGTAAAAAGTCTGAAGGAAAGAAGGAGGAGAAGCAGAAGCTGCAGCAGCAGCAGAAGGAGGAGGAGGAAGAGGAGAAGGAGGAGGAGGAGGAGGAGAAGAAGAAGAAGAAGAAGAAGAAGAAGAAGAAGGAGGAGGAGGAGGAGGAGGAGGAGAGGAAGAAGAAGAGGAAGAAGAAGAGGAAGAAGGTGGAGGAGGAGGAGAAAAAAGAAAAAGGAGAGGAAGATAAAAAAAGCAGAGAAGGAAAAAAGAGAAGAAAAGGAGAAGAAGAAGCAGAAACAGCCTGCAGTTTCAGAGGAAAGAGCTAATGTTGATGAGAGGAAGTTATATGAAAGAATATAGCGGCACAGCATGAGAAAAAATTTCTAACATTTCGATCTGCCCCCAGATCTAAAGGAGGCTTTTGAAGCAGGGTGGATGATCAGTTCTTACAGAACGAACATATGAAAAGATAACTAAGTCTGGCACACGAGGATAACATACCAAATGAGTATTTGACAGATGTGACCCTTGAGAAGAAGTACCATCTGAGGATTTGAAATAGGATTTGAAATAGAGGAAAGGAATGGTGGGCATTGTTGCACGGATGCCTTAGAGTTCATGGAAATGTATTTTAAGAAATTCAAGTAAAGAATAAGTAAGATGCCACAGCCCAAGACTCCAAAAGAGATGAAGATTCAAGGGTAATAGGCAGGTCCTAGACTTTCTCATGCTATAACCACAAAAGATCCCACCGAATAAGAAAAGGGCAAGGTGTTTAGAGAGTCCACTGTGGCAACATGTGCTTGCAAGGTCAGGTAACTGAAGACACATACCAAGAGTGGCACTTACATAGTCCTACAAGAAGAGAGACCAGAATGAACTGTGCCTTGTGATAAATGCTAAGAATGTCCAACAAAAAGTCTTTTTTATCTGTACTGGAGGAAAGAGGAATAACCAAGGAGGAGAATAACCATTTGGGGAGGATGGTGGGATGATAAAAGAGTATGAACCATGGAATTCTGGATTCAGAGCTCAAAGGGAAATCAAAAGCCATTTCATTTTTATAAATGAATAACTAAGGTCCAAAAACGTTAAGAGACTTCTTCATGGTATGGAAAGTGTTTGAGGCAGGATTTGAACCCTGCATCTCCTGGCTGTCCTATTAAGAAAGGATCATAAATGAGGCCAAGGTTAGGAAGGAAACAGAAAATTGGGAAAGAATTTTTACAACCGGTGTTTCTGATAAAGGCCTAATTTCTAAAACATACAGAGAAATGAGTCAAATTTATGAGAATACAAGTCATTCCCCAGCTGATAAATGGTCAAAGGATATGAACAGCTAGTTTTCAGAGGAAGAAATTAAAGCTCTCTGTAGTCATATGAAAAAATGCTCTAGATCACTACTGATTAGAGGAATGCAAATCAAAACAACTCTTAGGTACCACATCACATCTATCAGATTGCCTAACATAACAAAAAAAGAAAATGCTAAATGCTAGAGAAGATGTGGGAAAATTGCAATACTAATTCATTGTTGGTGGAGTTGGGAACTGATCCAGGCATTCTGGAGAGCTATTTGGAACTATACCCAAAGGGCTATAAAAATGTGCATACCCTTTGACCCAGAAGTAACACTTCCAGGGCTGTATCCCAAAGAGACCATATAAATGGGAAAAGGTCCCACTTGTACAAAAATATATATAGCAGCTCTTTCTGTGGTGGTCAAGAACCAGAAATTGAGGGAATGCCTATCAATTGGGGAATGGCTAAACAAGCTGTGGTATATGAATGTAATGGAATATTACTGTGTTATAAGAAATAATGAGCAGGCAGACTTCAGGAAAATCTGGGAAGACTCATATGAACTGATGCTGAGTGAAGTGAGCAGAACATGGAGAACACTGTACATAGTAACAGTCACATTGTGCAATGGCAACTTTGATAAACTTAACTCTTCTCAGCAATGCAAGGAGGTAAAATAACTCCAAAAGATTCATGATGGAAAATGCCATCCACATCCAGGGAAAGAACTATGGAGTCTGTTTGCAGATTGAAGCACACTATCTGCTCTCTCTTTTCATTTAGATTTGCTTTTTTCTTTCTTGTGGCTCCTCCCATTCATTCTAATCCTTCTATATAATATGACTAATGTGATAATATGCTTAATAAGAATGTATATATAGAGCCTTTATCAGACTGCACACCACTTGGGAAGAGGGGAAGGGAAGGAGATGGAGAAAATTTAAAACTTATGGAAGTGAATGTTGAAAATCAAAAATAAATTAATTAATTTATATTAAAAAAAGAAAGGATCATAAGATCACAGATTCAGAACTAGAAAGGAACTCAAGGTTCATCTTCATTGTACAGATGAGGAAACTAAGGCATAGAGGGGTTAAGTGATTTGCTCACAGTCATACAATAAGTGAGTGTCAGAAGCAATATTTGAACCCAGAACAGGGCCTTATCCACTAAGCTTTATACCACCTCTCAAGAAAGAAGAATTAATCAAATGTAATCTTTTTATTGTTTTTTCAACCAATAATTAAGGATTTTCAGAACAAAAATCGCTGATGAGAATCAAAACTCAAAATAAATGACAGGGGCGGGGGGTGGGGCAAGAGGAGATAGCACTAAGATTCTGTGAGCTCAGAAGATTGAGAAAGAAAACTTCCAGATCACGTGGGCAGAGAAGTTTTCATGGCAAAGCAACAGAAATAACCCAAAAGGAAAATGTTTCAGCCTGTGCAAGAGAACAAACTTTCTCAACAACCTACAGTTCTTGAAAAGTGCCCATTCCATTGTAAACAATAAACTGATTTTCTATATTCGTTAAAGTAATCACCCTAAACAATGCTACTGGGCAATTCTTAGCTATCTAACTGGAGAGACTGTATGTATTTGCAGTCACAAAATTTCACTTCTCTAAAAATATTCCATAGTTCAGGGTTTGTGCTAATTCAGTCCACATTATTATGGTTTATGCTATCACCATTAAAATTTCACTGAGAACCAACAATGCACCAGGCCCAGGGGAGAAGAACAAGCCAAGTTCCCTGACCAGCTGGTTTACAATTTAAATAAGCTACTAGACATAAATTCTCACTCAAGGCTAATAGGAGGGAGAACTGCAAAATTCACAGCAAAATTTAATGCCAACAGATATGAATAAATCTGACAAAATACCATGTATTTGCATCAGTCAAAAGGGTAGAGCTAAAAAGAATGCTGGTTCCCACTCTCACTGCCAGGCAATTAAACAATCTATCAAATATTAACATTTATTAAGTGCCTACTGTGTGCTCCATAGTGCACGCTGGAGATACAAAGACAAAAGTCAAACAATCCTTTCCTTCAAAGTGCCCCACATTCTACAGGGAGAGACAATACGTCATTAAACAAGATAAACACGATAATTTGGGGTAGAAGCCACCAGTAGCTGTTTGGGGTGAGGGGAGTAGATCAAGGAAAGGTCTCATGTAGAAGGCAGCCTTTCAGCTGAGCATTACAGGAAACTAGGGATTCTAAGAAGTGGAAATGAGGAGGGAGTGCATTTCAGGCATGAGGAATAGCCTATGCAAAGGCATGGAGATAGGAGATGGAGTGCTATGCATTAGGAATGGCAAGAAAGCCAGTGTGGCTGGATTGTAGATTGCATGAAGGGCAGTAATGCATAATAATGCTGGAAAAACTGGTGGGAGTCAGGCACAATGGGCATTAAGAGGGCCCCCAAAAATTTGTCTTTATCCTAAAGTCCATAGGGAGCCACTGAACTTTACTGAGTAGACTGAGAGGACTTTGCATGGTCAGACACACACCTCAAGGAAAACACTAGTGAAGATACGTGAAGGACGGATTGGGGAGTGGAGAGATTCGAGACAAGGGCAGCCTATTGCAATAATCAGGTGAGAGGTGATAAGTGTGGCAGCCACATGATTGGTGGGAAGGGGACAGAAACTAGTGTTGTGAAGGCAAAATAAACTAGATTTGACAACCGAGTAGATCCATGGAGTCAAGGATGAGGAGTCATGGGTGACTCCACTTTTGAGGACTTGGGGGACTAGATAACCTTGGATAAAAAAGGGAATTCAGAAAATGGAGTGAGTTTGGGGGGAAAATTATGAAGTTTAGCTTTGTAAATCTTGAGTTTGAGAAGCTTACAGAAAATTCCATTTGAAATATCTGACAAGTACATGGAGATGCTCAACTGCAGCTCAAAAGAGAAATGAAGGCTGTAATTCATGAATTCATGAATCCCAGATGAAGGCTGGTATTGCTCTATAATGAGATAGCAACTAAACCCATGAAAGCTGATGAGATTAACTGAAATAGAGCATAGAATTAGCAAATTCTATACCCAGGGCAAAGCCTTGGGTACAACTATCATTAGGGGGTGTGACATGGACGGTGATATGGCAAAACCAACCAAAAATTAGGGTTCCAACTCTCCCGCATCTTCTTCAACATTTATCATCTTTCTGTTTTGTCATGTTAGCCAATCTGATAGGTATGACTATGTCCAGAAGGCTACAAAAATGTACATACCCTTTGACCCAGCAATACCACTTCTAGGGCTACATCTCAAAGTGATCATAAAAATGGGAAAAGGTCCCACATGTACAAAAGTATTTATAGCAGCTTTCTTTGTGGTGGCCAAGAACTGGATATCGAGGAGATGTCCATCAATTGGGGAATGGCTGAACAAGTTATGGTATATGAATGTCATGGAATACTATTGTACTGTAAGAAATGATAAACAGGAGGACTTCAGAGAGGCCTGGAAAGACTATCTGAATTGATGCTCAGTGAAATGAGCAGAACTAGGAGAACATTATACACAGTAACAGCCACAGTGTGTGAGGACTGCTTCCGATAGACTTAGCCCTTCATCACAATGCAAGGACCTAAAACATTCCCAAAGGACTCTTGAGGCAAAATGCCATCCACATCCAGAGAAAGACTATGGAATCAGAACAGAGAATGAAGCAGACCGTTTTCTTCTGTGTTATGTTTTGTTTCTCTCATGGTTTCTCCCATTCTTTTCCATTCTTCTGTGCAACATGACGAATGTGAAAATATGTTTGATAAGAATGTATGTGCAGAACCCATATAAAGATTTCATGCCATCTTGGGGAGAAAGGGGAGAGGAAGGGGGAAAAAATTTAAGACTTATGGAGGTGATTGAAGAAAAACAATAACAAATAATTTATAAAAAAAAAAACAAAAAACCAAGAAGCAATCAGGCAGATAAAGGGAAACCAAAAGGGACCTATGTCACAAAACCGAGAGTGGTAAGAGTATTCAGAATGAGAGTACTACTCAACAGTGTCAAATACTAAAGAAAATTGAAGGAGGAAAACAGTTGAGAAAAAATGTTAGATTTGGCACTTAAGAGACTTTTGGTAACTTTGGAGAAAGAAGTTTTGTTGAGTAATGAGATCAGAGGCCATTGTGCAGAGGACTGAGAAATGAAAAAAGAAATGGCGGCAATGAGAATGAACAGCATTTTCTAGGTACTTGGCTATAAAAGGGAAGATATAGATAAATAACTTGAAGGGTTAGTAGAGTCTAATTGAAGGGTTTTTTAAGGATGGGGAGAGATGGGTATTTTTTTTTTAATTAACAGGAAAAATTGTTAGATGGAATGAAAATTAAAGAGGGAGGGAGATGACTAAGTGGGCGATTTGTTGAAGATGATAGGAGGGAGGTGTGCTTAAGAGAACATTTAGAAGGACAGGCCTTGGCAAAGAGAATGGAAATGTCATTTACAGAGAGAGAGGAAAGAGATGAAAAATGATGAAGGCTGAGGAATCCAGTTTGACCTCTGTAAATGTACACATATCCAGAGGGGTTAGTCTTGGTGAGGAGACAAGTGACATCTTCGTAGAGTAGATGGGTTCTGAAGACATAGAAATGAGGAGAAGAAGCTCTCCCATCACAAGGGTTATAATTTTCCTCATTTAAATAAAAAAATTTTACAAAGAATAATTAAAATTCCTCTTCCAAATAGTAACAGAAGAATTAATTCAATCTTAATAAAGTATTTGCTAACCTGAAACTAAAAATTTTAGCCAAGAATTCAAAATTTTTAAAAGAGAATAAAATACAATTAAAATAGATTTCTGGCAGAACTATAGCAAAACAGGCATACCAATACTATACTGGTGGTGGAGCTGTGAATTGATCTTTTGTAATATGGAAATTTTATCCCCTCACAAGTATGAAACTATTCATACCCACAGATCAGTGGTCCCACTAACTGGAACTATGTCTGAAGGAGGTTATCAGCAGAAAAAGAAAGACCCATCGATTCAAAAATATTTAGTAATAGCAAAAAACTGGAAAGAAATTAGGCATCCAATGACTGGGAAATAGTTGAAATTATGGCATGCAAATATTATGGAATATCATTGCACCATAGGCAATAAAATATGAAGATTCAAATAAATATGGAATCACTTATATGCAGTGAATTATAGGGAATAAATCAGAACCAAAAACAATATACACAGACTACCACTCCACAACGAAAGGTAATAACAACAGCCATAAATTTATGTCAGATACCCAGAGAAGGCAGTCTAAAAAACAAGTAAGATGATGTGGTCCCTATAGCATTACCGACAATGTACATGGTTCGTGTTCAGGTTTATCAACCAGGAAACATAAGAGATTCACAGAAACATGTACAGTCATTACAATCCCTCTCTTTTTTTATTTTGTTTATAATTTTTCTCACTTCCTTTCCTCATGTCCTTATTTATGTATTAGAATATTTGTATTTATCCAGTTGTTTAAATTAAACTTTCTTTTAAAGAGAGCCAGAAGTATTTTTTTGAATTTCTTTCCTAAAATCTCTGAAAGATGATACAATGTCATAAACATAGAACCACTAACCTTGTCAACCACTCGGACATATAATTCCTGAATATCTGATACATGGATTTCAGCCTTCGCAGGTGCTGGGAACGCCAAACACAAGTCATGAATCATGACGGTTAACATCCCTGGGAATAGTGGATACACCTGAAATGCCAGAAGAAAATCTTATTTTATATTTTGCATGATTGCACTTGTATAACCATATCGAATTGCTTGCCATCTGAGGAAGGGAGGAGTTGAAGAAAAGGGAGAAAATCTGGAATTCAAAATTTCTAAAAAAGGAATGTTAAAAACTGTTTTGATGTTATTGGGAAAAAATAAAATATTATATAAAAAAAGAAAATCTTATTTTTAAAAATGCTACAAGGTTTCCACCTCCACTGAAATGCTTTCTCTCTTCTAGCAAGGACTAGTTAACACCTTGCTGACCATGGCTATCTCATCCAGGTCAGTCCACTCAGGCAACTTTTGAAGAAAGCAATTGGGAAGCCATGGAGGAGGCAAAGCCTGACCCAGATATCATCCTTCCTGCAATTTTCTCTTAACTTGCCCACCTTGAGAGACTCCATAAAAAAGAATACTTAGTGGGGTTAGCCCTAGACATCACCATAATCATCACAGATCAACATCCTAATTATTGCTAACATTTACAGAGAAGCTTGGTGGTGCCATAGTGCACAGGACACTGGGCCTGGAGGAAGGAAGACCTAAGTTCAAACCCATCCTCAGACCTTACTAGCTGTGTGACCCTAGGCAAGTCACTTAACCTTTGTTTGCCTCAGTTTCCTCAGCTGTCAAATGGGGATGATAACAGCACCTACAATGCAGGGCTGCTGTGAAGATCAAGGAGCAATATATGTCAATAGGCAGTTTACAAAGGCTCCTTACCTTCCCTCTTCTTTTTCTTTTATAGATTACAAAGACTTCCAAGTATATATGAATACATAACGCAGATATGTGAATATATACATATTCCTCTGATCCTCACAGCAATGGAAAGCAGTTATTTTTATCCCTATTTTGCAGATGAAGGCAGTGAGGTTGTGAAAAGGTAAGTAACTTGTCTAGGGTCACACAAATAGTAAGTATCTGAGGCAGGATTTGAATTCAGGTCTTCTTGACTCCAAATCTGATACTCTAACCATTGTGCCATCTAGCAGAGGTAGAACTCATACTTGAATAGTACTTTACATTTTACAGTGTTCTATGTTATTTCATCCTCATAACAACCCTAAGTACTATTACACCCATTTTATAGATGAGGAAACCTAAGTTCAGAGAAAAAACGGGGATGGGATCCAGAAAAAGTATGGCAGTCAGCTTTGATGGGAAAAGTAAGGTTCAGGGCCTCCAGAAAAGATAGATCAAGGCAGGTATTGCAGGGAGTCACTATAGATGGCTGAGAGACAACATAAAGTCCTTCACGGCAAGAACTGGATTAGACTAGAAGAGATCATATAAAAATGAGGATGGAGAAGCCAGCCATGACAAACCCAACTACTTCATCATTTTCCCGTGGGTCAGCCTTGATACTAAAATTAGCCTATGGATAAGGCCAAGTGTCTCTGGCTATGCTAGGCAGCCTTCATAGACTTTAGAGGAACTGCTCAAGGTGGAAATATGTATACCCCACTGAAGAAGTCATTGCTTCCCTTCTCCCCCTTCTCTCCCCTCCCCCAGATTAAGTTCATTTCTCCAGGCATCTTTCAATGTTCTCTAATTAGAAGAAATAAGTAGGGGATTTTCTTCTATTCACACTAGAATTACAACTCAAGAGGCCACGGAGTTGTGGCTGAATCTTGCAATATTTACCTTGATAAACACTTGTTCTTACAGCCTATGTGATCAGCTACCTAGCACCATGTAGATGATTTTGTGTGACTCCCTGATACCTTTGGGAAAATAGGTGTCCTGTAATCCATGACCTTGATCACTGAAGCGCCACCTCAAGATGCTAATATTATCTAAAACAATTATTTTAGAGTTAGAAGGGACCTCGGCTAACCCACTGGACATTCTATTAGCTTAATAACTTGTTTTTAGCATCCCCTTCATTTTTTAATATGTCTCTTTTCCTTTCCTTGCTCAAAGAGGCATCTCTTATAATAAAGAGCTAAAATAAGAAAAAAAACTCATTTCAGCAGTTAATTGATACATGAACTCAGTCTGCATCATCATACTAACATCATATCCAATGTTTCATACCCACAGTAGCCTAACTCTGCAAATAGAGGTGAGAAGAGTATTCTCATATCTCTTCTTTGGGACCAAGCTTGTCCAGTCAGTTTTAAAAGATGTATAAACTGAAGTGTCTTGTCCAAAGTTAAAAGATTACCTAGTCCAACCCCAATCTGAAGCATGAATCTCTTCTGTGACATTGTTGCAAAATATCTAGTCTCTACTCAGTTATCCCCAGTGATGTGTAATCCTTTCCATTTTTGGACAGTTCCCATTGCTGCGAAAGTCTGCTGCTGTTATTTTAATAACAAGCCAAAGTCCACCTTTGTAACTGCTACCCATCCATTCTGGCTCTCCTCTTTGGGGGTCAAACTATCCTTCTTCCAAACAGTCTTTAAAAGAACTGCATTACTACTAAATGCCCAAGCCAACACCAGAATACAGGTCTTCTGAGTCATAATCTACCAGCCTCTCATTTCCAAATTCTCTCACTCAAGAAGCCCCTTTATCTTGTGGAGGTTAAATGAAGTCATTCCAGGTGTCCAAAAAATGGACTAGCTGACCTCTAGATCTGTGACTTTATAAGCGGAGATTTCTTGACAGGCAAATTCCAGTACTCTCAGCACCATGTATGACTCCTGAGATAGCTGCACATTTTGCTCTGAGGCCCTTCTTTTCACCCTAAGGTCCTGACTTAAATAGCTACCTCCTGTAACCAGACAGCTCACTGTCACTCTGGAGAAGAGATTCTCAATGGAAGGTCAGTAAGCTGAGGGTACAGCAGGAAGTGCTTTATAAAAATATGCCAATAATGGGAAGATGCAGTGTCAACAGTCAATCTAAGGTATTAGCACGGCCATCTGACAAGATGGAAGTGCAGTTCACTCAATAATGCAGCCGGGTGGATGGTGCTTGAATCATTTCACATAATGGTTTAAAACATATGAGGAAAGGTCCCCTAGTGTGTATCACAAGAAATAATGAGGTCCCTGTAATGTGAGCCCTCACCACGGCAACCCAATATTAAATATAGACTAAGAAGCCAGGTCCAACTGCCATTAGGTTTCTGAATTGTCCAAGGGAAATTCACCAGGCCTATTATATTTCTGAAAGAGAATTTCTTTAAAAGAATTATCCCCAAAAAAAGTGCTGAATGCTTCCACTAAAAATATTATTTGAGAACCCAATTCCTGAGACATTGCAAAATGCCACATCACTAATTCAGTCAGATGCAGAAATGCTCACTAGAACATGCTGAAATTACCAAGGTACACAAGTGAGTTAAAATGCCAACAGGCCCATGTGGAAGAAGGAAGGAGGTGTTCATTTTCAGGGCAGCAGCCATGTAAATTTTAAATGGAGACACAGAATGAAAAGCACAAGTTGCTGTTCCTTCTAGATAGTGCAGCAATTGCTTGGCAAAGGGATTTCAAATCATCTTTCTACAAGCAGGAGCAAAAAGATGAGTATTTTATGCTCATTTATTTTTTTTCCTAATTTACAGCGGAATTTTAATCTGGGGAAAAAGTCACCATTCCAAATGAATTCTAATTTCTAAGTGTTAAAGGTACTACCTGAGAAAGTCTGTGAAGACTAAGCCTGAGGGAAAATCCTGTCAGCTCTTCATGGAAGATGCATGCATTATTGCCATTTAATAATGCTGTATCCAACAGGCAAAGTGAAGTGTAGAGCTGAGGAGATGCTGATTAAAATGGAGATGGTGAAGCCATCATTCTTGTTCTAACCCCAATGCCTTTGCCCCACTATTAGGGTTCTACCCAAATTACCTCAGCTTCCATTTCCCCGGTAGAGTGTAACATTTCCTACTTGTCCCGTGCTGTTCAGCATTTGTAGACAAATTGGGAGGCTCCAGTTTCTTCACCTATAAAATACTGTAAATGTCATGGAAGCAATCAGCTTGCATTTTCTGTATTATTGCTGAACTCCTTCGGTGTTCTTATAAATCTTGTATGATAGCACCAGAGCTCCAGTGCAGATAAAAGTCTAGCTCTGATGTCACTACTTAGCAATCCTCAGAAGTCTGTGGGGGATAATACCAGGAATGGCTGGCTTCTGCTTCAAGTCCAGTGGGCAATCTACCGCCTGGAGCTCACAGGGTTGTGTTTATATGAAAATAACCCCGAGGAGGAAAGGTCTTGGCACTGTCATGAACAACACCTCATCAAGCACCCTGGAAATGCTGAGGTTTCTCTAGGTTGGTACCAAGATTAAAGCTAACTTATTATGGATAATTACTCAACAACTACACAATTTTCAGCTTTCAAGGCTTTTTTTCTTAATTAAAAACACCACTACTAGAAAGAAATCCCTTCTGTAAAGAAAACCTAGACCTGAATGAGCTATAAATTTTCTTCAGCAAATCAACAAGGATAGGGACTGTGATTTCATAAGTACAGGAAACTCCTGACCAATGTCGGTTGGCACCTTCTCAGCAAAACGCATACTTTAAAAAGTAGCAGAGAGTGCTGACTGATTAAGTGCTTTCCAAGGTCACAGAGCCGATACAGGTCAGAAGCAGGTCTTCCTGAATGTGAAGTCAGCTCTCTGTCCACTATCACTATACCATGCTGCCTCTGACAAAATAATAAGATATTAACAATATAATCACTGAAGCTGATGATGATGAAGGCAATGATGACAAAGAAGTGCGGCAAGTCCAGATACCAAGCATGGCACAGGAGGAAAAGCAGTGGACTGAGAAAACCTGCATTCAAATTCTAGCTCCATTATCAACTAGACCTTGCTTGTGACTCAAATTTTGCTGCACCAGGCCTTAGTCTTTTGTTTTTTTTGCAATGAGTCTCCTTCCAGTTTAAATAGTCTGTATTCTATGATTCTTATCCAGCTCTGACTTTCTATTTTCTTGGCTTCCTTTATGGTTTTGACCTTCTGTATTCTAAGGCAAAAGCCTCAAACTCACAGTGTGCCAAAACAGAATAAAATGTAATTGGGAAATGTTTACCAAAACCAAATAAAATACAATACAACACAGATAATATTATTTGTGGTTTTCTAAGTCCATATAAAACCTGTTGAAATCCATATCTATTTGAGTTGACACTACTGAAAATTTAAGGTACTCTTAATTTTCTCTTTGCTTTTCTAAGGTGTTTTTTTTTTGAGGGGGGTTGTTCTTTTTAAAAT
The DNA here is from genome assembly GCA_023548195.1 of Bettongia penicillata ogilbyi. Taxonomy (NCBI): domain Eukaryota; kingdom Metazoa; phylum Chordata; class Mammalia; order Diprotodontia; family Potoroidae; genus Bettongia; species Bettongia penicillata. The sequence continues at coordinate 6,419,284 of JAJHZJ010000258.1, forward strand.
TCTGCTATTCTATATTCCTAGGTTTCTTTCATTTTTGACCCCGTGTTCCAGGGTGTCTTTCCCATTCTGATATTCTGAGTCCTAAGGTCCCTCCCAGTTCTGATATTCTGTATCATATGGTCTTTTCCCACTGTAACATTCTATGTTCTAATGTCCTTTTCTACTTTGAATGATGTATGATTCATTAAATTTTTCTAGTCTCCCAAAAGAGTTTTAGTATTTTCACTAGTTGGGAATTTCTATTACAGCAGTAAAGAATTCTGAATAACCTCTTCCATACATGCACAAAAAGATCTTTAATAACTTTTGTATAGCTTCTTTTCAATTGCTTTTTACATGTAGAAGGTGCTTAGGCTAATTCTTTCCTTTCTCAGGGAAAAGGAACTTAGACAAGGCTATAATGCTAATTAAACATGGCAAAGCTGAGACCTGGGTCTCTTGACGCTTTATACCATACTACATTGCTTCAGAAGTCTAAAGAGATTCACAAGTCCTTCGTGGGTTTTGGGTATAAGCCGGTAGGTAGTAAGAGCGACATTTTCTTCTAGCTATCTGAAGAGTTGTTGTAGGCATTCTTGTCTCTGTGATTAAGGGAAATGAGAACACTGTTAATTAGCTCCTGAAAATGCCAAGAAAATGTGTAAGCTACCTTCAAAAACAACCCAGGAAAGAAGCTGTTAAGACTTGTGACAGATTATCAACACCATGTGGGAAAAAAATACATTCCTTACTCCGCGGAAATGGCAAAAGCCATCTAACAGAATTTCCATGCTCAGTCGTACTACCTGGTGTAAAGATCTTCCTTCTTCTAATACAGCCTTATGGTTATATGTGACAGAGCCAGAGTCACTAGTCAGAGGCAATGGATGAGAGATTAAAAATGGAGACAAAAGGCACACAGAGGTCAGGGATTGGAGCAACGTGTGATACATTATATTCTGCCAATGTATTCCCTGTCAAGATATTCATTAAGAGGGAAACAGACCTTAGTAGAATGGGATCTCATTGACCAGTTGCTTAAAGTGCCAATCTTTTCTGGGGGCAGGTGATAGGGATGGTGGTAACTTGTTATTTTGGAGTTAAAGGATAGAATATTCACATGTATGAGATTAGCAACATGGTATTTGAAGAAACTAGGATCATCAAGGGAAAAGGAACCCAGTCAGGTCCTGGTCTCACCTGAGAATAATCATGTTTTTATGCTTTGCTAAGCTTGATTGTTCCTGACTAGCCCCAAACGGGCAGGAGGAAGGCCCTTTTGTAGTCTCCTCGCTCCTGACTCTCTCTTACCCTAACCCTAAGCACAGATACCTGTACTTTCATCTTACTTTACCTAGAAAGAGAAGGTATTTAAAAATTATTTCACTAGTATTTATAGCCTTACAGAAAGTTAAGGTTAGAGAGAGGAATATATTGGGAGGAGAAAGGGAGAAAAAGAATGGGGCAAATTATCTCTCACATAAAAGAGGCAAGAAAAAATTTTTTCAATGGAGGGAAAGAGGAGGAAGGTAAGGAGGTAAGAGGGAAAAAATGAATCTTGTTTTCATCACATTTGGCTTAAGGAGGGAATACCATGAACACTCAATTTCCTATGAAAACCTATCTTACACTACAGGAAAGGAGGGGAGAAGAAGATGAGGGGGGTGTGGGGGGATGACAGAAGGGAGGGCAAATGAGAAAAGGGAGTAATTAGAAAACATTTTTGAGGAGGGATAAGGTCAAAAAAGAGAATAAAATAAAGGGAGGCCAGGATAGGATGGAGGGAAATATAGTTAGTCTTTCACAACATGACTTTTATGGAAGTCTTTTGCATAACTACACATGTATAATATATACAGAATTGCTTGCTTTCTCAGTGGTGATGGATGGGGAGGGAGGAAGGGAGAGAAGTTGGAGCTCAAAGTTTTAAAAACAAATGTTAAAAATTGTTTTTACATACAATTGGGAAATAAGATATACAGGTAATGGGGTATAGAAATCTATCTTACCCTACAAGAAAATAAAGGAGATGGGGAGAAGGGAAGGGAAGGGTGTGATAGAGGGGAGGGCAGACGAGGAAAAGGGGTAAACAGAATGCACACTGTCTTGGTGTGGGCGGAGGGAAGAGATGGGGAGAAAATCTGGAACTCAAAATCTTGAGGAAATAAATGTTGAAAACTAAAAATAAATATTTTTTTTTAAAAAAAGTAAGTTTAAAGCAAACTTAAAGAGCATAGATTCAGTTACAGAGAATAAGAATCTTATATCAGATACCACAAAACGGACTAAACGGGCTTCCACAGCTTCTGGTACTAATTGGTCTCATTCCCACTTTACTAGCATCTGGGCTGACCTCCACAAAAAGCCAGTAGAATCATATCTTTCATGATATGGTAGAAAGAAGTAGCTAGGTGGCACAGTGGATAGAGCACTAGCCTTGGAATGAGTTCAAATATGGCCTGAGACAGTTACTATCTGTGTGACCCTGGGCAGGTCACTTAACCCTGTTTGCCTCAGTTTCCTCCTGTGTAAAAATGGGTTGGAGAAGGGAAAGGCAAACCACTCCAGTATTTTGCCAAGAAAACCCCAAAAGGGGTCACAAAGAGTCAGACGTGATTGAAAATGACTGATCAACTGGATGACAGAGTGACAGGGTAGGAATGAGGAGACCTAGATTCTACTTGGTCTGTTTGACTCTGGCAAGTCACAGAACTTCTTAAGAGGTTACGCTCCACTGTCTGTAAAATGGGGATAATAATGCCTTCCTAAACCTAGTCAGAGGATTGGTTTATGGATCAAATGACATGTAAAAGCATATGTCGAAGTAATTTGAAAAGCTAGAAGTCTTATACAAATATAAGGGATTATTATTAAAAAGTACAGGATTATTTGGGTCTTCAGAAGTGTTTTAAGCATACAGTTCTAAAATATTACCATCCTGGTAGATGCAAACTTCATCATATGTAATGAATCCTACATAATTAATAATAAAAATAGCTTTACATAGCACTTTAAGGTTTACAAATCATTGTACATGTGTCTCCCATTTGGTCTCCATAACAACTCTGAGAGGTAGGTGTTATTATTAGCCCCACTTTACAGATGAAGAAACTGAGGCACAGAGAGGTCACATGACTTGCTCAGTTAGTAAGTTTCTATGTTAGGATCAGAATTCAGATCTACCTCCAAGTAAAGTGCTTTATCTACTATGCTACCTACCCACCCATTAGGAGAACTAATTGGAATTGTAATAATTATACTAACCAGGGGAATTTACTTAAATCTGCAGTGTCCAAAGCAAGATTTGAGAACAAGTCTCCTGAGTCTTTGAAGTTTCCGTCAGTGGTGATATGAAACAACTCTCCAACAAAGATTTCTCTAGCTTCCTCTCCTCGCCCTACTTTCTCTGCAAAGCAAGGCTGCTTGGACAGGTCAAGTCTCTGCTAGTTCTCTCCAGGAAATAACAAAGCAAAACTTTTTTTTTCCTTGCAGGTACATAATCAATCATTCCATGGTCATTCTAGAGAAAAATGAGATTTCACAGTTCTTTTCTCTCCTTATAAGACCAGCATTCTAAATATACAAAATTGGTATGTATATTTAGATCTAGATCGTATGTCAATATCAATGAATCAATGCAATTCTTTATTGCTTTCACCGTCAGCCATTTTCCAAGAATCCTGATCAAGGACATCAGCTAGCATTACTGGACAAACACTCCCGAGCCAACAAATTCAGTTTCACACGTTGTTTATAGAAGTTGATCAGTATCCTCCTCTAAGACTGCTCCATGTGTCAGATCTCTCATATATTTGACAAAATTCCTCAGGGTCCCAGGTTCCCTCTATAGAGCTAAGACGCAGAGTTATACCCAGCCATCCACAAGATGACAAAGCAATTGGAAATCAACCAACCAGTAAATACTATTGCACACCAATTATATACTAATTCTTATTACTCACAACAATAATATTAAGTACTTTCCTAACACTCTGAAACTTTACCTTCTTGCTAGATTTTTTTTGTCATCTTAAGGAGAAAGGAAAAAATAAGGCACATTTTTAGCTGTCATATTTAGGACTTATTTTAGCTTTTTCTTTTGATGAGACTAGGTCAGCAAAAAAGGAACTAATTTGCTCAGTGGGAAGAGGAGCTATGGAATGTGTTTTTAAAACAGGAAGACAAAATACTTATCAGAAAGCTCCCCCAGCCTCAGGCTATCCAAACCCCCAACATTCTCTTTTCAACAATGTCCATTTGTTCCAAAGAGCAGAATGAATGTTTTTCTTTGCTATGATTTATGGGTGACAGTCACAGAAGGAGCCATTAACAATCAGGATTTTGGCTGTTTCCCCACAGAGAAGAGAAAAGGAAAACTGACTTCAGCACCATCCATAGGACATGATTGTGGACAATACCCAAAGTAACCTACAGTCGGAAGGAACTGAGCAGCAGACCACAATTTCCCTTCTATTTCTTTTAATGTCTGTAAGTGAGGGTTTCTGACATAAATGCAGAAATCACAAAATTAATTGTCAGCAGTAACACAAGGTTACAGAATTCCAAATCAGGGCAGCAGGGTTCTCACCTCTGCTATGAATTAGCTATATTCTCTTTAAAACAAACAAAACCAAAACAGTCTAGGCATGTACTTTTAGGCAAGTCAAAACCTTTCTGGGATTCAGTTTCTTAATCTGTAAAGTGAAAGGTTTGTACGACAAAAGAAAGCACAACAGGCTGGGAATAGGGAGGCAGTCTTAGCTCTGGCACTATCTTGACCTTGGGTGAGTCATTTCCCTACTGTGGCCCTACCTGTCTTCATCTGTAAAATGAGGGGATGGGACAGGAAGGTCCCTAAGGGCCCTTTCAATTTTAGCATTGTATGACTCTAATACTTGTCTCTCAACTCACCCACCTAACTGTGCAATCGTCACTATGTAAGAATTAAAATGACTTTATTAGACACTCCTTCCACTTACCGTAGCAATGCCTCGAGCTTCTTGGTAAGACACTTTGACAATGTTTGTGATGCTGGTGTTGATGAAAAAGTACCCAGAGCCTTCTTTAATGAGGAGTTCAGCCTATGTGAGGAAGACACATGAGAGAATCAGGAAGAACAGATGGGACTGTCAGTCAGATAGCCTCACTAGTTAGAAAACTCTCTGGTTATAAGTAGGAGGCTGGAGTTTACATCCTTTCATGTGAATACAAGTGGACAGAAGAAAAAGATGGCTTACCTGAACACCAGGATGGTTATAGATAGTTATATCATGAGGGGTCACTTTCACATCTTCCACAAGCATCAGCTCAAGGGTTGCTGAGACAGGCATGAAAGGTTCATACTGAAAAGGAGAAAATGACTCATGAACTGCAGAAGGAAACAGCCAGGAAGAAATAGCTTTTAAGTTTTAATGGGGCATGAAATCAGGAATGATAACCAAGATTGCAGGGCATATTCAGTATGCCAAAGGACAGTTCTATCAACTTGACTTCCAATGGATTGTAGACAGTCATTCCCTAGGGAGCTGCTCAAGGCACCTAAATGCAATGTGGCTCAATGGAAAAGGCATGGGCTACAGAATTGGAGGTCACGAGTTCAACTACTTTGGGTGAGTCATTCTTTGTAGTCATATCTGTAAAATGAGGGGGCTTAAACTAAGTGAACTCTGAGGTTCTTTTGAGCTCCAGATCTAGGATTTTTTACCTCAATTCTTTTATTTTCTCTCCTGTAGACTCTATACTGATGGTCTAGTAATATTAATTCACATTTTATAGTACTTTGGGGTTTGCAAAATACTTTCCTTGTAATATTCTTATAAAGTTGTGGTGAAGTAGTGTAAATGTTATTTCCTCCATAGTATAGATGAGGAAACTGAGTCTTACGGAAGCTAAACGACTTGGCCCAAATCACCCAGCTAGTCAGTGTAAGACTTAGAATCAAAACCTAAGCCTTTCTGGGTCCCAAGTTCAGCCCTCTGGGGCGTCAAGTTGCCTTTCTTCTTTATGAATGACCTATGACACCCTAAAGATTATGGGTGCTTTGCTGTCTCATCCACCTAAACTGAATGAAGGAATAAAATGCATTAAATGATGCATTTTTCCAAGCTCTGTGCTAATTAATAAAGATACAAACTGGAAAAATAAACAGTCCTTGTTCTAATGGAGCTAAAAGGAATTCTAAAGCTCAAGTTGTCATTGGAGTAGACAATATATGAAAGAAAGCCCAACTTTTGGGCAGACAGAAAAGCCCCAGAAATCTTTAAAGGTACTGGAGCAGTACAGGTGGCAAGGTCAAGAGGTCTTTATGTTATTTAAGTACTATGACAGTGCCAAGGGACTGTAGGGTATAGAGATGGGGCAGATGGGAAGGAAGGTTGAAGAATCTTAAGTGGTGGGAGGACAGATCAAAATTTGGGGGGAATCCTCCATATCATCAGAAGGAATGAAATTCATTTAAATTCTGTGAGAAGTCCAGCAGCCAAAGCAAGGGAGAAAAAATAGAAGCAACATGCTGCCAGGAGCAGGGTTCTTCCTGCCTGGCCATCCAGGGTAGATTCTGGGACAGCCTAGCTCAGGTTCTGAGGCTGCCCAGGGCTGGAGGGCAAGGGGCACAGGGCACTCTCCTTCCCCCACAGTAGAGGCTCTTCCCACCATGACCTCACCTAGGCTTAACCCTGCCATGCATGGAGCATGGGGATGGGTAATAACAAAACTGATACTTCAGTGGCCAGCCTGGAAGTCTGACCTATGTTTGTAAGCAGATGTTGTGTCTGTTGCCACTGTCTGGCTGTCCCTCTTGAGCTATGATTTCACTCTGGCCAGCTTAACAAAGGGAAAATGCAACTATAAGCTAAGTCAGCCCCATGCCTAGGGCTGAAATGAAATCAGATGGCTAGCTAGTGAGGTCCGGGCTCCTGGCCTAATGCTGACCAGGCAGTAGAACTAAAAGATAAATGTGCTATGCTCAGCCCCACTGCTGTCTGCTGGGATGTGGAGGTTAGTGTTGGTATGAGAAGAAATCCATATTAGGCCTGCTGTAGAGAGGGGCCTGTGAGAGAAATGGACAGACTGGTACCTTTCAAATAAGGCAGTCTATTAGTCTATGGCCAAAGCATGCCCTTGCTCCAAGTCCAATGCATGCTCCCACCTTCCTCTCCATATCCAGGCTTTCATCACTCCCTAGCTAGATAACACATAAGCCTCCAAACTGGTCTTGTTGCCTATAGCTTCTCTTACTCTTAACATCACCACCAAATTCATGTTCCAGTAACACCATTTTCACCATGTCATTCTCTTTGTCAAATAATCTACTGGCCCAAAGATAAAATCCATATTCCTTCATCCTGGTATTCAAGATGGTGTCTAAGGATCACCAGTTCCATTCAAGTTTCAATTGGAGTGCAACCTTCAACTTTTCCAGATTTCTGCTCCCAAAGTAATGCTAATAGCCCCTCCTCCCCCTCCCCAAAAAGTACTCTGTACTCACTCTGGGCAAGTTTCACTTACCCTCTCAAGGCTCTGATCAACTCTTCAGGACTAAGTTACAGAGAAGGTACTGACTTGGATTGGCAGAGGGAGTTTCCTCCCCTGGAGGATCCTTACGCTAATGACCTCACAGCTCCTGCCCTTATCCTTCCCTATTTTCTGTCTCATCAGTTGGATTCATGTTGCCTTCACCTAGGAGAATTTAAACTATTTTGGGGGGGAGGGGAGAGACACACAGAATTCTAAGTCTCTTGTTTTATTTTTGCTTCTGTATCCCCAATACCTACTACAGTGTCTAGCATATCACAGGTACTTAATAAATGCTTATTTAAATGCTTACTGAATGGAATTGAAATTTATCTCAGCCCATTCTGGTCTCATTTCTTCTGAGAATACCAACCCCCTCAAATGGTCTTCTTTATATCACCACTAGGTGATGTAGGCCAGAGAGTGCTTGTCCTGGAGTCACCAAGACGTCAGTTCAAATCAAACACTTCCTAGATGATCCTGGGCAAAGCCCTTTATGTCTGTCTGCCTCAGTTTCCTCCTCTATAAAGTGGGGATGATAATAACAGCACCTACCTCCCAGGGCTGTTGTGAGGATAAAACGAGATCTATGTCAAATACTTTACAAACCCTAAATACTTTTGTATAATTCTCCTTCTTTGAACTCTTAAAACATGTTTGTACCAATGATTTGGACATTAGGTCATAAAATGTGCTGCCTTGGTCTCAAGAGTTTGAAAATGCCTCTATGACTAGGCTATAAGATTCTAGGTTAGAGTTAAGTCTTTTTCTTCTTCAGTACCCACTGCTGTTCCCCCACAGTCTCTCCCTATCCCCAGGGTGGGGCAGGGGGACACGGATTGTAGCTACTCAATAAAAGAGTGGGTGAATGAGGACATGGCCCCCAGCTACCTTCTTCTAGTGGGGATGTACAGCCAATTCCTAGTGTCTCCCCTCCCCAAATTATCCTGTGCTTTTAGGATATATTCCTATATATTTTCTCTATAGACACTAACACACACACACGAACATAAACTTCTTGAATACAACTACAGGCTACCAGCCTATTTTTTGTCTTTGTTTTCTCATCATCTGCTGGGCAAGTAGTAGATGCTTAACAAAGGTTGGTTGGTTTGCTGATTGCTAAGCTGGGATCTGACAGTTAGGCTGAAGAAAGGCTCAGGTAAGGAAGGTTCCCAGAGTTCAGGTCTCTAGGACGAGGCCAAGAATGTCTATATCTCTAACAAGACTTGTTCCAGGATGGTGTAGAATAAACAGAGGATATGGGTCAGATGTCTTACTAGGAAGTGCTGGGCTGGACAGCACTGCTGTCTGGTGACAGTCACAAACATTCTGCCTCTCCTCCAGGGTGACCGTGCCAAGCACATGGTGGCTTCCTCTGGGCACAATGTTTGGCAGGGCTCCAGGACCAGAAAAGGAACAAACTGATACGCCAGATGCTGCATAGCTGGACAAGATACAAGTCTATCCCCTCAGCATCCCAGCAGCAAACACCCTCCAGATATAGGACTGGAAGCAGAGGAATGACCTAGCAGCAAAGGATGATGAGCTGGCCCCTCCAACAGATGCTACTGAGTGGGCTTAGCTTACTTTCATGATATCACTTCTTACCTCAAGAACTGACATCAGCCCCCCATTACCCACATGCTTAGATCCTAACTCTTGTTTCATATTTAAAGTCCTTCATTACCTGCTCTAATTTTATTTATCTAACTTTATTTTCCACTACTCCCACATAACCGTTGTTCCAGTCAAACTGGTCTTTTTCCATTCCCCCATATACACTATTATCACTTCTCATATTTCTGGTCCATTCTTGGAGGTCTCTTCCCCAATCTTTCTATCTCAATCCAATGCACCCTTTAGGACCAGACTCAAGAAACACTATCTCCACCAAGACTTCTCTGACTCACTCTGGTCAGACAGAGGTCACTGCAGGTCCAAAGAGACTGGCAGCTTCTTCTAACAAACTCCCTTTCCCTCTAACTTTTAACCACATCCTGTTTTACATTGCTATCAGTTTCAAATACATGTATATCTCATTGTATCCAAAAGACTCCCTTTACACTTTTAAGGTAGCATGGCACAGAGGGTACAGCACTGCCTCGGAAATCAAAAGACCTTGGTTCAAATCTCACCTTCCAGGCTTACCACCTCTGTGACCTTGAGCTAGTCACTTCTGGGTGTGTTTCCTCTTCTGTAAAAGGAGGTATATATTTTGGGGAGAGGTATGAGGGTGCAACTAATTGATTTCTAAGGTTCTTCCCTTTGAGCTCCAGATCTGGGAACCTACAAACTCTCTAGTCTGATTTCCCTCATGGCACCAAGCACAGAAATAAAAATATAGTAGCTGTTTAGTAAATATTTGAGAAACAATCTAAATGAGAGAAAGTATTCTCCAGAACTTTTGAAGCTGGGGAAACAAAGGTACTGGTTAGGACCCAAATAGAGGGCAAAAAATAAATTCCTTGACCCTTCCTCCCTTATTCCCACCCTCCACGCTTGAAAAGTACCGGTAGCTGTATTTTGGCTGCACTCAGATGAGAATGATGGTAGCCGGTAGCTGTAGCAGAAACTGCAGTGGTTCCTGATTCATGGTAAACTGAGATAGTTTGCAAGCCTGACATAAGAGAGAAAAAAAATACATTACAGAAGAAGTCCCAGGGTAATAACCTTTACCCTCTCCTTAAAAATGAAACCAGTCCCATATTCTAGCTATTTGTATCCAAAGAATGTTTTTTTAAAAGTCCTTAATCACAGTTTTTTTTTTTTTTGTACCATCTAAACAAGAGAAAGAATCCTCTAGGTCATAACACTGAACCATGCCTCCATTAAACAGCTCACAACCCATAGTAGATTCTTACCATGAAGCTTCTTTTGGCCGCTCCCATCATCTTTCAGTATCAATTGCATTGGCAAACCAGGTTCAATGCTGGCCAGAGAAGGCTTAGTGGACTCCCATTTGATGTTCAAGGAACTGAAGTTGTCAAATCGACGGCCTTGGTGATCATAAGCAGCCAAGTCTAGGTTAGGGTTTCGATAATTTGAAACGGGAACCTATGACAAAAACATCCAATTGTTGGCCACATTCTGCATCCTGGCTATACATGTACCAGTCCCTGCTTAGAGACCAATGCTAATGCTACCTACATCACAAGTTTAGTTGTACCTAGTCTGTTTGGCTTCAAAAGGGGCAAATACAGGTGTGCCATAAAGGGAAACAACTTCCCAACAATGCGAGCTGTCCAAAAGTGAAACGGGTCGCCCTAGGAAGTAGTGGATGCTCCCTTATTGGATGACCACTTGTGGGGGCTGTTACTAAAGAGATTCTTGTTTAAGAATGAATTGGACTAGATGACTTCTGAAATCTCTTCCAATTCTGACATCCTGTGATCCTCTTATGAATCACATCTCAGACTCTATATTAAACCCAGGACAAACTAGTCATATTGGAAATGGGAGCTACTGATCACAAAAGGGACCAGGAATGGAGGTTGGAGTGTTTCAAGGTGACAGTCCCATCATGGCCCAATGCTGGATGTCTTCCTCTATATTTCCAACCCTTCCTCCTCACTGGTCCAGTTACTTTGGTCTCTTCATTGTCCTACCTGCTTCCCACCCCTGTCCAAATTCTATCGATTCTTAAGACTGGACTATTTTCTGATTCATGATGTCTACCAAAATTATTCCAGGTCCTTATCACTTAATCACAGAGCTGGAAGGGACCCCTGTGACCATCGAGTCCGATTCACTCTTAAACAAGGGTCTTCTCTACAAAGCCCTGATGAGGAGTCATTCAGTCTTCATTTGAAGACCTCCAGGGACGGCAAAGTCACCACTTCCTGTTGGAGCTGATTCTACTTAAAAATATGACTCTACTTAAAAGTATTCAACTTAAAAAATAATTGTTACAAAGTTACAATGAGTAACTGAGTAATCTGACTGCAATTACCAGGTAATGTTCCTAGTTATATTCTTTGGGGACCAAGAAGAAAAGCCTCAATTCTCTTCCACATGAGAGCCCCACAAATACTTAGAGACTACTTGTCACATCTTTTCTTCTCCAGGTTTAACTACCTGAGTCCCCTCCACAGTCTCTGATCCTCTTACCACCGTGGATGTCTTCTTCTAGATGCTCTTTCGTTTATCAATGTCTTCCCTAAAAGATACCACAAGATACCACCAAGAATGATCTCTTCTGCCTCTGAACTCCTGTCCTCTTTGCCCGTTCCAAATCACTTGATCACACGCTGCCCCATACTATTCTCCAATGATTTCATACTTGGATTTCTTGTCTTTGCCAACTAGACTATAAGCCTTTTGAGAGCAGGGACTGCATCATCTCTTCTCACCTTTTCCCCACAGTGCCTGGCACAGTGTGGAACACCTAGGAGTTCCATAAAGACATTCTGTTTTACTGATAAGCAGCGAAAAAATAATTCAAAGTGTATGTCTGACTAATGGCTGGTCAGTAGTATCATCTGTGCCCTACTTATATTCCTAATGTAATGGAAAAAGATTTATCATCTCAAGTCCTTGTTGCACACGTGATATCACGGAAAAAAAGAAAATCAATGACATTAGCTTTCTTTTCTATTCACCAAGCATGCATATTTATTCTCCTTAAGAGAGAAGAGTAGCTACTTTCCAGGCAGGTCATGTCTATATCTGCTCAATTCCATATCCTCATTATGCCCCATGTTTAAGACTACACAAGGCTAATCAAAGCCAATTTCTACTAAGAAATTCAGCTGTCTAATATGATCAAGTCTCTTCCATCCTAGCATCTCACCCCACCAATTATTTACTTAGAAAATACTTCCTTGGTGACCTCCGGATTCAAGGAAGTACAAAATTAAAGTAATATTGCATATAGGGCAGAGGAGAGAATATATCTTTTTCTCCCCAAGCACATCTAATGAGATTATAAATTGCAAAAGCAATGCCAGAGCGGCTCAGCGCTACTGATTTAAGATTGATTTATCACATGACACAGCTGTGCTTCAATGGTACACTACTGCCTAGAGATATCTATGACACATCACCACTAGCCCATCAAAGATTGTACACTTAAGTCAGATTGTCTTTCACCTGGGTGAGAGAGTCATTCTATAAACACATGAGAACATGAGAACTGTGAATACCTCAAGACTGGTGCATATAGGGAACTTTTACCACAAAGGATCTCCTCTGTATGACTCCTGGACACACACCACCCATTACTCTATTTGGATGTGTCTTTGAAACACATCCCCTTCTGAATGTAGGGTCCAGGTAAACAGTGCAGTTGAAAATAATAAGCCATCTATATTTTACCTTGACTTATATCTCACTGAGCTATTAATCCCCAAGGGAGACAGACTCTAAACAATCAATTCCTAGGATTACAGGGGATAAAACAGCCAAATCCCAGCAGGTGTGATTGTGGTCAATAAATCATGCAGAAGATAGAGAGAGTGAAATGTGACTTCACCAAATCCCAGGTGCTAGATCGGGGGGGAGGGGGGGGCTCAGAGTCCGGGAAAGGTAAATTTAGATCAAATACAAAGCTGTTCTTTCTACTTTACCCAGCAGGAAGTAAAGTGATGGCACTAGTTATTCCAAGAAAAGCAAATGCCAGTCAGAAAAACAATAGCAATAACCATAGCATCAATTAGTTAACCTTTCTATAGTGCACCAGCTACAAAGACATTCACAGATATTCTTTCCTTTTATCTAAACATCTTCAGAACACGCATAGATGAATAACAGATCCATAAGCTATTAAGAGAAAGTAGATGTAGCCCCTTGTACCTTCCTTCTTCCTGATTTCCTCCTCTCTCCTTTCCTTTCTTCTTTGTTTCCCTCCATCTTTCTTTCCCTTCTTTCTGGAACAGTCCACTTTATTCTTTGTTCATGCAAAATTATTTCTGTGATAACCACAGTTGTCGCCTCTGCTCTCTGGATGGATACTCAAACATGGTTGGTCAATTTCCAATATTCAAGATTTAGTGAATACAGTTTCCTTCACTAGGTCTGCAATTGGACAGCCATAGGTTTTAGAGATGGTATCAAAGATTGTTTTAGAAAAGGCGCCCAGAGTGACAGTACAGCCTCTAGCAGAAGTGTAGCGATCGTCAATTCCAACCATTATTAGTAGCTTCTGAGGTCTAGAAGCTAAAACAACACTACTCTAGGGGCAGGAATCAGACATGCCAGAACTGATCTCTAATGCCCAGGGACCTTGCTGAGCACTATGTGAGGCATGCACCAGTCTTGTCTCACAGGAATGATGGACACCTTGTTCAGGACGATAGCACGACAAACAATTGTAGCCACTTCCTTGGAATACTTGACACCCAAGTCAACATGCTCATTATATACAAATACATATACATAGATATGGATATGGATGTGTGTGTATATAGTCCTCAATGGCTACAACAATCTTGAATCTGCTTCGTCAACCAGATCTACACTATTTCTGAAGAGGCATAATCTTTAGAAGCTCTCTCCCCCATACAATCCATCCTCCACTCAGTTCTCAGGAACAGATGTCCTAAAGCACAGTTTACCATCTCTATCACCTCTAGAATCATATATAAAACCTTAGATTTGGCATTCAAAGCCCTTCATAACCTAACCCTTTCTTACCTTTCCTGACCTCTTCCCCCCTGACCCTCTATCCCTACACTCCTAGCACCTCATCTTTCATTGAAGGCCCCAGACTCCTTGACGGAAGAGAGAAAAGATAGATTTCCTCCAAGGACTTGATCTCCATATCCTGAACTAGACAGTCTAACAGGAACTCACTCCTTATCTTTGTTCTTTCCTGCCCTGGTCTTACTGCCTTGACCTCAGCCCCCATTTCCAAAGCCAGTGCAGAAGCCACCTCTGCCTCTAACCTCCAGGGTATCCCCCACCTCCTCCTGAAGCAACAGTGTCATTTCCCATATTGTGTTTACTAGGAATAGAAGGCAGCTATGCCTTTCTACAAAGTATTTTTGTTAGAGATAGAATTGTGGATTGGATGAAACATGAGGCTGACTAAAGATGTCAGTACTGAGGTGACAAGAGTGACTTAGACTTGAAAACAACTGGGTGGTGGTGAGAATACTGGTGTGTGTGTGTGTGTGTTTCTGTGTAGGTCTGTGTATAACTCTGTCTTTTGAAAGGAAGAACAAATTTTCTCTCTATGAAACACAGCCCTTTGGGGACACTCATGAGGAGGTGGAATACTTTAGGAGAAATTCAGAGTCAATAACATGGGATACACATTTCTGAGCCTCAAATTTGCAGATGAAAAGTGCTTAACTCCGTAGTGTCTTATACAATTGTTTCTGCAAGGGTTCAGACATTTTGGGAAGAAAGGTCTGAGCTTAATGTCAGTCTAATTCACACTGTTTGTTCTAACCAGACCAGACAACTGGATTTCAATTTTCTGTCCCTCATTACAGTATGATTCCCTCTGCCCCTACCAAATCTCCGTGACTGACTGACATTATTCCTCACTAGGTCCCAATTTCTTCCATCCTCCTGCTTTTATTCCCCTTTCTTCCTCCTGGGATCAGAATGAAAGTCATAATGGCAGCTGAATCAGAGCTCTGGTTTCTTTGCTTTCTGAGAAAAAACTCACACAGTTTCTCTTGACCTCAGTTTCCCCATTAGGAAACTGAGAAGACCAGTCAGCTTCAAATCCCCTTTCTAGCTCTGACTTTCCAAGATTTTATGAATATAATGGCTGACCTCCCCACCCTATTGATTTTCCACTTTTTGGCCACAAGCTTGGGCCACAGATACCTAACACTTTTAACCCTATTTGTTGACACTTAGAAATGAGCTTCTAGAGTCCTTGGCTCTAGGAACACGATTTGTTCCTGGGTAAGCACAGATCATAAACTCTACATAAAATCATCAGCATTTCTATATAATACCAACAAAAATGAGTGAGCAAGTGAGAGAAAGAGAAATTTCATTTGAAATAAATATAGACAATATAAAATACCTGGAAATCTATCTGACAAAACAAACCCAGAACTATGTGAACACAACTAAAAAACACTTGTATTCACACAAGTAAAATCAGATCTAAACAACTGAAGGACATTATTGCTCAGAGGTAGGCTGAGCCAATATAAAAAAATGGCAATTCCCCCTAAACAAACTTACTTTATTCAGTGCTACACCAATCAAACTATCAAAAAGAATTTTATAGAGCTAGAAAAAATGATAAAAAAGGTCAAGAATATTAAGGGATTCAATGGAAAAACTGTGAAGGTAGCTGACCCAGATCTCAAAATCTCAAATTACAAAGTGGTAGTCATCCAAACAATCTGGTGCTGTCTAAGAAACTGAAGGGCTGATTAGTAGAATAGATAAGAAACCTAATACACAGCAGTAAATGGCTATCGTAATCTACTGTTTGATAATAAACCTAAATATCCAAATTTTTGAGACAAGAACTCACTGTTCAACAAAAACTGAAGGGAAAAATGGAAAGCTGTTTGGCAAGAAGTGGGCATAGACCAACATCTCATACCATATACCAATATAAGGTCAGAATGGGTACATGATCTAGATATAAAGGATGATATTGTAAACGATTAGGTGAGTGTAGAATAGTTTACCTGTCAGACCAACGCATAAAAGAAGAATTCATGATCAAACAAAGAGAGCATTATGGAATGTAAAAGGGATACGTTTGATTATATTAAATGAAAAATGTTTTGCACAAATAAAACCAGTGCAGTTAAGATGAGAAGGAAAGCAGAAAACTAGAGAAAAAATTTAATAGCAAGTTTCTCTGACAAAAGCTTCATTTCTCAAATATATAGAGAACTGAGTAAAATTTGTAAGAATACAAATCATTCCTCAATTGATAGACAAAGGATATGAATGGGCAGGTTTCAGATGAAGAAATCAAAGCTGTCTATAGTTGGAAGAAAAAATGCTCTACATCACTACCGATTAGAGAGATATCACCTCATATCTATCATGTTGGCTACTATGACAAAAAAAAAAATGACAAATGTTGGAGGAGATATTGAAAAATTGGGACATTAACACACTGTTGGTGGAGTTGTAAACTGATCCACTCCTGCTGGAGAGCAATTTTTAATTATACCCAAAAGGCTATAGAATTGAGCGTATCCTTTGACCCAGCAACAGCAGTACTAGGTCTATATCCCAAAAACATTTCTTTAAAAAAAGAAAAAGGGACTACATATACAAAAATATTTAGAGTAGCCCTTTGTGTGGTGGCAAAGAATTGGTAATTTGGGAGATGCTCATCAATTGAGGAATGACTGAACAAATTGTGGTATATGATTGTGATGGAATACTATTGTGCTATAAGAAATGAACAAGATGATATCAGAAAAACCTAGAAAGACTTACATGAACTGATGGAAAATAAAGTGTGCAGAACCTTATATGCAGAACATTATACACAGTAACACCTATATTATAATGATGAATAACCATGAATGATTTAGCTATTCTCAGCAATACAATGATCTGTGACAATTCCAAAGGACTCATGATGAAAAGTGCTATCCACCTCCAGAGAAAGAACTGATGGAGTCTGATAGCACATCGAAGTATACTTTCTAAAACTTTCTTTATTTTTCTTGGAATTTTTTTGCCTAAGTTTTCTTTCACAACATGACTAATAATGGAAATGTTTTGCATGAATTCACATACATGATCAAAATCAAATTGCTTGCCTTCTCAAGGAAGGTTCAGGGAAGGAAAGGAGGGAGAGCATTTGGAACACAAAATTTCAAAAAGGGAGTGCTAAAAATTTTTACATGTAATTGGAAAAAATATTTTAAGTGGATAAAAGAGCTACACAGTTCCTTCTGAGAGGGTTCTACACATAAGCATTTGCCTTCCCATCACATCTTCAGTCTTAGGTTCACACTTACCACCTGCTTGTTCTGTTGCATCAAAGGGCAGGACAGATCCAGCTGAGGACTAGCGTACACAGGCGTGAGGGTGAGTCTGGAAGCGGGGGCACAGATAAACTTCACCACGGCTGGCTCTGCGGCTGGGAAGGGATTGGTGACGCTAGGCTTGTTTCCAACTGTGAGAGCAATGACCTGTGTGAATCCCATGAAAAGAATATCACCCATCAGGGAAAGCAGTAGACCAGCAACAGGACAGATGAATACCCTTCCCTTTCCATTTATAAATCATTCTGTGACCTCTGTCAAGTCACTTAAGCATCCTATTCTGTGTCTCTGTTTCCCAGCCTATGAAATGGGAATGATGATGCTCTGTCTGCTACCTACCCCTAAGGAACGCTGAGAAGACACATAAATTAATATGGGTGAGACATTTTGAGCTTCTTAGACAAAAAAAAAGTCACCATAAAAATTCAAGGTTGTATTATCATATTCACAAGTTCACAGGTTTTTAATGAGAATTTAAATAGATTTGAAAAGGCAGACATAAAAAATGAAGTATAGATATAAGCTATAGCATGAATAAGGGTAGACTAAAGAGGATGCCTAGGAGAGTATTAGAAAAGGCAAGGATGCAGGACCTAGGTGGAAGTACTCAGGACTGGGAATATTTAGCATGGAAGACAGAAAATTCAGAAAGACATACTAATAATCCAGGAGTCATAGACCAGAGGTCATAAATTATATTATATTAGAGCTAGAAGGACCATTAGAAGTCATTTAGTCCAACCTCATTTTATAGATGAGGAAAATGAGCCTCAGAAAAGTTATGGAGCTTGTCTACAGTTATAATCACAGGGCATAGGTAAGGCTGGGACTCAAATCAAGTCTTGATTCCCAAGTCCAATTCAATTAACATTGTGCTATGCTGCTTCTCATAAAATGTGTGTGTGCATGTGTGTGTGTATGCGTGTGTGCGTGCATGTGCTGCGTGTGTGTACATTCTTAGCCATGATCAAAAATGATTCAAGTCCTAACAAATATCTCACGATTAGAGATACCATGACTTTAGAAGACAGAGAATCAGTGCCAGGGCCCAGAAAACCTCTGCCTGCTCAGAGTCCCAGAAACTCTCAGACTACCCTTTTCAGAGCCACATTATAGCAGGGTCAGGTCATGACATATAGACCTAGCAGAGGATACCTTGTCCAACCTCCTGAGAACTGAGGCCCAATATGTTATTTGCTCAAGGCAAATAAGAATCAGAGAGTAGGGTTTGGAAATAGGTCCTAACTCCAAAGCCAATGCTATCTGATTTGCAATGGTAAGGAGTTTCCTCACTGGGAGTTCCACAGACCATGGTTCAAAGATCAAAATGTATTATGGTCACTTTTTGCTATTTATTCCATGGCTAAATTCCTTCTTGGAGGAGAAAACCATTTCATGGGAAGATCTGATTCCTTCCAGTTCTCGCATTCTCAGTCCTAAGGACCATTCTAGCTTTGACATTCTATGTTCTATTAATCTTGTGGGTGGTTATCTTTAATGATCTTCATTCAGTCTGAATTCATTCATCAGATCCCTTGCAATTGGACAGCTGCATAAATTTTTCTGGGGGATTTGGAGATGGTACAGGCAGTGAAAAAATTCAGGAGAACAAAATGATACTCAAGGAAGGAAGGTTAGAGGGAGTATGAAGGAAGCCTGCATGAATATCTCAAAGGAAGAAGGGGTGGGGGCCGCAGACAAACCACCCGTGTCCCAATTCTTTCACGCAATCCCTAAGTCAATGGTACCCTCACAGAGACTCCTAGGTACTGTCCCAGTCTTTTTCATGTTTCCCCTTCAGGACACTCCTGACCACTGTCCCTGCTGCTTACCTGTTCTCCCAAGGATTTACAGGTCACTCGGATCCAATGCTGTAGATAGTTCCGGGATGCAGGCGGACCAAATAGGGACAGGCCAATGCTCTCAGGGTCTTCTGAGGTGATGTTCCGGAAGAATTTGGAAGGCTCCAGGACCCAGGGCTTAGGACCCCCTTCAAATAACATCTCTTTGGAAGAACCCAGAGTCACCAAAGCCACAGAAGAGGGATCAATAGTCTGAAAAGAAAACAAAGGACAAGACATGTTTTGTTGAGTAAGGTAGGGAGGTATGGAGGCAGGAGTGAATGACTGAGAGTTAGGTATCCTGGGTACAAGTCCTAGCTTGTCCACCCACAGCAATGGGACCTTGGGCAAGTCACAACTTCTCTGTGCCTCAGTTTCTTCAGTTACAAAATAGGGGTAGTAACACAGCCATTCTACTCCTCTGCTGGAATTACTGTAAAAATCGCAGGATCTAGAACAGCAGATAATGTAACTGCCACTTTACAGATGGAGAAGCTAAAAGCCTGAAGGTAGAAAATGTTTGGTCACATAGGTAGAAAGTGACAGAATGAGGACTCAAAGCAGAACCTTTGATTCTAAATCCAATCTTCCTTCCACTGTGCCCCACTATTATAATGATTTGAAAGCACTCTGAAAATTACAAGGTGCTACATTGATTCAAACATGTCCAAAGCTGAACTCATTATCCTTCCTTCCAAACTCTCCCCTCTTCCTAGGTTCCTTATTACTGATGGAAGCACTACCATCCTCCCAGTCACCCAGAATTGAAACTCAACTCTTTACTCTCTCAACCCTCACATCCAATCTACTGCCAAGTCCTGCCAATTTTATTCTTGCACCATCTCTAGTATCACTCCTGGGACACTGCCATCACCTTCAGGACCTCACTCCTAGACTCTGGCAATAGCCTGCTGCTTGCCCCAGCTCCCTTCCCGATATAGTCAATCCTCCACTCAGCTGTCAAACAGATTTTCCTAAAGCACAGATTTTACCATCTCTGTCACCTCCAGGATCAAATATAAAATCTTAGGTTTGGCATTAAAAGCCCTTCAAACTCCCACTTTTCCAGACTTCTTATAACTTATTTCCTGTCCTCCCTTCCATTGTTTTCTTTCCCTTAATGTTATCCTGTATATATAGCTTATTTTAAGCACATAGTTATTTTATGACTACCATTGGATTGTAAACTCCTTGAGCACAGGCTTTGTCTTTTGTCCTTTTTTTCTTAGGTATTCCCAGAGCTTAGCACAATGCCTGGAACCTAGCAGGTGCTTAATAAATGCTTGTTTACTTGACTGATCCAAGGGTCTATTATTAAAAATGTAGCAAGGTTTAATGGATAGTGTTGAACTTTTGAGTCAAGATGAAATGAGTTTAACCCTACCTCTAGCAGTTACAAACTGTGCAAACCCAAGTCCCTGAACACCTCTTGTCCTCATGTAACTTTCTAAAACAGTAACTGACAGATGAGTTGCAATGTTGTTAGAGGGAGTTTCCTCACCAACAAAATGTAAAAGGTCCTTGACATACTTAGAAGTATACATGTTGCCTCTTCCAATTGAATATAAATTTCTTAAGGGCAAAGACTTTTTTTTCCCTTTGAATCCCTAGAACCAATGCATGGCCCATCATGCTACAGGTGCTTAATAAATACTTGTGGATTAATACTGATATATAATTATTATCGTAAAAGGTGCAGAGAAGGCACTAAGGTACAGGATAATGGGCCCCAATAGCAAAGAGCATTGGGCACTGTAGATATACACACCAAAAGAGGGCGAACATTAGAAATCTGACATGATACATGCCATCACATGGACGAAAGACACAAATCACCCTGCTGGACAACAGTGAGAGGCTACTACTTGGTATGAAGGGACAAGCGGGGGTGGAGAGTGGGAAGCTCTAGAAGTGGGGCAAGGGAAATCTCCAAAAATACTTCCTTTTGGTATTATGTAGCCACAGTGCTTGCAAGGGGTAAAGCATCACGCTATTCAGAACACATTTTTCTTCCTATATTGTTCTGGGTTGAGATTCTATTTAAAAAAAGGCAATGCAGGCTCTTTTTGTCCCAGGATTCTTATTATAATCCTGTGAAAAAGGTAAAAAAAAAAAAAAATCTAGCCTGCTCTCCCCCACCTAGGGTTATTGTATGGATTAAATGAAATGTTTGTAAAGTGCTTTGTAAACCTTGAAGCCCTACAGAAACGCTAGTTGTCATGATTTGTTGTGGTCATATTATCATTACAACAGCTAGCACCATCTCCATATAAAAGGAGACACCAAGGCAAATGGAGGCTACCTGCCAAAGTTAAGCAAGTCAGTGGCAGAACCGGGATGGAAGTGCAGGTCTCCTGATTTCCATTGCAGTGACTTTAGCCAACCATATGCCAAAGGGCTCTGACAAATAATGAGTTCCTTTCTTTCATCCAAGTGTTTGCTTACACATCATTAGCTATCCGGCTGTGAGCCCGAGAGGGCCAAGAAAGATAGAACAAAAAAATAACCACTCCTTGTGTTGGTCTGGTGCTTTAAAATTCACAGAGTACTTTCAATCAGTTCCTTCATGTGACCTTCACCACGACCCTGCCAAATAGTTAAGAGGTTAGGAATGCTTCCTCTAATGCAGAAGAAAGAATGATACCCTAGGAAGTCAAAGGTACTGGGTTCTAGTCCCACATCTGCCACTAATTCGCTTTTTCTCTCTGTCTCAGTTTCCTTTCCTGAAATGTTTGAGCAAAATGATCTGTAAACTCCGCAAATCTATGTTTCAAAAAACCACAATACTGCAGTTTATAATATTAATTAATGGGGCTCTGAAGTTGTGGGATCATGGATTTAAGAGTTCAGGGAGCCATAGAGGTCACTTGTCCAAGGTCACCTAGGGATCAAGTAATAGAATTGGAGACCAAATCTAAGTTTCCTGACTAAATGTTCACCCGAATGCTCTGAGAGATTCCAAACTAGACCAGCCACATTGTTATTTTTAATCTTCAAATAATGCATTATGCACTTAGTTTTCAGCAGAACCAAATAAACACACATTTACAATTATTCGCACCTAAAAATGAATTTCTACATACAATATGTCCATAACAGCTTGCCACACCTTCTGTATCTCTTCGATTCTCTGTTTACTTACTGTTTTATGAAATAGTGTAATCATCAGTCTCAGAACAAACACCTAAAAAGCAGGGACTTGTGTGGGTGGCACCAGGAGGGCCAGGGACTGGGAAAGCCACTTACATAGAAAGGGCATAATCCCCTAAGGGACAGTGACTAAAAGACAGGCAACTTAGGAACAAAGTAATTTTAAAGTGTGGTTTCATCTTTCCCCTACCCTAGCTAGATATGTATGTGCTAGAGAGATGCTAACCAAGTTCATTCTAAGGATTGTGTAGGTCAAGAGTTCCTAACATGATCACATAATGGTGCCTATTCAATGAGTGATAACAGAGCTAAAAGTCAAAAGGGACCTCAGAGGTCAACTTTTTCTAACCCATACTTTCACAAAGTATGGGTTCTGCATCATAAGTAGTCGGTTTCTGTATGAATATCTGCAGTGATGGAGATGCTCAAACCTTCTGAGGTGGCCTATCTACTTTTGAACAGCTCTGATAAGAAGTTTTTCAGCTGTCAGGGCTAAATCTCCCTCTGTAACTTTCATTCATCCACTCTAGTCCTGCTCTCATGGATTCCCTGACCTCCTTCAAGACTCAGCTTAAATCCTGTCCTCTAAAGAGGTTCTTCCTCATTCTCCTCCTCCCCGCCCCCATATCCCTATCCTCCTCCAGAGACTACCTCCCTTTACATGGTATATATCTTGCAGACACCTAGTTATCTGCATGCTGAATCCTCCATTAAAATGGGGAGCACACTCAGGGCAAGGGACCATGTGTTTTTGCCTTAGCGTAGTGCTCCTCATAGAGTAAGTGATAAATAAATGCATGTTGACTGACACTTGTTTTATTGAACTACCGAAGATTTCATACAAAAAGCCAAGTTGTGTTGAAGTTAACCTTTGCATGCTCGATGAAAACAAAAGTTCTATTGATTAAATTATTAGTACAAACAAGACCACAGGAAGAATGTTTAACCTACCTAAGAGAAAAAAATTCTTTCAGTTTCAGCATTGAAAAGAATTTCAATCTCACCACTCTTGAAACCAATTTAGCAGCATCTATCTGCAGATAATTAAAGGAGTGTATTTGTAAAGTAATAAGGCCTTTAAAAAGCAATACCTGATTTCTACACATAAACTGTGTACACAGCATCTTGGGAAGCCATATATTTAATCAATGACTGTTGCTATTCAAAGTGTCTTCAATGGGAACTGTTTTCAGAACTCATTTACAAGTATCACAAGAAACGAGTTTCAATATATTATAAACACAATTTATTTAAAAAAAATTCCTGCACTGTAATTAGCTGATTTTTGCCCTCAAGACAAGAATATCTTTTATATTTTTCTGTCACATTCAGCTTTGCCCACCTAAAGAAAATCTCTCACTTGCCTCACCCTTATTTCAGCGCTACCAAATCCCCATCACTCCATGGGATCATCCACCTAATTCATAGGCTTGACTCTGAATAAGTTTAGACTTATTCCCAAAATCTCATCTACTACATCAAAGAATGAAGACTTAAAGAGATTTGAAGGTAAGCTCTGGAAGCAATTCCCAAAGAGAAATATTCTGAGGCACACAAAGGCTTATTGGAATAAGTGGATATCATACCACAGGAGACTACTCTGAAAAGAAACAACATTTACCTGCAGGATTAATTGTTGGTCTGTTTATTTCTAAAAGTATAGTCTCATTACATCAAGTCACACCTCACCGTATTATTCACTGTAAACTACTCACACCTGTATTCATTAAAGTGTGTTGGCTAAAGTCACTTACACACTTTGCATGCAATAGAGCTCATTTCCTTTCAACAAAATTCACTAATCTAGACTTCCATGAATTTAGACTGACTTTTCCTCCAGGTATGCTGAATTTACAAGGTTCTGTAAACTTTTCGATTCCCTCTAGTCTTTGGCTGCTTAATGAGGCAATGGGATGTCTGGGTGCTGCTTCTTCTTGGAAGAAGTCAGATGAAAGCATTGCTCTGAGAAGAAGTAAAGGAGCGGGGGGGGGCTCATCTTGCTGTCTTTGCTTTCATTGGCTGATTTCAATGGGTGAAGGTTAATGTGGTCAGTCTGCATCCTGATTAGACTGGGCTCAGTTCTCAGGCTTCTGGATAGCACTCCTCCTTAGGCAAAGAGCTTGGGCATGCATCTGTACACCCAGAAAGGAGACATTTGTCTCTGTGACCTGAGGCTGTGGTCTGTCACCCAGTCATTGGGCAGAGGATGATTTGTGCAGCCTCTTGTACATTATGGGGTCAGGATGCCAATCTACATCCGGGCTGTCATGCCTAACGCAGATGGCATGATTGTGCGCAGTTCACATTAATTCATCTGGAACTAGGGTGCTGGGCAGAATCTTTCAGAAGCAGATACTGGGGATGAGACAAATTAACCAGAGCTGTAGAGGACGCCTATGCTGCCCTCTGGCATGGAGAAGGGAGCATGAGATTTGCTGTCAAAGGCTCCCCATCTGCGTCTTGGCACTGCTACCTGTCTCACTTTATGTGATTCACATCACGTTCCTAGGCCTCAGTTCCTTCATTTTTAAAATAAGACAGTTGGGAGCAACATCAATTCCCTCCTCCAAGAAGTTTTCCTTGATCCCTCTAGCTGGAAATGATCTTTGCTCCCTTGGATTTCACTTCTAATTTATACTTCTCCTATGTCCTTGTTACGTTCCATTGTGTTACAGAGCAAAAGAGGACGGGCAGGTAGAACACTGGGCTGGGACTGAGAAAGACCTGAGCTGACATCCCACATCAGATACTTACTAGGCAACTCTGTGCCAGTCCTAAGTTCTCTGGGTATCAGTTTCTTTACCTGCGAAATGGGGATAGAAGTAGCACCTGCTTCATAGAGTTGTGAGGACTAAACAAGATGGTGTAAGTAGGGAGCCTTGCAAATCTTACAGCACTAAAAAAATGTGAATTGTTACATATTTATCTATGTCACGGAGAAGAACATGAAGCATTATTTACTTCTGTATGTCTCTCAGCACTGGCAGAGCTCAGATGTATTGTTAAGCTGGACTCACCTTGAGCGGGAGGTAGGCAGCGATGGTGATCTTGGCACTCAGGTGAATGTGACCATGCTTGTAACTCACAAGCAGTGTGGTATAGCCCTGGATTTCAGCTCTGACCCGTACACCACTACAGTAATCTGCCCCAGGTTTAAGCCTCCCTGCCAGAAAGAACAAATACAAAGGTTAAGGAGATACTTTTCATTCAAGGAGAATGTTATGGAGGGAAGCTGAACTCCTAAGCATTCCATGCTTGATTCCCTTTAGAAACACTTTAGCTCTGTTATACTTTCACCCTGTGGCTACAGAAATTAATATAGTGAAGAATGAAAATAGAAATTCCCTAATGCCAGGGGGTGGGCAGAGGGTGTAGATCAGGGTACAGATAAGAAAATGGTGGATGATACTTATCAAGGAAAAACATGAAGAAAACGCTGTTATAACTAGAAAGAAAACAGAGCAGCAAAATCGACTTGCTCATTTCCATAATTCTGGAGGCAGGTGTAGTGGGAAAAACATGTGCTCAAGCTAGGTCTGGCACTGACAGATTTCAGCTGTGGTATCTTCTAGCCTAGGGTTCCATGCAAATAATGTACTTGGCAAGGTTCAGGGAGGAAGGGGGGAAAGAGAGAGATTGAAAGGGAAAGGAAAATGGAGAGGGAGAGGAAAGAGAGAACAGAGAAGAGAGAAGGACAGAGAAGAGGGGGATAAAAGGGGAGAGAAGATATATATACATATGTGTGTGTGTGTATATATATGTATATATGTATGTATGAATGTATATATGTATGTATGTATGAGAAAGAGAGAGACTATTAGAGAAATGAAATTCTGCTCCAGACCCCAGACTGAGTAACTCTAAGAGATTTAAAATCTAGAATCACACTCACTTGGTGGGTGTTTGGTTTCAATACTGGAAATCATCGAGAGAGCTCCTAAGACTCCCCTTTCATCAGATATGGGAACCTGAACTGGTTTGCCTGTCTCTGAGGTCGAGCCAACAGGAATTCCTAAGGAATCTGATTTGAGCACTTGGAAATAGTGATGATAATAATAATTTATGATTACTAAGCACTTCCATATTTTACATTCTTACTATCATTAGTCCCATTTTGCTTTGATATTTCCAATCACTGATGAGTACTCCCTCTATCAATGACCATAGAGATGATGACAGTTCTCACTGATACAGCACTTTTTAAACTGTAATTCTATTTTTTTTTCAATTAATCATTGAGGTTCCTGAATATTGACAGTTACGCAAAAAGGAGTCTTGGTGCTACATGAGGCTGAAATTTCTCACCTGAGCAGCCTGATTAATTCCACTTTGAGATATGAGTCTGCTGGAGTAATCTAGCTACAACTCCCCTTTCCAGAAACCTTGGAACTCTGTACTGTTCTTACTTCAACCCAGACACATATAGCATATAGAACCCCTTCTCCTTTCACTGTTAGAGGAAGGTTATGACAACAGTTTCTCTCCCGCCCAATATGTACTGTCTCCAATTCTAAAATGGTTACCTTCCTGGAGATATTTAAATTTAATAAATTTCGATTTCTCCTAGGCAGCTTACAAAGTACACAAAGCCATCCTCATGGGACAGACAGTAATATAGTTTGCTTGTGTTCCTCAGAAATATGGTGTTGTTTTTCCATGTCATTCTAAATTAAAACAGCTCTACAAGCAATTGAAAACAAAAACAATGCTCAATCTTTTCTTTGCTGAAGGCAGGAGGAAGGTAGGTACTCTGTAGCTCTGAGGTAGGAGACAGGAGAATGGGAGCTCTAAATTCTTCTCCCGACTCTGCATCTTCCCAGAAATGAAAGAATCATTTTGCATTTGAGCTGTAGAACTATGATCTTATCATCCTAAGCATTTTTAAACTGAACTATCATTATCTGAACATTACCTGGTTCCTTTAAAACTGAATTTTGGGAGGCAATACAATATAGTATAAGGGCATGGGACTGTGAATAGAGTTTGGGGATTGAGAAAGAAGGAAACAAGCACTTATTAAGTGTCAGACACTGTGCTAAGCACTTAGCAAATATTATCTCATTTGATCCCCACAACAATCCTGGGAGGTGGGTACTATTATTATTTCCATTTTACAGTAAGGAAAGTGAGGCAGACAGAGATTAAGTGATATGCCCAGGCATAAGTGTGTAAAGTAGATTTTTGCTGTTATTTCTTAGAGCTCAGTTTCCCAGGATCTCTTGTTCCCAGGTATTAGATATGAGTTCTCACGATTGTGGTTCAAAACATCTCCACCATGCTTTGACAGAGTTACATAATGATAAATAACATAAACATTTGTGCTTAAATTGTAAACATCCACTGCAACTTCACAGTAAGATATAGGGATGAGGTGATGTATACCGGTGAAGCTATTGCTGACAATATGCCTTCTTTGTCTGTTGCCCTACAAAGCAGGTGGGCACTGGTTAGTGAATGAGGAACCTTAGGGCTGAGTGCACAAGCTGGAATGCTGTGTATGTCTTGATCGGCCCCCATCAGGACTTGGGGGGAATCTGTGTTCACCTCAACTGGCCTCTATTGAGGTTTGAGAGGATTTAGGGGAAGCACAAGTTATGCCTGTCTTGATTGACCCCATAGAGACGTAGGGGTAGTTGCCCTTCCCTTCTCACCGGCCCCTGCAAGAAGGATGATTAGGGAATGTTGCAGGAGTTGTGCTCTCATATCAGCAATCCTCTTGTGAGAAAACTGGACTAGAAGTAAGATTATTAACCCCTTTTTAGTGTCTTTCCTGTCTGACCTGATCAAGAGTGAACCTACACTAGCAGCCATCCTGTGTGCTGTGTTTATCTGTCTTACACCAGGGCTGCACAGTTAGCAAGTGTCTGAGGCTAGATTTGAACACAGGCCTTCCTAACTCCAAGTCCACAGCTCTAATCATTATACCACTTAGATGCCGCTAGGTCCTGACTCTGTAACTTCTTCCTTTCTCTGTGCCTCGGAAGGAGGCAGAATAGTGTAGTGGAAGAGCGGGTGGGGGGGAGAAGCCAAATTAGCTCTGAAGAGTACCTGGGTTCAAATCCCACCCCTGACACTTTTTGTGTAACTTAGAATAAATCACTCCATCTCCCTGGGCCTCCTCTATAAAATGAGAAGATTGGACTGGATCATCATTTAAAGGTCCTTCCAACTCCCAAATTCTATGATTCTTAAATCATACGGAAGACTAAATTATCTTCAAGGACTTCAGAGGAAAAGCCAACTGAAATTATGAGCCAGTGAAATCTTGAGGGAAAGTGAATACACTATCACTATGGTTATGGTGTGTACCAAGTCTACAGTCTCTGAGCCAGCTCACATTTATCAACCATCTGTAAATGTAGAGTTTATCTCAGGTAAATGGTGCAGAATCACCCTCAAAATGATTCTGACCTTCATTGGGAAAAGAGGGATAGACATGCAGAAGGACTCTCATGGCCAGCCCTGGATTCTCAGGAACTGGGCAGCTAATCTCTGCATTGCCAGTCTGCTAACTCTGACAGAGATGGACCAACTTGCTTGTGATCCAAGAGAAAGCATTTATTTTAATTGAGAAAATTGGGAGTGGGGTGGGTAGTAATACAAAAATAAGAAAAAAGCATCAGTGAAATGTTTTGTTTTGTTTTTAAGAAAAGCAAAGGAAATCCAGAAGGGCACACAAACAGAGAAGTTTTGTTTCAACCGCATTAAACATGTGCTCCTATAAAGTATACAAGCATTCTCCCAAAACTGTACGTATGCAGTAGAAGCCCACCATTTCCATATACAATCTTCTCTCCTTCTTTGCCTATTGAAATATTCATTTTTTTTAAATTTTGTTGAGTTCATAATAAAAGGAAAGAAATAGCAGTACCCAAAGCAAGAGAAGACAGGAAAGTCTATTACAGGCAATGGGGAAAATACGAACAAAGGCTTAGAGGAAGGAAGAGGCAAGAAAGGACTGAGGAATGTCATCTGATCTCTTTGGAAGACAGCACATGAAGTGAGGGGTAGGGGACAAGGCTGGAAAGGAAGCCACTTGGAGCGACAGGGAATCCTACACTAAGATTTTGGACATTGAGGGGAACGCCAATCCATAAAGGCGTAGAGAGAATCCTACTGAAAGAAGTACAGAAGAAGGAGAGGCCACAAGCGTCTACCAAGCTCAAGCCAGAAGCAATTGATGGGAGGATTGCGTACTGAATCTTGGGTAATGGAAGGAATAAGGCTGGGCAGTGGCAAGCAGTGAACAAATCCGATGGGTCTCAATTGGATCAAAGAAGATGAAGCCACCACAATACTTTTGGAATGCTGGGGTTGGCTGACTTCACATGGTGGCTCCCCCACTTCCATTTAGACATGCCAATGAGTCTCCATTGGGAATTGACAGGGAGTCACTAAAAGATTTTTATCAGGGGACTAATGTGAAATGCTGGAAAGATAATTCTGGTAATATTTTCAAGATAGGCTAAATGGATGAGAAGAGACTTTAGAGAAGAATACCACAGAAACTTACTATACCAAGAGAGGACTTCTTCATTAGGGGCTAATAGGACATCAAAGGGATTTTTTAAAAGACAGTCTTAGGGAAAAAAAGGAACAAACGTAAGCACAATTTATTACTTTACTAAGTTCACTACACCCCATTTTTGACATGCTGAGGTCAAAGGCTCTGCAACCACTAAATAAGCAGACTGCCGAGAGCAGAATGCTAGAGGGGCAACAATGATACAGCCCATCTGGTGACCACGGACGGACATTAGTCAGTTGGAGAAATTCAGTCACAATAAGCATGTGTTCTACTCTAAGTGACTGGTTTCCTAACTGAAAAAAGGCCTCTCTGTAATTCTAACACTGCCTGCCAATCTCCCTGGTGCCTGGTATGTACACACATGCAGTGACCTTCTAGGAAAGGTACTCCAGGGGACGGGTCCATCTGCTTCCCAGCTACTACAAATACTGAGCCCCCCCAGCCCTGGAAACATAATTGGCCCTTCAACGATAGCAGGTGCATCAGCTGTACCCCCAAAGGCAGGTGAGACATTTTGGGTGCCAGTAGCTAGTGTGACAGTGGTAGCAACAGCTGGAAATGGGGTATAGGAGAGAAAATGCTGATAACTAGGAAACATTAGACAGATGGTGCCCTATCCTGAAACAGAGAAGAAGGTGGCTTCTCTGATAATGAAAATAGAGCTCTCTCCCGTTTTCCAAGAAAAGAAGGGACGAGAGAAGACACACATCAGAAATCAGGACTCCATTTGGGCAGAAATGACTGACTCCAAGGACTTTGGCAAGGTTCAGAGAAAACTGTCTCAGACTTGATCACTATGCCAGTCAGTGACCATGCTTTAAGCTGCACTGGCATTCCCATACTGTTGAGCCACATACATGTTGGAAGGAAATTAGCTAAAAGAAAAGGTGGCTGAGTTGTATAGGATCTACAGGTATCATCTGGTACAGTCTAGCCTGTAGGCTAGTAAATTTAGCTCCTTTGTCAGGATCCAGTATCTGGGGGTGTAATGGCAAACGCTTAGTATCTGGGCACTCTGTGGGGAAAAATGTATCCACAGCATACTTTTAAACTTAATCTACATAATTAATACTCAAGTCCAGACAATCAAGAAAAGTAGCAATTAATGATTTCCAGGGTGTAAATTGCTCACTCTGAAAATTTAACAATGGCTCTCATAAGGACTAGGAGTTGGCTCTAGCACATCCTTGCCAACATCTAAAATGGAAGTGAGGTTGAGAAAGGGGAGACAAGAAACCCTGTACAACAGCAACAACCACAGTGTGAGAGGATTTTTTTTCTGGTAGACTTAGAACTTCACTGCAATGCAAGGAGTTAAAAAATTCCCAAAATTCCCAAAATTTTGCCCTTTTAGGGCAAAAATGCCCTGCAGTGTGGGAAATCACTAAAATGAAAGCCAGGAAACCTGGGAACCACATCCAGGGAAAGAACTATGGAATTTGATCAGAGAATGTAGCAGAGCATTTTCTTTTGTATTACCTTTTGGTTTGTTTTATGATTTCTCCCATTCATTTTAATTCTTCTATGCAACATGACTAAGGTGAAAATGTATTTAATGGGAATGTATGTATAGAGCCTACATAAAATTGTATGTCATCTCAGGGAGGGAAGAGGGAAGGGGGAAGGAGGGAGAGGAAGGGTAAAATACCTAAGTTATATGGAAGTGATTGTAGAACACTTAAAACAAATAAAATAATTGAAAAAAATTTAAAAATAATTTTAAAAAGAACAGAAAAAAGAAAAAGAAACTCTGTACAGATCCTAGAGGTCTCCTTCAGCAAGAGCTTTGAGTTAGGGAACTCAATTTTGAGTTCTAGTTCTGTGGTTTACTGTCTGTGTAATAGGAAATGAAGAACCAGAGTAAGTGATGCCATCAAAGTAATATATGATTGAAAAGAAATAGGCTGGTTACATGGTGAGAAAAATGAATAGTGGATGGACAGAATATCTTCTTCCCAGGTATCATTGCAATGTCAAGAGAAAATAGCAAAGTACCTAAGCAGACTGGATAGAGCCCATGATGAACCTATGGGAAGAAGTAATTAAGAGTCATCTAGGATAAGCAGACATGGATGGGTTTGTGATTGGCATTACTGATGAGAACAGCCACATGAACTAGATCACAGATCCATCTGAATATCTGAAAAAGCGAAATTCTCTCCCACCCTCTCCTACGCTCACACGATTACTATTTTGATGCTGATATCAAGAAAATGACACTGAATGAATATTCTTGCTTAGTCCTTTTAATCCAGAGGACTCATTGGCTTACCTGGGAGTGGCTGGAATATCCCATGATTCTCCACATCCACCATCAGGTCAAAATGTGAACAGTCACTTAGAGTGACCACCTCATTAACCTCCCCTGGCATGAGACCATTGATCCTCAGGGGAAGCTCTAGGATTTGGCCCACCCGAGCTTCCACTTGGCAGGGGATAAACTCCATGCTGCTGGGCTCTATTACATATACCTGAGTAGGAGACACAAAGGGCAGAACTATGACTTGGGTATGGGATTAGCATAAGGACTATTCTTTCAAGAGCACGAAATCTGCCATCAGCTCCCTTTTCTACACTCCCCTCTTTCCCTTCAGCAATCCCAAAACCTTGTGCCCACTGTGCTTCCTGTGAGCCTCAAGGTGACTCCATGAAAAGTTCTCTCCCCACCAGTACTCCATTAGAGCTGAACATTTCCACCTAGGGAAACCAAGATGGCAAGTGGATTTAAGATAATAATTCAGATACAAAATGTGCAAGTCTTTGTCAGTATAGTTTGAAATAATCTCTTCCATGAATATTTAAGCTAGAAGTCACCTTTTGCAAAGCAAGTGTTGAAGAAATTAGGGCCACCATAAAAACCATGTGGCATTCCAGTTCCAGTCTCAAAAACGAGGTGTGTGACTTTGGACAAGTCACCTAAATTTCTCTGGGCTACACTTTCTTTGGCTGTCAAATGGACTTGGAATAGATGAGCTCCAAAGCCAAGAGGTACAGCAGATAGAGTATGAGACCTGAAGTCAGGAAAAGAAGTGAGTTCAAAACCAGACTTAGACATTTCTCTGCTGTATGATGCTGGGCAAACCACTAAATCTGTTTCCTCATTTGTAGAATGGGGATAAATAATGGAACATACTTTCCAGGTCACTGTGATGATAAGCCAAGATGATATTTGTAAAGTGCTTTATAAACCTTAACATATCCCATGGATGCTAATTATTGTTATAATAGTAATTACTGTCACTTTGAGTTCTGAGATTCTATCACTACCTACCCCTACACTGCTGCTGTAAGAAAAGTGGACTGTGAAGAATAAGAGATTATGTAAATATAAGTCATCATCTTCATTCCTATCACTACCATTAGTACTTGGAGCAGTGGTGATGGTGATGGTGGTGGTGAAGTAACAAGAACTAATCAGTTAGTCAGCCTAAAAGTGCTTACTACGTAACTACCTCGTGCCGAGCACTCTGCCAAATGCTGGGGATACAAAGAAAGGCAAAAGCAGTCCCCACTCTCAAGTAGCTCACAATCTAACAGGAGAGACAATATGAAAACAACAATGTACCAATGAAATCTAGACAGGATGAATTAGGGATAATTACAGAGGGATGACACGAGCATTAAGAGGGACGGGGGGAGGGGGAAGCCAAGATGGGAGAGTAGAGAAGTATTCAGCTGCACATTCCCAACATTCCTCTCCAAATAACTTTTAAAAAATGCCTCAAGTTGAATTCTGGAGTGGTAGAGTCAACAAAAGGTCTGAGTAAGACATTTTCCAACCCAAGACAACATAGGAGGTTAGAAAGAGATAGCTGTGACAAAAGCAGAAGCAGCTCTGGAAGAACTCTCAAGCCACAGATAGTAAGGGGATCTGACAACTAGTCAAAAAAAGATTATAAGGTACCTCTGTGTTAACACTGGACACAGGACCATATGCTGCTTGTCAACCCCCCATTGCCTACACTCTATTTTGGATCATATTTTAGGGGCAGAGAGGAGAATTTTTGGTCAAAAGGGAGCAGAAACCCTGTGGGACAGTATCATTCTGGGTTCCAAGGGATCAAGGACCCTAAGGAATGGTATCTTTTCTGGTCCCAAGAGAGAAGAGAACCTAAGAGCAGTACTGATTACAATTCCAAGGGATCGAGGGTTCTTCCTAATTAAGAACTGGAGCGCAGACCAGGACAGCAGTGACCACACCTCTCCCCAGATCACCCGAGAATTACCAAAAACTTCCAAATCCCCAGAACTAGCTCTGAAAACAGAGCAAAAAAAGTTTGAACTCTGAAAAAGTGCCTCTTCCTCCACTCCACCCCAAGAGGGAAACAGTGCCCAGCTTTAATATAAAGTTCCAAACCAAGAAACAGGGTGGAAAAAATGAGCAAATAACAAAAAAAGGATGTGACATAAAAAGTTACTATGGTGACAAGAAAGATCAAGACACAAACTTAGAAGACAATGAAATCAAAATGGCTACAAGCAAAACCTCAAAGAAAATTGCAAATTGAACACAAGCCTAAAGAGCTAAAAAATATCTATTCAAAATCAAATAGGAATGGTACAGGAAAAAATAGGTAAAGAAATAAAACTCAAAGAAGAAAATTATGAAAAGATAATTAGCAACTTGGTAAAAGAGGAACAAAAAATAGTGAAGAAAACAGCAGCTCAAAAACAGAATTGGCCAAATGGAAGAAGAGGTACAAAAATTCACTGATGAAAAAAACTCCTAAGGAGCAGAATTCATCAAAAAGGTAGAAAAGCTCACTGAAGAAAGTGATTCCTTAAAAATTAGAACTGAGGAAGTAGAAGGGAAGACATCAAAGAACAATCAACCAAAGTAAAAATGATGAAAAAGTAGGATCAAATATGAAAAAAATCTCACCAGAAAAACAAATGACTTGAAAATTTCATCAAGGAGAAATAATTTAAGAATTACTGGATCACCTAAAAGTCATCATCAAAGAAAGAGCTTAGACATCCTATTTGAGGAAATAATCATGAAAAACGACCCCAATATCCTAGAATGGAGATCAAAAGAATCCACCAATAACCACCTGAAGAAATTCCCAAAGTGGGGGGCGAAGTCAAGATGGCGGAGTAGAAAGATGCACGTTTGCGAGCTCCGAACCCACAGCCCATAGATCTAATGTAAGAAGAGCTCCCCAGAAGTTCTGGATCACTGCAGGGGGTGCAGAAACATAGTGGAAGAGATTTCTGTTCCAGAGAGCCCTGGAGAGCCGTCCTCAGGGTCCGTCGCGCCCCAGAAAGCGGAACCCACCCCAGCGCTGCCCTGGCCGTGGCCTCAGAGAAGCTGATCCGAGCAGGCTTCAGGGACGAACCTCCGGCGGCCAGGAAGGTCCCTCCACCCACAGACGCTACAGGTCAGTGAGAGACACGCTTGGGCGGACCGAGAGGGGAACAAGGTGTCTCCGTGGCTCGGGTCCCCTCGGGAGGAAGCAGCGGAGGTAGAGGTGGGGCCAGCGGCACGGCCGTGGTGGCCGGGACTCCCCCAGCAGCAGGCAGGATCTTCATTACTGAAAGTCTCTGCATAAACCACCTGAAGGAGCTGAGCCTGGGAGACGGCCCTGCCCCACCCGCTCCATTTCTGAAGGTCTCTGCATAAAGCCCCTGAGGGAACTGAGCCTGGGAGGCAGCCCTGCCCCCACCCTAGCACCAGAACTAAAGCTCACATTGATTAGCAGCCGCGTCTGCCACGGAAAGCCCATTTGAATCTCAGACCCCAAGTACTAGCTAGGCGGATCTAGGTGGGGGTGCAGAGGAATCTCAGAAGTCAAGTAACTGCCTGGGAAAATGCCTAGAAAAGGGAAGAAAAATAAGACTACAGAGATCCCGACTTTCGGATCTGACGATGACGAGGACATATTCTTGCCGACAGGGAAAGACGTGGAGGGCGGGGGCCTCGGTACCCCAGACATCCCAGGGGGATGTCAGGTGGGCTCAGGCCTTGGAAGAGCTCAAAAAGGATTTTGAAAAGCAAGTTAGACAGGTGGAGGAAAAATTGGGAAGAGAAATGAGAGAGATGCAAAAAAAGTATGAAAAACGGGTCAATACCTTGGTAAAGGAGACGCAAAAAAATGCTGAAGAAAATAACACCTTGAAAAATAGGCTCACTCAATTGGCAAAAGAGGTTCAAAAAGCCAATGAGGAGAAGAATGCTTTCAAAAGCACAATGAACCAAATGGAAAAAGAGGTTCAAAAGCTCACTGAAGAGAATAGTTCTCTCAAAATTAGAATGGAACAG
This sequence comes from Bettongia penicillata ogilbyi, assembly GCA_023548195.1. NCBI lineage: Eukaryota > Metazoa > Chordata > Mammalia > Diprotodontia > Potoroidae > Bettongia > Bettongia penicillata. Next base: position 6,455,488 of record JAJHZJ010000258.1, read on the forward strand.
ATGGAGTCTAATGACTTTATGAGAAACCAAGAAATCACCAAACAAAACCAAAAGAATGAAAAAATGGAAGAGAATGTGAAATATCTCATGGGAAAAACAACTGACCTGGAAAATAGATCCAGGAGAGACAATTTAAAAATTATGGGACTACCTGAAAGTCATGATCAAAAAAAGAGCCTAGACATCATCTTCCACGAAATTGTCGAGGAAAACTGCCCTGACATTCTAGAACCAGAGGGCAAAATAAGTATTGAAAGAATCCATCGATCACCACCTGAAAGAGATCCAAAAAGAGAAACTCCTAGGAACATTGTGGCCAAATTCCAGAACTCCCAGCTCAAGGAGAAAATCTTGCAAGCAGCTAGAAAGAAACAATTCCAGTACTGTGGAAATACAATCAGGATGACTCAAGATCTAGCAGCTTCTACATTAAGGGATTGAAGGGCATGGAATAGGATATTCCAGAAGTCAAAGGAACTAGGACTCAAACCAAGAATCACCTACCCAGCAAAACTGAGCATAATACTTCAGGGGAAAATATGGTCTTTCACTGAAACTGAGGACTTTCAAGCATTCTTGATGAAAAGACCAGAGCTGAAAAGAAAATTTGACTTTCAAACACAAGAATGAGAAGAAGCATGAAAAAGGAAACAGCAAAGAGAAGTCTTAAGGGACTTACCAGAAGTGAACTGTTTACATTCCTACATGGAAAGACAATATTTGTAACTCTTAAAACTTTTCAGTATCTGGGTAGTTGGTGGGACCACACACACATGTACACGCATGCACACACACACACATACACACATGCACGCACATACAGAGACAGAGAGCACAGAGTGAAATGAATAGGATGGGACCATATCTTAAAAGAAATTAAGGTAAATGGTGAGAGAGAAATGTAGTGGGAGGAAAGAGAGTGAAATGGAATGGGGTAATTATATGTCATTTAAGAGGCCAGTAGGAGACTTTTTAGTGGAGGGAAAAAGAGGAGAGTTGAGAAAAAAACATGAAGTTTATCCTCATCACATTTGACTAAAGGAAGGAATAAAATGCACACTCATTTTGATATGAAAACCTATCTTACAGTATAGGAAAGTGGGGGAGAAGGAGCTAAGCAAGGGGGGGGATGATGGAAGGGAGGGCAAAGGGAGGAGGGAGCAATTTGAAGTCAACATTCTTGGGGAGGGACAGGATCAAAAGACAGAAGAGAAACAATGAGGGGCAGGATAGGATGGAGGGTAATTCAGTTAGTCTTACACAACACGACTATCAGGGAAGTCATTTGCAAAACTACACAGATGTGGCCTATACTGAATTGCCTGCCTTCCCAAAGGGAATAGGTGGGGAGGGAGGGATGGGGAGAATTTGGAACTCAAAGTTTTAGGAACAACTGTTTAGTATTGTTGTTGCTACTAGGAAAGAAGACATATAGTTAATGAGGAATAGAAAGTCATCTGGCCCTACAGGAGAAAAGAGAAGATGGAGGCAAGAGATGGGAGGGATGACAAAAGAGAGGGCAGATTGGAGATAGGGAAAATTAGATTGCTTGGTGTATTGGGGTGGAGGGAGGGGAGAAAAGGGGAGAAAATTTGGAACCCAAAATTTTGTGAAAATGAATGTAAAAAAAGTTAAATAAATAAATATTAAAAAAAAAAAGAAAAAGAAATTCCCAAAGTGAAAACTCCCTGACATATTATAATCAAATTTCAGAGCTCCCATGTCAAAAAGAAAGCATTTCATATAGCCAGAAGGAAGACTTTCAAGTACCACAGAGCCACAGTCAGGATCGCACAAGATTTAACAGCTACCACATTAAAAGAGCAGAGGGTTTGGAATATGATATTCCAGAAGGCAAAAGAGCTGGAATTATGACCAAGAATTATGTACCAGCAAAACTTATTATAATTTTTAAGAGAAAAAATGTAGAATGTAATGAAATAAAAGACTCTCAAGTATCCTTGATAAAAGGGTCAGAGCTAAAAAGAAAATTTGACTTTCAAATGTGACAAGAAAAGAACATAAAGGAAAGTCATAAGAAATGCAATAAAGTTAAACTGTTTATATTCCTTTAAGAAAAGAGGGGTTGAGAATAGCTTATTGTAGAAGGTGGAATTTTAGATGAGACTTGAAGGAAGCTGGGGAAACCAGGAGGTAGAGATGAGGAGAAAGACCATTTCAGGAAGGAAGAACAGCCAGCAAAAAATGCCCAGTCAGGGGATGGAAGTGTTGAGTGCAAGTAAAAAGCAAGAATTCCAGTGCCACTGGATTGAAGAATATATGGGGTGGTGGTAATTGGGTAAGGAGTATGAAGACTGAAAAGACAGAAAGGGGCAAGGTTGCAGGGTGCTTTAAAAGCTAAGCAGAGAATTTTATGAATTGTTCCCTTTTCATGTAATCTTTCATCCAATCCAATTATATTTTTTGTTCCCAATAACTACCTCCCATGTCTGAATGCCCTCCCTACTCAGCAACATTTTAGAATCTTTAGTTTCCTTCAAAACTAAGCCCAAACGCCACCTCCTACATGAAAATTTTCCTTATCTCCTTCACCAGCCAGTGTTTCTCTGCTAAATTTACCTTGTATTTTTAATACTTTTACACATATATGTATATATGTATGTATCTATGTTGCCTTCCCATGTAGAATATGAACACCTTGAAGACAGACTGTTTCCAAATGTCTTTTTATCTACAATGCATAGCAAAGAGTCTGGTACAGAGTAAGCTTTTAATAAATGTTTAGACACTGAGCCATTGACTGGAACTGGAATAAGAAGAGCTAGGTTTAAATCATATCTCAGCTATTTACTCCCTATGTGAATTTGGACAAGTCATTTCACTTGTTTGTGCCTCAAACATCTGTAAAATGAAGGTCTGGGGCTACGTAATCTCCACAGTTTCATCCAAAGACTTAAGCCTGCAATCAAGAGCTCTGATACCAATTCCTAGTCACAGGGTGATGTTGTACTTGTTCACTTCCAGTATCTGTATCTTGAAAACCATCTACTCAGTGAGTTGAGTAACTGATGACCCAAACAATAAGAGGATACTTACATGCCATTTTTGACTTTCCAAAGCATTTGGTTATTTGGTCCTTGGGTCATTAGATAATAATAACAGATCCCATTTATATAGCACTTTATTGTTTATAACTCAGTAAAGAATCTAGGGCAGATACTACGATTCTATTTTAGAGATGACATAATTGAATAACAAGGAAGTTGGATGACTCAATAGATCATCCCAGATCTCACTCATGGCAGAGCCAGGCTTGAAGCCAGGTCTTCTGACTCTCACATGCAGCTTCTTTTCATGACATCACACTGTTTTTCATGGTTCTTTGTGCAAAACTTTCTACTATCACAATATGACTGCTTGTATTTCTTCCCTATCCATCCACTGTCTTGTGTTGTACACAGTAGGTGCTTAATAAGTGTTTGAACTGAAAACTGAGGTCAGCAGATCAGGCTCCTTCCAAAATTCAATCCAAACAGAGTAAATCCTGCTGCATATGTGAATTGATACTTAGCATCAACTAAAATGTTTAGGGGTGTGCAAAGTTTAACTGCTTTGACCTGCCAGTCAAGGAAGATTCTACCAGGATCTGTTGCAGTCAAAAATTTTTTTTTTTACGGAATGGAATCTTTAAATGGAAACAAGAATCCCAGACTGTGAGAACCTTGAACACAGACTATGCCATATTGATCTTTAGAACTTACAATATCAGACATAATACCTTGTACAAAGTAGTTGATAGGATCCCAAATTATATAGATTGAGGCCTGAGAAGGACTTCTCTGACCATCTATGTAACTTCCTCATTTCAAAGATGAGAAAATTAAAGCCTGGAGGTTAAGTGAATTGCCCAAGGTTATACAGGTAATAAGCATCAGAAGCAAAATATGAACCCAGGTTCTGTGACTAAAGAGTCAATAAATTCTTTGTCCATTCACATTTTTTGAATGACTGAATCAAACTGTGGCCTTCTGCTGATACCTCTTAAGTCATGGTTTAAAATCAGCAAATCCCCATTCTGTTACCTCTATGTGGCTGAAGATTGGGGCAGAACATGAAGTTTTTTGTCATCCCTCTGCAGCTATAAAAGATCTGTCACATCTCAAAAGGTCACACGGATCTGGCGTAAAGAATTTATCCAGTGCAGCCTTTCTCTAATGCTAACCCCTCCCTTCTACCTTTTCACTTAAATAAGGGTTCACCAAAATGCCTTTTGAACTACTCTTGGCATCTCCACGCCCAGCACAACGCCTGGCACAGAACAGGTACTTAGTAAATGCTTGCTGACCGATTGCTTTAAAGCAGGAACGGCCCTTCTCAATCTGTTATCGCTGACTTGGTGAACCCTTCCCTCCTCGTGTGGCCCAGAGTCTTGGGTCCCCCAAGTCTCACTCTCATGATCTCACTCTCATACCTTCA